>MU843447.1:63782-346731 GCA_030867255.1 Colletotrichum somersetense | reverse complement strand
GGCACCCCCCCCCCCCCCCCCCCCCCCCCCCCCCGGGCGGCCGGCAAATTACCGTCTCCACGAGCCGAAAGGATATCAAACCCAAGCCGGGCCCAGGCCAGGCCTAGCGAGGGTATCAGGCGGATATGTCTAGCCACCCGTGGCGATATTGTAGTGTATCATGTTGTACGGTCCTTCCGGGTCCCCTAGCAGCCAGTCAGCAACCGACTTGACTCCTGCTCCAGGGACTTTCAAGGTCCACCGAAGCCATGGAAGAGATGATAGAAGGAGGAAGGTGGCACGCCTGCCTGGTGTACAGTACTGTACCTAGGCAGGCCGGTCAGGATCTTGATGAAGACTGGGGGTCCAGAGGCCGGGGGCCTGGGGCCTTTTGGGTAGGTACAGTAGGTAGGTAGCTGTACTTGCAAGGCCCCGTTGCAAAGGAAGGTCGAAGGAAAGTCTCCATAGCTTCTCTTGCATCCAGCTGCCGCGCCGTATCCGTATCTGCAGCCATGGACGATCTCCTCCCCATGCCACGGAAGCGAGAATGAATGTAACTGTTCGCGCTGGATGGAGCATGACCCGCGCGTACTGTACTGTATCCGTAGGGAGGGAGCTTAGGTACTATTGAGCTTGTATGTAGAGGAATGGAGGAGAATGGAGGCATCAATTGAATAGGTACGACGTATGTAATGCAGTCGCGTGAGTGAGGTGAGGGCAGGTACCGACAGCGATGCAGGTACTTCGCGCCTTCCACCTCCATCGCTGGTACTTTGTACACACACTGAGTGGCATACAGCAGCATCGCATCGGTACCGTTTCTTTTTCTCTCTCTACGGTTACATAGCTACGAACACACACAGACTTCCGCTTTTGGCCCCCGTTCCTGTCAAGTCAAAATACAGTGCCATGCAGAAAGTCTGGGCTCACCCTACAAAGTGTCACTTTAAACCCACTAAACTCACTATCATTTACTCTAAGTATCTCACTAACTTACGTATATAAGCATAGTTTTTTTATATTATAAAGTATATTTATCATTATTATCTAGCTTTATAAGATCAAATTCTATTTGTAACTTTAAAATAAAGAACTTTTGAAAAGAAAATATATTATTATTCTTAATATTCTTCGTTTTTAAAATACTTACTACTAGCTGTAAAAATGCACTTCTAGGTGAGCTCAGACTTTCTGCATGGCACTGTACTCGAGCGGAGCGGCCCATCATCACTCCAACGTCCCTCTCTCTCTGTCTCTCTCTCCGTCTTTTTACATCTGTTTGCACTAGTGTATTTTTTGCATTATTTCCCTTGCCCATCACAATTCAACCCAGGTGATCGCCTCCTCAAAAAGCCGCGGCCTCGCCTTACGCCGCTGGGCCCTAACCTAACGGGCAGAGCTCCAACCGTGGTTCCAGGGGTTCCCCTTGGCTTCAGGCGAACCAGTCTGTTCCATCCTATCCCATCCCGCTCGCTACAGAATTGAATTGACCAACTGCTCAGTGACCCCACATTGAAGTATGGGCCCCGCCGACCAACCGACCGACCGTTAATTTTGCACAAAGCCTCGCGTGTTTATGTCTACGAAGTAGAGGCATACGCCAGGCCCTGCATAGCACAGCACTGCACAGCACACAGCACAGCACGGGATCCCAGACATACTGCAGGCAGGCACAAACAAGCACACGGCCAGACAGCCAAGCCCGAATTCCCCGTCCCGCATAATCCGAACCGTAGCCCGAGGTCCGCCCCCCGCCATGTCGTCCGAACACCTGAATGTCATCGCCTTGGTCTCGGGCGGCAAGGACAGCTTCTACTCCGCTCTGCACTGTCAGAGGAACGGACACCGGCTAGTCGCTCTCGCCAATCTCTGCCCCTGTGCCACCGCCGGCCCCGGCGCCACGCGCTCGGCCCCGGAGACCATCGTTTACAAGCCCACGGGCCATCATCACCTGAAGGACACTCAGGGGCAGCAGAAGGAACGAGATGGGGCTGGCAAAGGGGTTCATGACGACGCCGACCTGAACAGTTTTATGTACCAGACCGTTGGCCACCAAGTCATACCCTTGTATGCCGATGCTACCGGGCTGCCTCTTTATCGCCAGCCCATCTACGGCGGCGCCAAGTACGAGGGCAGGGACTATGATGCCCAGGCCGTGTCGGCACCACATGGCGATGCGGTCCCCGAGACCGATGCCGATGAGACGGAGAGCATGGTGCCCCTTCTCCGCGCCGTCATGGCGGACCACCCAGAGGCCAACGCCCTGTGTGCGGGGGCGATTCTGTCGACGTACCAAAGGACCCGTGTGGAATCCGTTGCGCTGCGTTTGGGTCTCACGCCGCTGGCCTATCTCTGGAAGTACCCCGTGCTGCCGCCCGTCGTCCCGGGAGCCGTGGAGGACGCCCAGCTGCTTCACGACATGGCAGCAGCCGGCCTAGACGCGAGGATCATCAAGGTCGCGAGCGCAGGGCTCGATGACGACTTCTTGTGGGAGAGGGTGAGTGCCATTGCGGGCGCCGCGCGCGTCAAGCGTGCCCTGAGAAAGTTTGGTGCTGCCGAGGGTTCCGTCATTGGCGAGGGAGGCGAGTTCGAGACGCTCGTGCTCGACGGCCCGCCCGGTCTGTTCCGGAAGGCTATCGATGTACCAGAATCCGGGAGACGGGTTATCAAGGAGGGCGGCGGGACGTCGTGGTTGAGCTTTCAAGGGGCGAGTGTTCGCGAGAAGCCAACCCCTGAGACGGATACAGGAGGAAGCTGCTCTTCGCCCCGGGTGCCCGCTGTCCTGGACCAGAGATTTCAATCCTTGCTCGAATCCCTTCCTCAAATGCAGGGAGCAGCCCTTTCGGACGAAGGCTTTGCAAAATACGGCTGCAGCATATCGGCATTGTCAAAGGCTCCTTCAGATGACATTCACTGGTCTCTGGCTGCGGAAGCGGAAGCGGAAGGGGGCCAAAGGCTGTCTGTCGATCAGCAGACCGAAGACATAGTTTGCCAGATTCGAAAACGGCTTGCCGGCCATTCTCCGCCGCTGCCCACGACAGCCATCACCAATACCGTCATCTCCCTGAGCTCCATGTCCGATTTCCCCACGGTCAACAAGATCTACAGTAAGCTGTTCCGGCATCCGAATCCCCCATCTCGAGTCACCATCTCGTGCGGCGGGCTCCAAGCGGAAAGCGCCATCAACATCCACCTGACGGTAAAGCCAAGCCTGGGAGTCCGTGAGCGGAATGGGCTCCACGTGCAATCTCGATCATACTGGGCGCCTGCGAACATTGGCCCTTACAGCCAGGCCATTGACGTGCCCCTCGGCAGCCAGGCGGCTTTGCCGCAACACGAGCGAGAAGCGGCACCGGCTGGAGTCAGAGCGGTAACGATTGCAGGTCAGATCCCGCTCGTACCGGCGAGCATGATGTTACCCACTGAGACGACGGGTAACTTGGAAACGCAAATCGTCCTGTCCCTGCAGCATCTCTGGCGCATAGCTACTGAGATGAAGGTGCAGCTCTGGACCAGCGCGGTTGCATACTTCCCGCACACGCTGGACGAGGCGGGAAAGAGGCGCCAGAGTCAGCTCGCCGCCGCTGCGTGGAAGGGCGTACATGCTCCCGACGAAGAGGAGGACGGGGACGATGAAGGCGGACCCGACCTGTGGGATCGCAAGTTCAACCCGGCGTACATGTCGCTCGGCGACGACGGTCCCGCTCCGCAAAAGCTTCCGGATTGGTCCGCCGTCAAGGGCGCGACCGAGGAGGACGGAGGGGAGGGTAAAAGGTCGGTGCCCCCTTTCTTCGCTGTTGAAGTCGAGGAACTCCCCCGTCAAGCCGGCGTGGAATGGCACGCGCACCTCGGCCTCTGGCGTCTTGCGTCGTCGTCGGTCGAGTATCAGACCTACAACCTCGAGCCGTCGCAGAATGTGCCATTTTACAGAAGGGTGTGCCACATCTTGATCTCGGGGGCGCTTGTCCACGCCACCATCTCCTGGCTCGCGAGACGGGGCGCGAACGCCCGCTCACCGACGTCCTTCTCCGATGTGAGCGAGTGGATGAGGCGCGCGTACTTGGAGTCCATCGGCAGCAGCGCGCAGCGTACGTCGGAGGCCGGCTTCGCGTATCTGATGTACCTGAACGTGCCGGAGTGCAATGCCGCGGCCATGGCACCTGTCGGGGAAGGAGAGCACCAGGACCGCACGACGGCGTACATCAAAGCCAAATCCATCTACGACGAGAACGGAGAGGTGGTTCTTGCTGTCGGGCTGTGGAAGTAGACGATTCACACGAATACAAGCAAATCTGTCAAAGTAGGCAATCTCAGTGCACGCGGGACGAAGGTGACATGTCGCACATGGCCTGCGCCCTTATCCGTCACCTTTCCGTTGGACGTGACAAGGGCACACATTCTTGCGACCTTGTACGGGCAGAGCGCATGTCTTGATGACTCTAGGAAAGGGAGAGAGAGAGAGAGAGAGAAGGTGGCACATATACCGCCAGTCATTATTTGTCATGCGCGCCTCATCCGCAGCGACGTTTCATCAGGAGATCGGCTCCGGGAGTTATATAACTTGTAAACAAGGGGCGAGTGGGTGTCGCTGAACAAGGGACGGACGGCTCCGGAGGAAAGCGGCATGGCAGCAGTCGAGCCCGTCCGTCCATGAGCGCCGATTACGCAGGCGGACAGGCAAGTGAGGGGAAGACGGGGACCGTTGCCCAACGTCGAACAGCGTTCCATCGACTCTCGGCAACCAGGACGGACCCCAAGTATGGTGCGCCGATCCGGCTTCAGAGAAATCAAGAGAGAAGAAAATCCGGGGTAATAAGCTCGGGTAGGTAGGTACCTAGTCTACGTTGTATGTACTAGACCCCAAGGGTCTCTCTCTACCGCCCCTTCCACCTCTTCAAGGCCGAGGTTCCGTTGAAGACTGAATCATGCAGAGCCCCTCATTACCTATCCAAGGAAGATACAGATTGGACACTTTGGACGACCGGCGACCAACCAGAACAGCCAGCCCGAACCCCATGCCATCGATCCGTTCAGATGGAGCTTCGTGGAGAGGTGGGGGGTCTGACTGAGCTAGTTTGTGTCACGGGGTTTGTGTCCAACATGAGTTTGCAACAACGTCAAAGGACGTGGACACCCAACTCGTCTCGACGCTTGTTATTTTTCTGGTCACGACGGAAAGCTCTCGCAAGCCTCTAATTCTGGTCCCAACCTTATTTATCCACGCCACTGGAGCCCGCTGTCGATTGCCTCCCCCTTCCCAGACACCGCTCACCCCCTCCCTTCAATACCCCGGCCGCCGGCCGAAAATTTCGGCGCTAGCGAAACGGCGGCATTGCATCGAAGTTCCCAGTACCACCGCCCATCAGCCGTGTTCTGCGCGCGCAACTCTCCTCGAGAAAACCAGAGATTTTCCGTTCCCAAGCAAACTAAAACCTCGAGTTTTCTGTTTGTTTGTTTGGTTTATTCATACCGTGCCCCCAATCGTCGAGTCGCGTCACCAAATCCCTGCTCTCGCGTGCGCAGCATCATCCTCCACCCCCCCCCCCCCCCCCCCCCCCCCCCCCCCCCCCCCCCCCCCAGCCCGTGCACCCGTCGGTCTACACTAGGACATGCGCATGTCGAAGTCTTGGCCGTGATGGCGTACGCCCTCGATGATGCCACCGCAGGGACAGCAGCAGCCTATCCCCAGTCTCTTTCGTCCGACGCCCAGCAGCCGCAATCCCCGTCCGCTGCCGGCACCCCCCCGCCGCGCGGCTTAATTAGGCGCGCCTCCTACAATGACGGCTCCCCGTCATCGCCGCCCTCGTCGCCTTCCCGGAGACAGAGCACCAACGAGCGCATCAACGAGATCCTAGAGGTACGTTTTGTGTGAGCCTTGACTCCTGCACCTGCCCTTCGTGATACCACCACCACCACCACCGCCATCACTCGGCATTTGGGGCTGCGTCTGCTACGGTACCAGCTTCCCGGCCGCCGAATCCCTCCGTTCCTCGGAAATCCTGGCTAGCCGTTTAAACTTTTTTCCATTTCCCCCGCACCCCTTCTTTCGCCGTTCTTACTCCCCTCGCCCTCATCGTAGCTCCTCCGTATCTCCCTCTCTACTCACATCCTCGGGAACCCCCTCCCGGGACGCAGGCAGCACGAGGCCGCGCACAAGCAATGGGCAGCGGACTCTCGACGACCCGCTCCGCCCCCACCAGCCCCCCGCGGCACTACTCCCGCGCGGACGGGTTCCGCGATGAGACGGTCGGCATCATCTCCCGCGGCCCGGACCGCAACTACCAGAGCATGAACGCCACGCCGCCGCCCGCCCCGTCCGCCAACCCCGAACCACCGGCCGGCATGCGGTCCCGCAAGTCGGCCGGCCAGCCGACCCGGACCCGGCTGCCGGCTCAGACCGAGGTCAGGGAGCAGGAGGAGGAGGAGGAGAACTACGACGACCTGGTCGCGCGGGAGGAGCGCGAGCGCGAGCGCGCGGCGCAGGGCAGGGAGCCGTGGTACACGGTGTTCCTCTCGAGCTTCCAGAGCATCGAGCTGGAGAACAAGGGCAGCGTGGCCCGCGACCACCTCGCGCTCGGTACGTAAACACACACACACAGGGCGGCGGCGTCCGTTTCTCACACCCCCAGGGCCAACTAACTAAACTAACTCTCTCTTTCTCTCCCTTTCCCCTCCGCTAGAACGGACCTTCCTCGCGTGGCTCCGCACCTCGCTGGCCTTCGCCTCGATCGGCATCGCCGTCACGCAGCTCTTCCGCCTCAACTCGTCCCTCTCGGGCCCCTCGCGCCCCGCGGACCCCAACGCCCAAACCCTCCGCCAGCTGGGCAAGCCTCTCGGCGCGACCTTCCTGGCGGTCAGCATCCTCATCCTCCTCCTCGGGTACCAGCGCTACTCCCGCGCCCAGCGGTGGGTCATGAAGGGCAAGTTCCCGGCGAGCCGGGGCACCGTCATCCTCGTCTCCCTCGTGACCTTCGCCCTGATGGCGGTGAGCCTCGTCGTCGTCGTCGTCGTGAGCCCCACGGGCAGGGAGCGTTGAATGGGTGGAGAGCAAAAGGGGGGGAGGGCGGATCCGAGCATGTCCTGCTGCGTCGAGAAGGATTGGGGACCGAGCCGGGTGCGCCACTGCATTCTGCCGGAGCTGTGCTTATCTGTATCATATTCATGGTCGTGTACATCTTATATCACGCAGGAATGGCCATATAATTCCCACCCCTCCTTGTGCACTCGGGCGACTCGCTCGCTGTCGTCAAAAGGCGAGACCCGAGACAATCCCCATAGCGAGGGTATACTCGGCCTCGCGTCAATGGGATCCCCAACGCGCACACGAACGGGGCAAGTCAAGAGCCCAGGACCCCGCACAATACCAGTACCCCCTCCCCCCCCCAAACCCCGACGCTCGCAAGGTTAGCTTGAGCAGTAGGCCACAGAGAGAGACGACGGGCCCCTCGAAACCAAGCTGGTGGACGCGCAGCCTCGTTTCCCCAACTGCGCACCCGAGAGCAGGGCATTTGGTGTTTCTGTAAGAGTACGTAGTTACGAAACGAAAGATAGCAATAAAGAGGAGATTGAGAAAAACTACTTGAACGTCCAAAGTCAGACGATGCCCTCCCGGCTCGCACACCGCGCCTGACGAAAGGTGTGGTTTCCTCTCGGGCCTATCAGATGACGTCAAAGCCAAATAGCACCTCAACTGTGGGGGGCCCTCGGGCCGCAGAACCACTTACAACCTCTTCTCAACATACCTACACACCTACACACACCTACACACACACACACACACATACACACGCACGCACGCACGCACACTCACACGCGGACACAACTCCCTCACTTACACACTCTCACATCGGTCACACGTACTCCGGTGTAACCGAATCTCGGCATCATCCGTCCGAGACCCATCGCCAGACACAAAAATCAAGGCTACACTCCGCCAGAGGAGCAAACTCGGCAAGCAACCGCGCAAGCTAAAAAAAGAAAAGCCCCCGAAAGGGTGCGGAAAAAGAGAAAAAAAAAAAAAAAAAAAACGGAACATGGCGGCACCGGAATCCCTTTCCGTCTCCTCCTTCGCAACGACCCAGCTCGCCCTCCTCTCCGCCGAGCTCGCCGCCGAGGTCGCCGAGTCCTCGGCCCTCGTCTCCCACCATGCCCCCGCCGCCCTCCAGCGCGCGGGTCTCGCCCTCCCCAACCTCGTCGTCGGCGCCCGCCGCACCGGCCTCGGCGGCCGCACCGTCTTGGAACTCGGCCCCGACCCGGCCGTGTCATCGGATCTCCCCGAGCACGGCCTCCGCCCGGGCGACATCGTTCTCGTCTCCGAGCAGCCCGCCGGGAACGCCAAGAAGAAGGAGGTCAAGGATCTCGAGAGCAAGGGGGCCCGCGGCGTCGTTACCAGGGTCCGCAGAGAGACTGTTGGCGTCGCCGTCGACGAGGGTAAGGGGGAGGAGAGGGAGTTCGCCGGGAGGGTTTGGATCGTCAAGGTGGCCGACGATGTCACGTTCCGGAGGTGAGCCTGCATTGCTCCGTATCCCTTCTCCATTGTGTTACGGGGGTTCGAAATGGGTAGAGTCGAGCTTGGCTTGGGTTCAGCATGACAGCCTCACTAATCTGGCGAGCCCGTTGCCGCCTATTCGCCCTGTCGGGCTTCGTCCCCAAAATGACACAAACGAGCCCTGGCAGCTGACCGTCGCAGAATGAACCAAACCATGGAGAAGCTCGAGAAGATGACCGAATCAGAGTACACCGCCTTCATGCGCGTCCTCTTCGGCCTCTCGAGCCCTTCCCCCGTGCCCCAGGACCTGGCGGCGGAGTCGGAGCTCTCCAAGATCCAGTGGGTCGACCCTTCGCTCAACGACTCCCAAAAGGATGCTATCCGGTTTGCGCTGGCATCACGGGAGGTGGCACTCATCCATGGGCCGCCGGGCGTGAGTCCGCCTTAGTCCCTCCGTCTGATGGACCGACCACGAGGTACTGCAGCTGACGCGCCTCCAGACCGGCAAAACCCATACTCTCATCGAGCTGATCCTCCAGCTGATCAAGCTCGACCTCCGCATCCTTGTCTGCGGCCCCTCAAACATCTCAGTCGACAACATCGTCGAGCGCCTCGCACCGCACAAGATTCCCATCATCCGCCTCGGCCACCCGGCACGCCTGCTCCCCAGCGTCCTCGCCCACTCCCTCGACGTGCTGACGCAGACCTCCGAGGCCGGGGCCATTGTCAAGGACGTCCGCGCCGAGATGGACGCAAAACAGGCCTCCATAAAGAAGACCCGCAATGGCCGCGAGAAACGCCAGATCTACGCCGATCTCAAGGAGCTGCGCAAGGAGTTCCGCGAGCGCGAGCGCCGCTGCGTCAGCAACCTCATCCGCGAGAGCAAGGTGGTCCTGGCGACGCTGCACGGCGCGGGAGGGCACCAGCTCAGGGACCAGCGGTTCGACGTCGTCATAATCGACGAGGCCAGCCAGGCGCTCGAGGCGCAATGCTGGGTACCCTTGCTGTCGGCGAAGAAGGCCGTCTGCGCTGGTGATCATCTGCAACTCCCGCCAACCATCAAATCGCTCAATTCCAAGGTGAAGGCTGCGGCGGTGCCGGGGGACGGCGCGGAAAGGCGGATCAAGGGCATGACGCTGGAAACGACACTGTTTGACAGACTGCTCGCTCTCCATGGGCCATCCATCAAGCGCATGCTGACTACACAATACCGCATGCATGAGAAGATCATGAGGTTCCCGTCGGATGAGCTCTACGAGGGAAAGCTCATTGCTGCAGAAGCAGTCAGGCAACGCCTCCTGAAAGACCTACCGTACGAGGTCCAAGACACTGAAGATACGAACGAGCCGCTGGTATTCATCGACACGCAGGGCGGCGACTACCCTGAGAAGAATGAGGACGATGACAAGGACGCCGCCAAGAAGGCAAAGTTCAGCCTGCACGGGGAGAGCAAGAGCAACGAGATGGAAGCGGCTCTCGTGCGCCAGCACGCCCGGAAACTGGTCGACGCCGGAGTTAAGCCGGAAGACATCGCCGTCGTGACCCCTTACAATGCTCAGGTCCGTCTAGCCAACCCCTGCTTGACATTTTAGATCGGCGTTTGTGAATCGCGGCATGATGCTGACACGGGCTGAACCAAAAGCTCGCCGTTCTGGCACCTCTAAAAGAACAGTTACCGGGCATCGAGCTCGGCAGTGTGGACGGCTTCCAAGGCCGTGAAAAGGAGGCTGTCATTGTCAGCCTCGTCAGGAGCAACTCAGAAGGAGAAGTTGGGTTTCTTGGCGAAAAGCGTCGACTGAACGGTAAGCCCGCAAATGATGAACCCGCTTTGCCTGGAGAGGTCCCAGCGTTCCGTGTGGAGTGACGCATGAATGTTAATGCGCCGCAGTGGCAATGACGCGACCTAAACGCTCGTTGACGGTGATTGGGGACTCGGAGACAGTCAAGAGGTGAGTTCGTTTGAGAATTGCTTCTCCGATTCTGCCTGGTTTGTTGGTCGTGCGACGCGGAACCGTCAGCACAGAGGGTGTCGGCTTTGTACCTGAGACACGACTGAGCCGCCCCCCCAATCATTCAACATCTCGGGCGTATTGCTTCTTTCGCTGACTGGTAGCGGCATAAACAGAGGCAGCAACTTCCTCAAGCGATGGATGGACTTCCTTGAGGAGAACGCAGATCTGCGTTATCCTGACTTGTCGTCACTTCAGGGGTCTTGATACCCTATTTGGGATGGTTTTGAGCGCCATCTTCCCACGGACATAGTAGGGCCGCCCCCCCTCAATGTCAATCTTCATGCGAGGAAGAGGATTCATGGTCAAACTGGGTGATCTGGATTTTGGACGAACCGGCTTCCTCGGAGCGTAGTCCCGCTAAGAGAGGCCGTCAGCGAAGTGGCATACTTAGTTCCTTATGCGATCAGATACGCTCGTTCCCCAGCGCTGCCAAAAAGGGAATGGGCTGCATTGTACATCAAGCTGAGGGTGGCGTATCGTAGAATTTTCAAGCAGCTGTGCCCCATGCTCGCTTCCCGCCGGGGTTCATTGACGGGGGAGGGAGCGTCCGCTGACGCAAGATGAGGAACGCCAGGGCCGGGGCCTGGGCTGTTCGGGTCGTGTTGTAATCCCGGACGAGGGGAGGAAGAAAAAAACATTGCACAGAAGGGAGTGAGATGGCGGGGCTCAGATGTCAGCCGTCACTCATCAGACGAAGTGAGCGGCACCCATGTATGTTTCAGGTCGCTTTTAAACCCGTTCAACCCTTGTTCCAGGTTCGCGTGGCCAGACCCGCCACGTTCTCCTACCGACGAGGACGGGGACGTTTGACCTTGAAAGGAGCTACGCTGATGTTGGTCGATATTGCGCACCGATATCTGCGACGATGTTGAGGCTGTGAAATCAGCCAGAGCCTGCGGCTGACACCGGGCTGCCCGCGACTGGGGAAATCACAGGTGTCGAGAGGTCGTATCACCACTCGGCACTGGCGGGATCTTTCTCGAGGACGAAACTGAGCATGTATCCGATCAAGAGGAGGGGGAACAACAGTCGAAAAGACGATGCATCTCTCGCCCTCTGTGTTGGTCTCATGTGCCGCGTTTCCGCCATTTTATTGTACTTGTCGGTAGCAGCTCCCTTGCAACGAACGCGGCAGTTGCTTTGGAAACAAGATATGTACACATAGTAAAAGTAGCAACGTTTGTCAAGGTTATATAATAGCGTAGAGCGAGAATTCTATGGAATCGCTTCCATGTAGGCAATCTCCCTCCCGGCGGTGCGGTTCGCCTGCCGCAACATGAGACGACGCCAATCCCGGTGCAGTTGCTAACGGGATGTGTATCCCGTCTTCGAGAGGGCCTTTGGCGAGTAATGGGCCCTGTTTGGTAAAGTCAGAGCGTTGGCTGGCCTTGCCTAGCTGTAATTAGCACGGTTGCGTACTCGCTCAATTATGCTGCTGGGGGCGGACCAGCGTCGGGTTGGCGGGCAGATCATAAGACGGCTACCTCGTTATATGATGCTCCGCCGTGCTCCACCGGACAAGCCGATCAAACCGTCAGTGACGGAGAGTATTTTACATTGGGTTCGGGTCGTATCGGGGGCCGTCGTAACACAGCAAAACCGTTATAGTCCTGTCATGTGTGCGACTTGACAGTGCAGCCAGGCGTACGTCGCATCATGTTAGTCTCCGATGGAACAGCTCCAGTATCGGCCGGGTGGTTAGTCGTGCCATTCGTGCAAGGCTCATCCCTTAATGCTCGGTTGTCAAGCAATTCCGGCAGGGAACTATACTGCGTAGATAATGGGGACGATACTCACTCGCAGAGTCGCAGGAGTTTTTCCATGTACCTAGTCTTCTCCCAGCCGTCGCCGAGAAAGCCTTACCGCGCGAGTCATGGATACTACTATGTATGTATAATGCAGGTGAATGGGCCGGCAGGTGTTGGAATTGATACGAACCGTCAAACGGTCAGCGAGTCTCAGCCATATCTGGACTAGGTCCCGTCTAGGTTGACAGCGACTGAGGGATGGATGGGGTTGCTTCCTTTGTCAGACAAAGGCCTTCAAGCCATGTGGTGTTTTAGCCTCCTGAGCTGCAATGTGGGGTCAACCACCGCGCTAGTAACTCCTCTTCCTCTTCCTCCTCGTAGCAGGTCGGAAGGAGATTGGATGACGCGGTCGTTGGTCAGGACCTTGCTGTTCTGAATATGGCTCAGTCAAAAGTGACGGAAGTAGTCATCTTGCCAGAAGAGAAGCGGCGTGTAGCCGCGCCGTAGCCCCGCGTGCCCCCGTTTCCAACCAAGAATAACACTGGTAGGACAGGTGGATATTCGCAGAGACGTGTATGTATGCAGGAGGACGTGGCATATGGTTGCAGCGATCCAGGAGAGAGGCATGGTCCATCGTAATGAGCGGCTTGGCCGGCGCATTTGGATTCGCCCACAACACCAGCAGTCACATTTCGCCGGCGTCGATGCTCGAGAGCTAGAGGTGGCGCTGTCAAACAGTTGAACAACCGTCGGATAGCCAGCCGACCATCGGATTCGCTAAAAAGTTGGCGTGGACGAGACGGCTGGGTGGTTTGAGGGGCGGCGACAGCGGCGGCGGCGCGGCTGTAGTGGCAGTGTACCTAGGAGCAGGACAGGGAAATCTGGCCACAAACGAAGTAGCGCAAACGTCGGAGCTGGTAGTAGGAAAGGCTAGTCGTAGTGCCGATGGTGGCGGGTCCCTCGCCTCCAGCACGGCGCCCGTCTACCGAGCTCGTTTGCTGATTTCCCAATGGGGTTTAAAGCAGACGTTCGGGGGCCCTAGCGCTGCATTTGACATATTTGGACGACTGGCCTGCAGCAGAGGTATTGGAAAGCGGAATATAGGAGTCCATGCCGGGTGAAGATACCAAAAGGGTCTGGTTGGCCCTCGATACTGGACGGACAGGGCCAACAACCTTTCTAGTCTCTATCGCATGTGCTGAAAGCCGCCCAGTCAGGAGGGCGATGACACCCCAGCCATGGCTTTGACCTCTTCCTCGACCAGGCATGATAAGCAACCGGGGCGCGAGCTGAGACTTGGCGGATGAGGCCCGCTGCCGGCCGGCCGGTACTTGACAGACGCTCGCACAGCGCGGGTAGAGTCTGGGGCTAGGATCGGTGTCTGATGGCGACAGAGCCATGAGCCGGTTCGAATGAATCAGATCTACAGGAGGAGTCGCAGAGGCAGTGCGTTTGGTATCGTTGGGGCCCCAGACCTCCCTCCGCGATTGCCTCCAGTCGTTTTTATCCGCAACGCAGTCGCTTGCTGGGGCGGCAATGCAAGAGCCGGGAGGGAGGTGTTGTTCGTACCGGCGAAGCGAGGTGCAAGGTCGACACGGTCCATGCGCGAGTCCAAGACGGGACTGGGGGCGGGAGCAGCAAACCTCGCGGCACCTTCATGCTTGCTTGCTTGCTTGTTATTTGGAAAGGAAACGGGAAAGGGGAGAGGAAAAGACTGAAACAGTACGGGCCAATCCAACAGTAAGCAATTCTCCAAAATCAAACCAGCCCAGAGCAGGCCGGGTTGAGTTGGGTCCGACAGAAGCGGGCACTGGTCGGGCAGGCACGTTGGTCAGCAAGTGAAGTAAGTACCTACCTGCCTGCCTGCCTTGGTTACTACTTCTAGTGAGCAAGCAGGCGAGGGGATGCCTACACGGACGGGTGCATCGTGTCAGGACCGGAAACCGACGAGATTGGAAGAGCAGCAGCACTAGTGGGATGGAATTAGCCGGTCAGTTAAGGACGAAGCAATTCATCATTTCAAGTGTCGAGTGTCATGTAAGTAGGTGGGTAAGTAGGTAGGTAGGTAGCTCACCATTCATTGCCCTTTCGATAGTAAACACTCCCGTGCCAAATTCGACGACAATAAACGCCTTGCACCGGCATTCCAACATACCTACCTATGCCATCCATGCCTGCCTCGCTCCCTTGGTCGACTTGAAGCGCTTGTTGGTTGGCATTGGCAGATGAGAAACAGAGCCAGAGATGGCAGACAATGGTACCGGCTGGTAGCCCTCCTCCTACATTCCACCCACCCACACATTCATCCCTTGTGTCGCTGCGCTGCCGCCCTTTCCAGCACTAGCACCAGAGCGGGTGGAAGAAATCACGCGCAACTGGTGCAACTCATCCATCCATCCATCCATCCATGCTTTGGTCCGCGCCCCGCATCGCGACCTGACCCTTGCGTTTACCTGCCTGCACAATAAAAATAGTGGCTTGCCTTGGGCGCGGACGAAAAGACCGGATCCAGTTGGTGGAGGTGTCACGCTGTGCCCGCGGGTAGCACTCGGTCGAGTCGATGCCCCCCCAATGCCATTTCCACCAAGGGGGGGAGGTCCCACGTTCTGTCTCCTTCCCCACTACTCTAGGCACCCCAAGCAATGACCTCAAACAAGGGTGATCCCCGAGCTCAGGCGATGGGTCGAGGAAGGAGGAGGGACGAACAAGCGGCAAGAAGGAACGTTGAGAATTCTCTCAGTCTGGAGTTGGTAGGGTAGGAGCGAGGGCCACGCCACGAGGAATGAGATGATGGAGATGGCAGGTCGTCCCTTCCGTATCCCACTTCTCGAACTACCTATCTACCTACATCGTATATCGTACATCGATCGTACATACCCAGGTAGCCAAGGTACCTTGGTTGTAAGTAGGTAGGTAGGTAGTTTAGGAGGTAGTCATCTACGCCAACCACTCTGCTCTGATAGATACCTAGCTACCCGGTCCCCATTTCCGATGCAGAACCCATGACGAAACAACACAAATCGTTTCTCGTCACTGTCTTCCCGGCCCATTCATCTCAGTACCGACTGTATACCTACCTACCCTAGGCGCTACCTCTACCAAACGCACACCATTGTCGGCGTTCCAATGGTCCGTTATTCTCCTCGTTGTGCATGCATGCTTGTTTCATCACGCTAGCATCTGCGTCTACCTACTCTGCCTGCACCGCACCTGCCTGCCTGCCTGTCCTGTCTCCACGCCCACACACATCTCTCCCGTCTGCATCTCCTTCCGTGTCGCGTCGTGTCATGTCCCATCCCCATCCGAACTTCCTCTAGTCTGATCTGGTCTCTTCTTGCCCACCAGTCCCTGCCGCTCCCACCTCCACGTCCTCGCCTCCCCTGCTCGGTCCTTTCTCTCGGGGGAAAAGAAGGAAAAAAAGATACGATCCCTCACCAAATGTACTTTGTACTCATCTCGCGAAGAACCGATACATACATACCAATGCTTTCCTTTTTCTCCCGCCCTCCCGTTCTCTTTCCCCCCTCTCTCTCTTCTTGTGTTTATTTCGCCCTCCACCGTGCCTTCTTGCCGTTGGGAAGAAAGAAAAACGCTGCGTCTGGACCAACCGCGTCTATCCAATTCTTGTTCTCCAGCCTGTCTCGGCCTTTTCGCCGCAACCCTGCTCTAGGTACCAATACTTCGCACCAACGTTCCTTACACCTTTGACCCTTTTCAATACGTACCTACTATTTATCACACATTTCTCTTGTAATTGTATAATTCCTATCCGTATCTTTTCCATCCTTCCCCTCCCCCCCCCTTCAACTCACACGCCACACGCCCTTGGTCCAAGCGGCGCGGTCCAGCTCGTCCTAATCATCGTTGCTCCTCGGCCTCATCGCCAGCCTGTCGCAGAACTGCCTGGGTGCTCCTTTGATACGTGACGCATGCGCTGCCAGGGGCCCCCTTCCTAGCTCCTTAACTACTTCACCCAATCCTCGACCCTCTCGTGGATTTCTCTCTTTTATTCGCCTTACCCAAGCCCCCTTCTTGCCTTGCTTGCCCACTCGACGCTGCGCCGTCTTTTGATCACAGCGTCGCTGCAGCTGTAAAGGAGCCGTTGCCACCTCTGCGCTCCGATCCCTCCGACAGGCCCAAGACTACAAGCCGCATTGCTGGCCATACACACCATGAATCAGATTCCAGCATAGATCACCACTTGGCCTAGACATCTGGCGTCCGATCGATAATCCCGGTTTGGGACTCACAGGCCACCAGCCATTGCATATCGGTTCAAGCAAACCCGTTGCCGCACGGCACCGGACATCGCCCGCCATCTTTTCGGGCCTCACCTAACCAAGCATTGTCTCTGCCCCTCTTGATCATCTCCCACAAACGGCACTCACTCCCATGGCTTACACTGGTCGACTTGCATATACACCGCTACTCGTCCTCTGACCTCGTTCGCTCTCGCTCCAGTCTTGAGCCCCGCGAGCTGTAAATTTCTTGGTCAGAACTGCCATGGGCCTATTCAAGTCGCCGAACCAACAACCCGCCCCAGGCGCACCGCCTCGATCCCTGACGGGTCAGTCAATTCGAGGCAAGATATCAGGCCCGATTCCTATTCCCAGCCCCTCCGACGACGAGTTCCCTATGCGCAACCCCGGCACCGGTATCGCCACGCCTTTGGCCGCCACCGCCGACATGAAGGAGCAGCAGTTGCTTCCTCCGCAGGCCGAACCCAGGGCCGGTTCGATTGTCTCAGTCGCCCAGCCTGAATTGACGCCCGCCCCGGGGACGGAATCTGTGGTTGCTCCCGCAAGATCAGCCGGCTCTCGTTCTACATCCCCTCCTGCATCTGGCACCCATGGCAACTCGCCGCAATCGCAGAGGAGAACAAATGTCTCCACCAACTTGCGCTACTCGGCCGTGAGCGCATCGTCAGGGCAAACTGGCGAGAGCCGCGACCGGCCCCAGCGCAAAAAGTCGACTTTGCGCGGTGCGCTTGGGAAGCTTTTTGGCCGCAAGAAGAAGACGGGAAGTCAAGGTTCAACCGACTCGCAACGCATATCGACTTACAACGCGTCGAACCAACACAAGAGCGTAAGTTTCGGCACCGCCTGCACCCTGGCTTTTTATTTTTATTTTTGGTCCAAACTTGGAGACTGACGGGGAATCAGCAGGACATTTCCGCGCTAAGCCGAGTCAACGAAGCCGAACCCAAGCGATCGGTATCTTTGCCGATCACCGAGTACGACCGAGCATTAAGGTCTCACTCTATTGGGCCTCATGATATCACTGTCATTGAAAGCGCACGCAATTCGATCAACGTTGACCTATCTGTGCTGGGTCACAGGAGGGCAGCGACCGCTACTGCTAGCCAGATATACTCGGCGCCGTTCAGAGGTCGCGAAGGCGAATTTTCAGGCCTTTCCCCTCGTCCAGCAAGCACTCACGTGCGCGGGAGTCGACTTTTCACCGATGACGACGATCCCGAGGCAATTGGACGGGCAATCACCAGTGATGTCGGCCAGAAGCGACGGTCCAGGAGCCTCAGTGGTCTCCAGAGCTCCGAGATTCGCGCTGATCTCCGACGCAGGAGTGACGAGATCCGATACTGGAGAGAAAGCTACGTACCGGCTTTCATTGCATCTCCAACATCGTCGAATCCTCCAGACCACGAGCATCAATTCGCGGGAGTGGGCTCCGAGGACACGCCGAATTCACCAGTGGAGCAGGGACAGGAGCAGGTGCACACGCCGCCTCAGCCATTCTCCTTTGGCAACCTGACTCACATGAACGCCATGGCTGGCATGAAGATCACGCAGGCAGCCAGTATCGAAACACGTATAGATACGCTCGAAGAGAGGATGCACCGCATGGAAGATGTTGTAACGCAACTCTGCAATTCTGTTCCTGGTTTCCAGACGGACGCGAACCAGCCACGCCGTGCCGCACCCTCCACCGCAGGTTCCAACCCGTCCTCTCAGACGACGACTATGGCTGTCAACCCGGCGCTTCAGCAGGTGTTGCGTCAGGATGCATATGCTGCTCACTCTAAAGAACCCCGTTCCTCTTTTGGCGAAGCTCCCACGTACGTGGGCTCCCTGCAATTCCCTTCGTCAATGAACAGACCGATGTCGAACTCTACAATCCGAGGCGTAACCAGCTTGCCTTCGATATCGCATCCTGAGACGAGCAAAACGACAGGAACTTTCACGGCAGACCATTACACGACGCTCCTCGCACTTCTAGAGACGGAAAGAGCCTCCAGGCAAGCCCTAGAGTCTCAGGTAAAGAAGTTGACAAGACGCGTGAACATGCTTTCGGGGCCCGGCGGGCCTGGTCGCATCTCCTTGCAGATGGAGCCGCCGCCAACGGCAAAGTCTTTTGGCAGCGTTTCGGCCTTCGACCAGGACTCGTCCGATGACGACACCTTGTCTAGGAATCGGGGGTTCCTGGCCGAAGACTCGGGCGTCGGAACGGGTCCCGGAGACGATGACTCGTACTCAGAAGTTTTCGCGACGTCAAAGGAAGAGTACCCGTACGGTTACGGCGCGTTTGGAGAAGAATTTCGCGACGAAATTGAAGATCCCCAACGCAAGAAGGCAGCCAGGACCTTGTCTCTGAGCCAGATGACGTTGAGCAAGAAGACTTCCAATACGGCGGTACGAATTTGACACAATTCGCTACACTACGACGCGTTGTTTTCTTTTTCTTTTTGTTTGAAATTTGTCATTATACCCCGGGAGAGATAATCTCCCACTCACGAGGCGACGACGGTGGTTCTTTTCTTGGCAGCTGTCACGTTGAAGGCTTACTGTCTTTGCGATTCGGCATCGATACCTCCACTGAACCTCTGGGTTCGGCAATGTTATGGTAGCGGGGCTTTTTGCATTGATACCTTTTTCATTTATTTGTCCGTCCACATGGTTCGTCCTTTCCGCGTCTACAACGATGTGGCTGGAACTGTAGCCGGAAGAGTCCCGATGGGATCCATCTACCTGGACAAGACGCCGTCTTTTCTCCATTGGAGGGGGGTGTCCTTTCTTTCGTTTTCTATTTCTTTTTTCTACTTCTTTTTGTCATTTGGTTGTCTCAGCGAGACGAGGGTTTCTAGGGGCGGCCACAGTCAGGTATGGACGGAAGATGCTGTGTCAGACGCTGACAGGCTCGAAGGTGTGTGCAAGAGGGTCGATTCCTCGTCTACGCCTAATGTCTGGTGGATGTGGAGCGAAGCGTAATATGTAACGAGTCATATCGGCACGACCTGGATACGTATAGCTCGTGTGCGTGTACAATATCCAAAAAAAAAAAAACATACTTTCGGCTCGCCTTTGATAACGGAATCCGCAAATCTCTCTGCCTGTCAACCGATGCCCATGCTAGCTGGCTCAACCAATCTTGCGAACGAGCTTGGTTTGGCCTACGAACAAACAAATAACGGGTCGAGAGACACGGCCCCCGGTCGCAATCTCCGGATCGTTATCTCGGGGAAAATGAGTCAGGATGTTTTGAGGAGGCTTCTGGATCACGCCGGGAGGCCCCACGATGATTTCCGGGGTTGCGCAGAAACTGTGTACATAAAGAGGTGCGAGATGCCGACCTCCTGGCACAGCACAACCCGGCATGCCACGAATGCACGCCGCCGGCTCCGCCCCGTCGCCCAGGCCGCACTACTTAAACTATTCAATCGAGGCCCTCGACCGACGCTTCATTTTCCATAATGTCGGCCAATACCGCTAGGCCGCCCCCCGACGCCACAGCCAGCGGGGGGCTGTTGCAGGTGGGGGAAGACCTGCTACGCCCGGCAGGCCTTCCCGAAGCCCGACAATGTCTTTGACGGTCCCTGCCGTAGTCGGTCGTGAATACCTCCCAGAGACGGACGGTCTCAGCCGTCTCACCAATAGAGCTTGGGGGTTCGATGGGTCTTCGGAACTAGGCCCTATCAAGAGAAGCCTGGGGTCGACAGTGGCTCTCCGGCTAGCGGCTGGTTTGCTAAAACCGAGGACTCTTGGAGTCCAGAGGTCGAGCCAGGAGAGGAGAAGCTACCTCGTTTTCGCGTATAATTAATAATGACGTAGTTAGCATGTGACGTGTTCGTGGGCGAGGTGTGATGAAGTTGATGAAGTTGAACGGCGACAATGGAGTCTGCAATGGCGTATTGTCCCAGAGATGCCATATACTGAGCCGCCCATCCATCCCGTCAGGCAGCGCTCACGTATACGGTCCCACGAGAGTCTATAACATCTCCAAGGCGATAACGAATAATGTCGGGCAAAATCCGTCGCTAGGAGCACTCGCCTGGCAGTCGCTATATCCGTGTGTCTCTTCAGTAGTTGCCTATGGGGCGATATTGCTCATCTTCGCCCCCGGCAGCTCGTCGGAACGCCTCGGGTCCGGGGCTCTGTGCAACATGTGGCCCTCCATTTATCGGTTTGGTCATTGTCGGTAAACACAAGCGGGAGTGTATGCTGGCCCATGAGTAAGCCGGTCTCAGGGAGACTTGGTACATCGTGAACCACAGGGGAAGCGACGCGGAGCAATGGCTGGCACGATCCTAGGCCCAGAGGGGGACGTCAGGGTTCTGCTTTGAAAAGCCCAAACGCATGCAGGCCCGATTTGCAATCATGGCTCGACGGCATCTCGGCTTATCCTCAGAGCCCTTCTGCACGTCGTCGAGAGCTGCTTGGTGTGGGGAAACCAACCGGGAAGTCAATGCCAAGCCTTCCAGACAACCGAACTGCCTCACACGCCGCTCACTCGGTGCTGTCTGGGATGAAGGTTGGCACATTGTACGCATGGAGCCGGTTGCACCATCGACTGCGAGAGCACAGCGGACTGGCTGGTCCCAGCAGTGTTAAAAAAGACAAGGCTTCGCGGCGCCAAACTACCTCTTTCTGGGGACGGCGCCGCCCGGCTCCATCGCCACGATAAGACCCCCCTCGTGGAAAAGGTAATTTGGGCAACCGGGCGGGACGATGTAGTAACTGCGTCCGAATACCAGGCAAGCGGTGCTCATATCAGCAAAGCGCGCGTCAACGTGTGCCCGGTTTGGCGGTGATGCGACGTTGGTATTGTCGTACCAAGAGCGGCGCCGAGGTTTGTACACCTTGCTTTATACGGATGTTCTACGACTCGAGTTTCCTCGGCGAAAGCCGCATTAGGAATCCCAACACAGACGGGGGCGGGAAGCCGACACGGTATTTGACATCTCTTATCGGATCGCAATCTTACCCACTCCGCAAGGGGAAAAAGTAAAAATAAAATATTGAGACGGATTGCGGGCTCGCCGCCGAGTCGGGTTACACCCAAACCACCACGTAAGCAAAAAACCCAGTGCCTTACGCACGACCACCAACCGCACCGGCTCACGCGAACGACATACGCACATACCACACACGCCAGAACCAGCCTCTCCCGCGCGTGTGTTTGTTCATTGTGTGTAAAGGGCGCACTGAATACCTTGGTCGTCTTGAGCTTTTTTTTTTGTTCAGTTTACCCCTCCGTCTGACAAGCACGCCGCCGCCACCACATCCACCACTAACCTCCACCACCAGTCCCTCCCCGCGCGCGTTGTTGCCCGATAATCATTGCGACGTACATCAAAGCCTCCCTCGCAGAGGACAACCTGACGATTCTCGAAAGTTGTGCCGGCGACACAGTTGCGCGCATTCTATTCCCTCTCCTCCCCCACCCCAAGAAGTAACCGGACGACATCGCCCAACATGTCCGGCTGGGTGGATCGGTCCAAGACCACGCAATCCCCCAACTATCGCGGCTCGACGTCGTTTGCGACGTTCATGATCATCGGGCGTACGTCCCCCCCCCCCCGCTCCGTCGCAATCCCAACCCCGCAAGGATGCTAACGAGAACCCTTCACCTCTTCCCAGCGACCTGCTTCTTCCTCGGCATCCTCTTCGCCTCCTTCCCCTACGACTTCCCCCTCCTCTGGACCTCGGCGCCCGTCCCGGACACCTTCTTCCAACACCTCGAGACCCACCTCAAGTTCATGCACCAGTCCCCGCCCCTGATCGGCCGCATCCTCAACATCATCGTCTTCACCGGCTTCCTCGGCTTCTTCATCAAGCTCTTCCGTCCCTCCGAGGCCAACGTCCTCTTCGACGGCGCCTCCCTCGTCCTGTACCTTATCGGCGTCGGCGTCTACATCACAAACATCGTCAAGGGCCTGCGCTCCGTCTCCGCCGGCATCTGGGACGACCCCGACTTCACCACCGAGGTCAAGGACCCGCGCGTCGAGGGCGAGATCATCCTCGGCAAGGAAGACAGCCTCAAGGTCCTGGCCGCGAGCAACACCATCCTCGCCCTCGTCCTCGTCGGCGTCTTGGTGCTGCAGGCCGGCCAGTGGTACGCCGAGCGCAAGGACCGCGAGGACATTGTCAAGCTCGAGGAGGAGAAGAGCAGCAAGGGGTCCGCGTCGCACAAGAAGAAGCAGTAAAGGGGGGGGGAGCTGTCGCGCTACATACTCTGCTCCGTCGCTATCGCGACCTGATATTGGCATGTTGTGAGATCTCCTGGCCGTCAATAGTCGCAGCTTGACGCATGTACGGATACCGGCAGGACTTTAGCTTTAGCCAGGTGTGCGTTAGTTCGCAGCACCGAAATGTATTTTGCATACTGTACACAGGAGGAATCTCCGCGCGGGATGTGTCGCATACAAAGAGACTTTGACTAATACGATAACCGAACATCATGCTGTCCTTCCCCTTTTATTTTATTCTTCTCTTGACTGTGGCCTAGATAAGATACTCACGACAAGCACATCTATCCTTTTCTACAGGTACAATGCCATGTCTCCTGCACATCGACAGCTAAAAAAGAAAATAAGACCATTTGCTTTTCCTCCATCCCGACTTTGTCTTACTCGAGCTTGAGCTGCTCGAACTGCCTAATGGTACCCTCGAAACCCCTGGCCTCGGACTCGAGGTCGACCAGCTTCTGCTTGTCCTGCTTCTGCACGGCCTCGGCAACCTTCTCCTTGTAGATAGGGTCGTTTAGCACCTTCTGCTGCTTGTCAATGTTGGAGCGAGCCTTGTCGAGCTTCTTCTTCGCCTTCTCGATTTCGGCGTCGAGGTCAACGCGGCCCTTAACGTGCAGGTAGACGGAGGCAGAGGAGGCCACAGGGAAGGCAACGCAGCCGGCGGGACGCGCCGCATCGGCATCGATGATGTCAATGCCTGTGACGCCCTTGCCGCTGAGAGTCTTGATGGAGGCAACCTGCTCGTTGATTGTCTGGAGGGAAGTAGCATCATGGGCTTGGATGACAACTAGGGTTGTGTTAGTAAACAAGACACAAGCCATGTATGTATATGGCAAGATCGACTTACTTCTGCTCTCCTCCTTCTGGGCGTACTCGCTCATGAGCGATCTGGCACCGCGGGAGCATCCCAGAACAAGCTCGTAGGCGGCCTCGGACTTGGGGTCGTCGAACTTGGCATCGTAGACGGGGTAGCTGGCGACCATGATGGACTTTGTCTTGTCGTCGGGGCGGCGGGGAAGGCGTTGCCACAGCTCCTCCGTGATGAAGGGTGTGAAGGGGTGGATCATGGTCAACGCACCCTCGAGGGCGGTGTACAGAGTCTGGATGGCGCTGGCAGCCTCCTCCGGTGTGCCGTCCTGGATGATGGACTTGCTGTTTTCGATGTAGACATCACACAGGAAGTTGAGGATGTACTGATACACGATACCGGTAGCATGCTGGAAGTCACGATCGGCCAGGGCAACGTTGATATCCTTCGCGGCCGTGTTGAGCTTGTGAAGGATCCAGCGCTCAGCGAGTGTGACACCGACAGCAGGCGCCTTGGCGGGAACAAAGTCGGCAGGCAGCTTGCCGAGGACGTACTTGGACGCTTGCCAAATCTTGTTGCAGAACTTTCTCCAGCCAGTCATAACCTTCACATCAAAGTTAACGTCACCGCTTGTCGATGTAAGAGCAGCCATGGTGAAGCGCAGACTGTCGGCACCGTTGCGAGGGAGACCATCGGGGAAGGCCGACTTCTGGTACTTCTCGGCCTTGGAGACCTCACTCGGGTGGAGGTTGCCCACGCGAAGCTTTGCGTGGAGGTCTTCGAGCTTGATGCCGGCAATGGCATCCAATGGATCAATGACATTGCCCAAGCTCTTACTCATCTTGCGGCCCTCGGAGTCACGGACAAGACTGTGGCAGTACACTTCGGTGAAGGGGACCTGGCCGGTAAGCTTGATACCGAGCATCACCATTCTGGCGATCCAGAAGAACAAGATATCCCAGCCAGTCTCGAGAACCGAAGTGGGGTAGAGCTCCTCCAGATCCTGGGTCTTGTTGGGCCAACCCAGGGTCGAGAAGGGCCACAGACCAGAGGAGAACCAGGTGTCGAGAACATCCTCGTCCTGCTCCAGGGTGAACTTCTTGCCCGGAAGGGCAGCCTTGGCCTTGGCCTCGGCCTCTTCGCGAGTCTTGCCAGCGAACCACTGTTTGTTGTCCAAGGAATCCGACTTTTCACCCTCAACCTTGGCTAGGTAGACGGGGCAGCGGTGACCCCACCAGAGCTGACGAGAAATACACCAATCGTTGATGTTGGACATCCAAGCGTAGAAGCTGCGCTCGGAAGACTCGGGGCGGATCTTGATCCTGCCGTCCTTGACGGCAGCAACGGCATCATCGGCCATGCTGCGCATGCTCATGTACCACTGGGGCTTGAGGAGAGGCTCAATGACCTGCATATTGTCAGCGATCACTCATTTGTAGTTTGGAAGGGGGCACGAACATCCTTGGAGCGCTCGCAGAGAGGGATGGTCATGGCATTGTCCTTCTTGTCGACGTAAAGGCCAAGCTGCTTCAGCTCCTCTTGGATGGCGTAACGGACGCTAGAAAGGGGGTTAGTCTGCGCAATGCTGACCGCAACACGAGCAATCACTCACTCGAATCTCTTTTGGCCCTTGTACTTGCCACCATTCTCGTTGATGTTACCGTCATCGGTGAGGATGTTGATGAACTCGAGGTTGTGCTTCTGGCCGAGGTTGAAATCGTTGGGGTCGTGCGCAGGAGTCAGCTTGACAGCACCGGTACCGAACTCCTTGTCGACGTAGGTGTCGGCGACAATGGGCAGCAGACGGCCCTCGATGATGGGGTGCTTGGCTTTCTTGCCGATAAGATGCGAGTATCTGGGATCATCGGGGTGGACGGCAATACCAGTATCACCGAGCATGGTCTCAATACGGGTGGTGGCAACCTCAATGGTCTCGTCGGAACCCTCGAGCGGGTACTTGAAGTGAATCAGAACACCAAACTCGATCTTCTTGTCGTACCCCGGAACCTCCAGCAACGTGCGACCCGACAACTCCTTGTTGACGACCTCGAGGTTGGACAGAGCAGTAGTGAGCCGGGAAGACCAGTTGACGAGTCTGTTGGCGCGGTAGATGGTACCCTCCTCGAAGAGTCTGACAAAGGTCTCGGCCACGGCGGCAGACAGGTTCGCGTCCATCGTGAAGGCCTCGCGGCTCCAGTCGAAACTTCCTCCCATCTTGCGGAGAGCGGCGTTGATCTTGTTGTGGTACTCGCCCTTCCACTCCCACACCTTGGCGACGAAGTCCTCACGGCCCAAGTCGTGACGGGTCTTGCCTTCTCTCCTCCAGAGCATGTTCTCGACCACACTCTGGGTAGAGATACCGGCGTGATCGCAACCGGGAATCCAGAGGGTCGTCTTGCCCAACATACGGTTCCACCGAATCATGATATCCTGCAATGAGTCGCCGAGGGCGTGGCCAAGATGCAGAGAACCGGTGACGTTGGGCGGGGGGTGGGCAATCACGAACTTGCCCGCAGGCTTGACCTTGCCATCGGCAGTGAACTCGGGTTCTGTAGGGAAAGTGTCAGCTCCAAAACTCTCGCGAGGGGAGCACGTGGCGCATACTGAAGAAACCCTCCTTCTCCCACCAGTCGTACCAGGCGCTCTCAACGGCTTCGGGGTGGTAGGCCTTGAAGTGAGGGTCCTCGAGAGACTTAAGGCGCTTCTTCTCTCCTACGGGGGTATCTTCAACGTATTCGGGAATGGCCTCTTCCTCCTTCTTCTCGGCCTTGGCCTTCTTCTCCTTGTTCTTGGAGGTGGCGGGTGCGGCGGCAGCCTTTGCTGCCTTTTCGGCCATCTTCTGCTTGAACTTGGCGTCCTTCTCGGCCTTCTTGCGCTCCTTCTCCAATTCCTTCTCGGTCTTCACCTTCGGGGGTGCGCCGGCGGCGGCACCGGCATCCTGGCCGGCGGCATGGGTGGCGGACGTCGAGGAGACCTGGGCCTTGGTTTCGGCCGAGACAGCCGGAGGCGCTTCTTCCTTGAGGCCCTCAGTGGCGCCAACTGGAACAAGAGACAACATGGTCAGTCAGTTCAGTGTCAGGAGATGGCACGATCAGGGTTGGGCAAGGAGGCATCATGAGCATGGTGGGGGGGGGGTGGGGGGGTGGGGGGGTAGGGCGCACTGGGGTTTCCGCGTCCGCTGTCGGTAGCCATGGTGGCACGTGTCTGTAGGAACGGTCGTAGAGGTAGTCGTGGACGTGGACTGAGTGATGGAGGGCGCACACGGAGTGCTCGAAGAAATATTGATTTGGACGTGGTGGGTACTTTGGCGAAGAAGCCCGGAGAGGTGGGCTTCGACTGATGTCTAAATACGTACAAAAAAATCTCCAAAAGGTCTCCGATGAGGGGAGGGGCAGGCCGATATGACTCGGCGGTCTGGTTGCAGTACTTCTCTGAATTTGACTCACAGGATTGGGTGTTCAAGGAGGTGCGCGTTGGAGGGGTCATGCAGCAGCTAAGAAAAAATTGGGCCTGAGTCACCTAGGTAGTCCAGGGACGCGGACCGGACCTACAGTACCTACGTGCCTACTTCGTACATTACCTACCTACCCACGCTGTTGCAGCACAGCCACAGGCCGGGGGGGCATCAATGACATGCTTTATCGATTATCGATAAGACCTTGCAGCTGCATATCTATCTATGTCTTCCCTGGAATTACGCCGACCTCAGGCAGGCTCTCTAGGAGATTTGATTGGTCGATTGACCCCCATACATACATACATAGGTAGCCAGCTTCAACCGCATTCTCTAGGCAGGAGTTGAAGTTGTTGATCCATTCAGCGTTGGTTCAAACCCGGAGAACCGCCTTATTCTTCACCAGTCGGCTGTTACAAGCCTTCTGCTCTCTTCGATGGGATTGCAATAAGCCTTACCGAATTCAGCATACTCCCGTGCTGAATGTTTCTTCATCTTCTTCGCTTTCGTCATATCTCCTTCTATCAGGTGAAACCCCGGACAAGACTGAAAGTGGCGACGCAATGAGAGTTCCAGCATATGCCAGACTGATCGCTCCCAGAGCACACAAGCATCATGCTCTTTTCTCTGTCTACGGCAGCGAGAGAGGTCACAAGGTAATTAGAGCCATAGGTCTGCCCAAATACAAGCAAGGGGTTTTTTTTTTTTGCTGACCATCCCACTTACAGTATGGACTTGTTGATGCCGTACACAAAACCTTTCATGGTCTTCGACGCGGTAACCTTGAATTTCAGGATGGACTAGTCGTGCTTGCTTCCCGGCAATACGCTTCCTGGTTGCAGGACAATGAATTCATGGCGGCATTGATAGACCCTTTCAAGGGGCGCCGCCCGCCCAGCAAGAAGAAGGACTGTCCTCGACCTCAACTCGACGTCCTCGCCGCCGCCGTCGACGGTCTGCATCCTCCTCACGCAATGGGCGATACGCCCCATGGATTCTCCTTCTTTTACGGTCCCGCGAGGCTTATCATGCCGAACTTGTGGCAGGATGACGGCCAACCAAAACCTTTGCGCGAATCAAAGCTGCAGGAGGCCATCACGTTCAAGTTTGAGACTCCGTCCTCTTTGAACAGGCTTCACTGTACGATGCCTCTTGCCAACACCATTTTCCAAAATGGTCTTCGGTCCACCATGGTGGCGAGCCGCTGGTATCGACCAACGCCAAGAGGCGCGTTGAAGCCGCTTAGTATCAAAGAAAAGCAGTCCCAGGACGTCGCCTATTTTCCTACGAGAAGCTCTTTAGAAACCTATGTCGAATCCCCAATAGTCCCAATCACTGTCCCTCGCAAGATTGTCGCGGGGCTGGGCAACATTGTTAGTCAGATCGAGGTGGGAGGCCACGAAATGCCGGCTTCGGCAGAGCTTGAGACAGCCGTCGGTGAGCTCTACACTAGACGCGCGAAAGAAGGGCACGAGTTCCCACCGGGCCCCGTAGGAGTCTGGGCTATTGTTGTCCCACCAGGCCGCTTCCAAAATGAAGACTTGGAACTTTTGAAAGATTGGACCGGGGACCTGAGTCGAATTCGGACCGCATATGATGAATGGGGGCAGGCTCTGGCCTTCAAAGATTTGGTGCATCAGCTCTTGCGAAATGGCAGTAGAGTCTACAAGATCCGTAAGTTTGACATCAACTCTGTTATACGTACATCCTCACAATACTAACAAATAAATGCGAAGTGAGCGGAGGAGGAGGGTGGGGAAAGAAGCAAGGCCTCCTTTCGCTGGACCCCGAGACCACCTACTCTGCATCGTCCGAGGAAGAAGACTTGGAGAGCTTCATTCGCTCCTTTGAAAGCCGACACAACGGGGGTGATCAGCAAGGCGTGGTTTCCCCGGGATCCTGGATTCAATACTTTGTTTCACCCCCCATGAGCGCCCGACCAAATCCTCCGAGACCGTACGGCGCGACTATGTCAATTGCTTTGGGAGTATCAGGAAGCGCAACGTCGGAGGAACCACCGTCGATCGAAGGCACTTCGGAGTGGAAGGTCGTCCCCGAACACTTTGGCGCGGTTTCGGACCATGGGCTCTTCCTCAAACATGATGTAAGAGGGCTCGTCAGTCAGTCGAAACTTAACGTACCGGGGTCGTGGGTGGGATCCTTAAAGGTGTTCAACCCTTGAAAAGGGCACACTCTGTAACTAATTGTGTAATGGGCACCGAGCCCGTGTACAAAAACACGCAACAGTTTAGGTTTTGTCATCAGCCGTAATTCAATGGGCCTGATATGTGTTACCTCACTTTCTTTCTCGCGGTTAGTGAGACACCTGAGCGGTGGCCGGCTGTTCGTCCGGTGTGTGCGTGAACATGTCGTTTCGACTGACTATGGGCGACGACACGTATAGGACTGACGCAGTTCTGTAACCCGCGGCTCGACCTGCATTCAAGTGGATGCTTTCCCCCCACGTGCAACTTTCTTCAAACCTGCACAAACCTGATCTGATAAAGTACCTAAATCCAAGGCAGACAGACATAAGCAGCGCCGTGAAACTTAAAAATCCATAACTGCACAGAGAGAAGATGGCCACAAGCAGCGCGACGCCCTCCAAGGTTGGGGTCATCTCGATCGGCGACATGGGCGTCGGCATCGCCAAGCTCCTCGTTGCCAAAGGCTTCCGGGTCGCAACCAACGTCAAAGGCCGCAGGTAACCAGCCAACCAACCAACCACCCGCCTCTTTTTCACCGTTCGCGCCGTGGCCTCGCTCACGCTGACCCCGCCCCCCTCGCAGCGAAGACACCGTCCAACGCGCCCGCGACGCAAACGTCGAGCTCTTGGACTCGGACCTGGACCTCGCGTCCCAGTGCGCCGTTGTCCTCTCCGTCGTCCCTCCCCGGGACGCCGAGGCGACGGCGGATCGCATCATCGACGCCCTCGCCGGCGGCGTCTCGCGCGATCCGCCCCTCTACTTCGTCGACATGAACGCCGTCGCGCCCTCGACGTGCAAGTCCATTGCGTCGTCCTTCGCCCGCGCCCATGTCCCCGCGCTCTTCGTCGACGCCTGTATCATCGGCGCCCCGCCCCGCCCGCAATCCGCCCCCAATGCCGGCACCAACATCTCATCCACGGCCCCACAGGGTGAGGGCGGCGACGACGACGACGACGGCTGGTACGTCCCGGGGATGCCCATGTCCGGCCCGCACAAGCTGGCTGACCTCTCACTTCCGGGGGCAGAGGGTCCCGAGACGGAGACCTTTGGCGCCCGCCTAAGCGCGGTGCTCGGCGGGTCCCACATCTCCCCCGACGTCGGCGCCGCAAGCGGCCTGAAGATGTGTTTCGCCTCCATGACCAAGGGGTTCACCGCCATCGCCACGCAAGCATTCACGAGCGCCCACCGCATGGGCGTCCTGGACCACCTGCGCGGCGAGCTGTCGGCGCGTCTGCCAGGCCAGCTCGGCGTCGCCGAGAAGGGCATCGTGTCGATGCCGCCCAAGGCGTACCGGTGGGTCCGCGAGATGGAGGAGATCAGCAAGACGCACGCTGAGGAGAGCGGCTTCGGGCCCGAGCTGTTTGTGGGTGCGGCGGGGGTGTACAGGGCCGTGGCAGAGGACTCTCCGCTCGGAACGGAGAAGATTGGCAAGAGGAAGAGGGGCACAACGGTGGAGGATGTGGCGGCGGCGTTGACTGAAGGGTTCGAGAGGAAGAGGAAGAAGACGGATTGAGGTTGCATGTGATCCCGCCCAGGAATCACGGTAAACAGATGGGAAAATTGATGTTAAACGCAAAGATAGACGCGTGGGTCTTACGCCCTGCGACCCATTTTCTGTTCACATACAGAGCTTTTTGTGATAAAAAAACAGCTCGCCCTGAACGCCGTCCGTATCATGAACCACGCGCTGCCGACCCGAACCTGTTCCCGCAAACCCATTCGCTCCTAATATTACATTCACCATCCCTTATGCGCCATTTCATATACAGCCATGTTATAAGTTCCCCTCCAATATCGTTCCCATGAATCCAAACCACGCATTACAACACTGACAACGTCAAATCACCCATGAGCTTTGCCTTGATTTGGATGTCCACCTCCAAGTTGACTCTCAGATCTACAATGAAGCCTCGCTCGCCATCATTGAGGATGTCGCGTGGGTTCTTGGTTCGCTGTGGCAAGGGTGTAGAGAAATCAGGGCCGCCAGGTGGAACCTCACCGAACTCGGGCACCCCGCGTAACGGTCCTCTCAGGGATATATCCTTGGATGTACGCCTACGAACGGGAGGGCGCCTCAAGGGCCGGAGACTTGATGACGAAGAACTACTCGTGGTATCGGTGTCCGACGCAAGCGATGACGCACTGCTCTCCCCGAGCTGCGGTAGTCTGGTCGGCGCTGTTCGTCGTGCCGGAACGCCCGGGCGGAGGGGCACCGGGTCTACCAAATGCTCATCGCCCGCAGGCGGTGCTGACGCCGGTGCGGCTCTGGGTGCCGAAGGACGTCTTCTTGCGGGCCTTGATCCCGACTGGGTTGAGTTCGAGTTTTTGGGCCCGAGGTCGCGGGTGTCCTCTCCAGCGTCACTCTCGTGCTCACGATCTAAGCCATCCAACATGGATTTGCCCTTGGTGTCCGACGTTGACGAGCGTGGCTTTCTTCGTGGCTTAGAGGATTGAGATCTGGACTTGGACCGTGATTCCTGTTGAGAGTTGCGCAGGGTAGATATATTACTGTTGCCGGCAGATGGCATCGGGCCCTCGGTGTGCTGGGCTGGTTCCATCCCGTGTAAGTGATGGAACCTTCGCTGGAGGGGCCTGGTAGTTGGAGATGACGGCGTGTATGCTCGTTAATAGGGTGATGAAATGGTCCAGGATGTGCTGAATAGCACGAAGACAGTTGCGTATGTCTCGTAGATCCCAGAAAGTAAAATGTAACCGCCCCAAGGTTGAAACAAACCCTCGTGTCGCACTCGTGGAGATGGTTGTGTCTTTATGTCTTGATGGCCGTCCCCACGATTCAGTCGCTCAGAGAAAGGGCGTATGGGAGCGGTCTGCGTGCCCAAATGGATGGTTTGGGTCGGGCCTTATACCAGTAACCGTCATATTGTTGCTTCGCCCATCGTCGGTCCGTTTTAGTGTTGCGAGTTTGAATGGTACCACCGGTGTCTCCGTTTGTGCGAAATGTGGTCGCTGCCCGTATTCACCGATGGCTCCCCAGTACGGTTGCAACGATTTCCAAGGTTTGGGATGACGGTGGGAAGAGAGAGGCAAATAGGCGCTGGGACCGACCTGGAGGTGAGGAGGAAGACCAGAGGCGCGGACGGGGGACCGGGGAAGAGAAGTGGGCAGCGGGCAGGCGCGAGTGTGCATGCACCCTGACGTTGCATGCAGCGCAGCCCAGACGTGCGCTTGGCGGGGGACATGGGGGGTACGCTTTTCCTTGGTTTTTGGGGGACGTTGCCAAGTTGCTAGTCACATGCATGGAGGGCCCCCATAATCGGAAACTTGGTTTTTGTTTTGGACCAAAGAATGCGGATTTCTGCAAACCCGAGGCATAGCTCTTGTCCAATTCGTGCTTTCTTTTCGTTCAAGGAACAGGGCTTACAGGAGTGGGATCTACCTAGCCCGGTGAGTAACATCAGCACAGATATTCCAGGAAACGTTCGAGAAACCAGGAGGACTACAGAGGCAATGCCGAAAAGGATCCCCACGTTTAACTAGTCCCCTGGGTCTTTGCTTTGACCTTGACCACGGCGAATGGCATTGCCGTTCGGAGTTCAATCCTGTTCTTCAAGGGTTATGGAGTGGCAATTGTTCGCCTCTACGGTGTATCCGTACATGCAGCTAAGCTAGGGGTCCACGATGCTATTGGTGTGGTGTAGACAAACCAAGTTGGATGGCATTCTGAGTGAATGGCCATCCGCATGTCCGTGACTTGACATTTGTTCCAGCACATCTTGTTCTCGCGACTGGCCCGAGACACTGCGCGCAGCATGAACCTACACAAACCGAGCCAGTTTTTACTCGATCATGTCGATATCATCATGCGTAGCGGGTACCGCAGCAGCAGCGGCGCCGCCTCCGTTCGCCTGAGGCGCAGTCTCACCCGAGTTTCCTCCGCCAAAGTAGTCTGCCATCTCGGCATCCAGTTCCTCTTGGGTTTTTCGAGTGCGACCCTCCTTGCCCGAGCGGCCCTTTCTTCCGCCGTCTTGATCCCTCCCCCCATCTCTGCCTCCGTCTCTGCCTCCCCCTTCCCTGCGAGCGCCAGGCCTACGACCACCGTCGTTACCGCCACGTCGTCGCGGCATGGGGCTGCGCGAGCGATTTCTGGAGCGTCCCCCGGGGATGTATCTGTCAATGCCCCTACTGGCAGCTTCGTCAACGTCGTATTGGCGGCCAGGCGACATTGATCTGGAACGGCCGCCGGGAGCAGAGATACGTTCGGCCAGGGGACGGCCCGGCATCACTGCCGAGTCAAACGGGTTGCGAGATCGGGGTCCCGGTCCACCAGGCATGATCGACAACCTGATAGGTTGGCCTGAGACTTGTTAGACTTGGAGTATTCGCAGGCAGAGGCCCAAAGTACATACCGTTGGCGTTGGCGCCGTCAAATTCCTTAACCGCCTCCAGAGCATCCTCGCGGGACTCCATCGTAACAAAGGCAACCCCCTCTGAGCGTCCAGCTCGATCATACTTGAGATCCAGCTTGGCGACAGGTCCGATCCTGTTGAAGAGTTCCTGGATGTATCTTAGCCATCCTGACCCATTATCCGCGTATGTCCAACAGCTCGTACCTCCAAATCCTCCGGAGTCAGTTCGTAATGGATGTTCTCGACACGGATCTTTGCGCTGCTAGAATCTCTGCGATACAGAATCAGCATAGCTGTTTAACGACTGTCCACAACGAGGCCACGTTACCTCTGTTCCGGCTCGTCGCGTCTTCGTCGCGGGGCTGGGCCGCGACGGTTATCTGTTCACTTTAGCTGCTGGTCAAATGGAATCTTGACACCAGCCAAGCCGTACCGTGTTCTTCAAACCGATCGTGAACCCATTCGCTAATCGAGCGTTAGCCGCTGACGCGTATTGGCCTCTTCATTCTGCTGAGGCTTACCTGTCGAGGTTTCTAGGTTCGTCGCGGAAAGACTGTACCGCAGGATGGCGACACCTGTTAGCTAGGCCCTTGCAATTGACAGGAACCGCTCCCGGTCTCCAACGAGGCGTTCAGCGCGGATCGACAGCTGCGAGAAAATCGAGGTCGACCGGGATGAGGGTGAGGGAGGATCTTTCAACCTAGACGATTGAGTCTGGAGGTCAAGCACGGGGACAGTCGGGAGATTGCGCCGTACCTTTCTGACGCCATCGCGAGGGTATTCTTGACGTTCCCGTTCACGTCTACGAGGAGCACCTCCGCCGCCTCCACGGCGGTTGCGGGAGCCGTCGGCCTTCTGTGTTGCGTCGAGTAAGCTTCGTAGTCGCATACCGTGCAAGGCGCTGGGGGTGTTCGTACCTTTTCACCGAGAATCTCGTCAAGGCTGCGGTCCAATTTGTCCGCCATGGTGGGTGTCTGGTAAGGAAGATGGTATTGGGAGAACCGACGCAGCTCTCAGTGTCGAGTCGATCAGACGAAAGGTTTCTGCACCTTCGGTCTCGATGGAAATAAGTTTTTGTTGCCGGATGTGATGGGACAACAATGCTAGTTCACGACTCGGGCACTCGACGTATCGCTGAGCGCGGATCGACCAAAACGACTCTGGGGTGTGGCGCTGCGAGGTGACCGTAGGTACATCGTACATCGTACCTAGGGTGGCTGAAAGCTTACTATCCCAGCGGGGCTCCTTCGGAATGGCTCACTGTCATTGGCTAATGAGATCCAACACAGGAACATCAGGAGCTCCCCATATTAGGTAGAGGTACGAAGTACTGTGGATCACGCTACAAGTCTCAGGGGTCCGGTACCCAAGTGTCTCTGGCTGTGTCACTATTATTGTGTACCTGGCGACCCTCACGAGGAATCAACCGCCTTGAAAACCGGACCTTAGCCTCATCCTCGCGGCATTCCACAGTATCGACTTCTGAGCCATTCAAGGTCTTAGCACTACTCAGCGCGCCCGTCACCTGCTGGTCGCAAACTTACAGGCGATGTCTCGTCTGTCTTACAGCGCCCTGCGTCCGTTGATGCGACTCAGGATGGATCCGGGCCGGAGTTAGTCCTCGAGGGGGGAGGGGGGGAGACGCTAAGCCCCTTTTGTCACACCAACTGTAACTTTAGTGTAGAGCTGTCCTCCCCAATGCGCATCCCTTGAATCGATCAGCCCGTCAACGTGGGATTCTCGTATCTGGCCAAATTTCTCGCTCCTTCAGCCAGAGACGCACGAGAAGGAGCGCCCAGTGTCATCTTCTTCGACCACTGCGCGGCCGCCATTTCCTGCGAGTCGAACAACGCGCAACTCTCTTGAGCCTGTTCTGAACCTAATTCGAGACGGACCGCTTGCCCGAAAGCTACAACATACCCAGCTGCGCGAAGCCAAGCCAAGGGCTGTCAACGACAACTTCTCGGTCCACGATTACCTTTATGATTTTCGCATCCTCCTTCACCACCTAAGACTGCCACCCATGGCTCGCCCCATGGGGTCAGTTCGTTTGAAAAGGGCGAACCCGGTGACCCTCCTTCTTGGCGCAGTGCTGTGCATCTTCATCATCGTCTTCCTCGTCGGGCCCTCCAAGTCGATCACGGCAGAGCCGGCTGGTACCGCCTCTCACCACCTATCGCCGCCAACAGCGCCCTATCGAAAGAAGGCAAAGGGCGACACGAGGCCACCGCCGGTCGTTCACTACAACCTCAACAATGTCACCATCACGACCGATCCCATTGGCAACCGCGAGTCCGTTCTGATCTTGACGCCAATGGCTCGTTTCTACCAGGGGTATTGGGACAACCTGCTGAGCCTCAATTACCCCCACGACCTTATCTCGCTCGGCTTCATTCTGCCCAAAACCAAGGAAGGAAACGCCGCGACGGCGGCGCTGCAGGAACAGATCACCAAGACCCAGCGCTCGGACAAGAACCGCTTCAAGAGCATCGTCATAATGCGTCAAGACTTCGAGCCGGCCATTGCATCCCAGGATGAAAGCGAGCGGCACAAGATGGAGAACCAGAAGGCCAGGCGGGCAAGCATGTCCAAGGCCCGCAATTCGTTGCTGTTCACGACCCTGGGACCCCAGACATCCTGGGTGCTGTGGCTTGATGCCGATATCATCGAAACGCCGCCGACTCTCATTCAGGACCTGGCAGCGCACGACAAAGCCGTCATTGTCCCCAACTGCTTCCAGCGGTACATGAACCCCGAGACCAAGAAGATGGAGGAGCGACCCTACGACTTCAACAGTTGGCAGGATAGCGAGATAGCGCAAAAGATGGCCGAGACGATGGGCCCCGACGATATTCTGCTCGAGGGTTACAAGGACATGCCAACGTACCGTGCGTTGATGGCGTATCTGGGCACCGATGAAAATGACAAGAAGATGGAAATTCCCTTGGACGGCGTCGGCGGCACTGCGTTACTCGTCAAAGCGGACGTTCATCGCGACGGCGCCATGTTCCCTCCCTTCTCCTTTTACCACCTCATTGAGACGGAAGGTTTCGCGAAGATGGCGAAGCGCCTGGGCTGGCAGCCGTTTGGGCTCCCGAACTACAAAGTAAGCAGACCTTGTTCACCGTCGATTGGTTCAGTATCTCACATATTGTGCAGGTCTATCACTACAATGAATAGTGGCGAGGCGCCGCGACGATCAGAATACACGCGCCTACCACTGTCTTTTCCGGTGAGACAGTAGCCAGAACTCCTCTTCCAACGTCATCGGCAGCAGCATCACGAATTTACGCGCGGGTCTCATGAGAAAGAAACACACGCCTTTTGAAACCAGAGCGCAGATACCCCTTTTTCGTATCTTGCCAGAAACATAATTGCACTCGAAATATTTGCGACAGAAAAAAAAGGGGCAAAGATGGAGAGCGACAGGCGTTCTTTGTAGTATAGCCACACAAGTCACACAACCCCATCTACCCACCTACACACAGCAAACTTCCTACACACTTGGATTTCCCCCATTTTTTTTCCTTTTTGTTTTTTTCGTGATGGATCAGGAGTCTGGGGGTTAGGGGATAGCCGGAAGGGCTGGGCTTGAGCGGCTAGGCGGCCTCATGATATGAAGGCAGCTGCGTCCGAGGGGTGTAAGAGTATACACGACAGCGCCAATGAGCTCAGAGAAGGGTGGCGGCGGGGACAGGAGGGAGATGGGACATTATGGGGCCGCGCTAACACAGGTATCTCCAGCATTAGAAGGGGTCGCTTATCCTTCAGGTTCGAGGGCTCCGGGCGTGATAGACCAAAATCATATGTTATCCAACAACAGAAAGAGAAAGACCCAAAAAAGAAGGCCCGGTCCATGTTTGTTTTCGTTTGTACGAATTACGCTCGACATATTATACGCATTCCTTTTGACCCACGCGCCGTCATTCCTGTCCAAACAGAAGTGATGAATCTCCCGTATAAAAAAAAACACCCCCCTTTCACGCTTCCCGAAACCCAACCCATATTCTCCCTCCAGGTAGCAACCGCCCGGGACTCCGTGTCCCGACCATCCCCTCCCCGCTCCCTCTGCATCCGCCTCTCATGATGACAACCTTGCGCAGGATACTATGACCCCGCGACGCACGAGTCGAGACGCCAGGGAAACCCGTCCTTGTACACTACGGCCCCTCGTACCTCCCCTCGTCGTCGCGGCACCAGAACTCGACGAGCGCGCGGGTGCCGAGCACGTCGCCGCCGCGCAGCAGCGCCGCGACGTCGACGTTGAGGGGCGAGTCGGTCTCGGGGTACGCCAGCAGCGTGCGCACGGCGCGCACGCTCTCGAGGACGCTGTAGGCCGGCGTCCAGGCGTCCTTGAGCAGGTCGAGACAGATCTCGCCCGTCTGCAGCGCAATGTTGGCGTGCACGACGGGCGTCACGAAGCGTATCGTCGGCGGCCGCAGGGGGTAGTCCTGCGGGATCTGGATGGCGAGGAGCCAGCGGCCTTCTATTTTGGGGGGAAAGAGAGAACAGCAACGCGTTAGCCATCATGAATCTAGGGTTGTTTTTGTTTTTTTTTTTCCATCGCGCGGCGTAAGGTAGGGAGGGATGCGACGCATGCCGTTTGGCCGCGATCGGTCTCGCAAGAGGGGAAGGGAAAGGGGGGAAAGGATTGAAGAAGGGTGGGCGTGGGCGTTCAAATACCATCATATCCGTTCCCGATCCCCCGTCCGTTGATCACGGCTTCCCAAGTGAGAAGGTCCTCGTCGTCGACAGGACCCAGCCTCTCGATCCCCTGCTCGTCCTTCTGCTCTGCCCGCCACACATCCAGCTCCTTGATGAGCCTCTTGATCGCGCCCCGCCCGTCCGACGACTTGGACTTGGACTTTGACTTTTTTGTCGCATCTGCAGGGTTCGACTGGGAGTCGGGCAGGTTCTGGATCCGCCACGACATGTTGGCGAATGCTGGTGGAGGAGGATGAGCTCGCGTCTCGGCTCGGTCGGGTGCGGGAGAGAGAGCCAGGTGATGATAGCAACTACAAGAGTTGACTACAGCAGTGATTCGAACGCGGGTAGTATTGGTAGCTTGCTGGTCAATTGGATAGATTGAACAAAAGCGTGTATGGTGTCTTGCTGTCTTTCAAGACTCGGGTTCGTCAAGAGTGGATGCGGAGAGATGAGCTGCTGGAGCTCTGGAAACAGGTATGGACGGGGAAGCTTGGGGAGAGGCCTAAGCCTGAGGGTTAGCTTTCGCCAGTGAATGACTTGGTCACGCTCCCAAGTGTGCAATCAAGACGTACCTTGTATTGCGCAACGCCACGGGTGGGGCCACCGCGGGCTCAGCCGAGGTCTCCAGGCGTGCCTCCTACCTTTAGTTTTCGGTCCCTGATCAACTTCACCCGTCGCGCCGAACAACCTCACGCGAAAGTCTGATCGACCGTAACTCCAGCCGTCGTTCCCGAACTTGGGGGATCTGCACATCTCTTTGCTGCCATGTTCTCAGAAAATGTTCATTAATATTTGTCTACGTCGCGATTTGTGCCATCTTTCCATCATCTAGAGGGCTGAAACAGCCAGCCAACCAAAGAACTAAGAGGGACGCTACAATAGTGTGCCTCGACTTGTCTGCCTCGCCATGTTTTTGCCGTACTAAATTCGCTGTTCATCCCCGATATGTCCGAGTTGGGAGACGAAATCAGTCAAAGTACATATGTTCCCGCCCCTCGCAGTTGTCACGATGACATACAGCTGCGTACCTGCTATGCTCATGCAACTTGCTGCTCATGCTATCATCACAAAAAAACGCCGAATCCGTGTCCCAAAATACTTGGCCCGTGAGTACTGCTGGTTCCCGCAGGTATGCAGGGCCTAGCAACGAACGATAATTGCTCTTCCCCAGAGAAAAAAAAACAAGGGCATGATAAAGTTTCCAGTCGCCAGTGCGGGCCCAGACTGAGACGTTTAGCACCCCGTTCCATGGAGGAAGAACGTAACCCCGCCGAACGCGTCCGACGAGAGAGAATGTGCAAAAAGTTGTACAAGAATTCCATATACATGCGTCGTGAAGCCACCGTTGTGATGTAAGGTCGGGGCCGAGTAGATAGTGACCAATCACTCAGTCGTCGAAGGGGGTGGGGGGGGGGGGGGGGGGGGGGGGGGGGGGGGGGGGGGGGGGGGGGGGGGGGGGGGGGGGGGGGGGGGGGGGGGGGGGGGGGGGGGGCAAAATGTATTTCCCGGAAGGAATTCATGCCGAAATGTCGTCCTTGGGCTTCCAGAATCGCATCATTCTGCTGAGTCGTTTTGATTTGCTCGACTTATTCTTCTTGTCGTTCTCACCATCGCATGGGACTTCCATTGAAAGCTTGCTGCGTTCGCCGTGAGAGCTGCTGATGAGCCTGCTTAGACTGGCAAGACTGGATCTGCGGCGGCCAAAGGCTGCCGAAGATACCGAAACTGGCCTTTGTTGATCGGGCCGGATAGGATCCTGTCTCAATTGACTGTTGGTCGCAAACGAGCTGTCTCTGGTCATCGTAGAGTGACTAGATGTCAACGAAGGAATATCCACAGAGAGCCTGACCTCCGGGCCAGGCTCCCCAAGTAGCAACGACTGGAAGTTGTTCTCTTCATTAACCGACGACGGCGCCGTGGAAATTCGCTGCGCATCGTAAGACATGGGCGAACGAGGCGACGGGAATGAGGAAGCGTGACTCATTGAATAGGGACTGACAGGAACATGAGAGGGGGTCGGGAGGTGAAGAGGACTGACGTCAACCGGAGACAGATCCTTGCTCGCAAGAATTCTCCTCGGCGAGGGATTCGCGGAGCCAGTCGACTCCGCCTTCTCTTGGAAGATGGAGCTTGTGCGGAATTCGGGCAGCTCCGGAATGGGGGGTTCCTCAACAATTACGTTGTCTTGCAGAGAAGCTAGCGATTTCTCGGATTTCATGCTAGCGGCCACCTTGGTCGCATCCTTCTCGGCGGTGGCAGGGACCCCACGGGTGCTCGTATCGTCCGACGCGACGGGCGCAACATTCAGGATGGGCTTCTTGACGATGTTGGTCGCAGGCGGCGTGGCCTCATCACCGGACGATTCCTCGCTGTCTTGCGCAGCCCTCCTGCCGCTGTTCGTGTGAAGCGATGCGGACTTGCCCGTGTGTTCGTCGTCCTCCTCGTCCTCCTCGAAGACATCGGCCATGGTTGAGCTGCTGCCAAAGCGGTGGATCCCGAAGCGAGCAGCCTCAAAAGGCACCATTTCGGGAGCACTCTCGGCGCGCCTATGGTAGTGCATTCCTGGACCACTGAAGCCTTTCATACCTTGTGCGCTGTGGAGCTGGCGCTTGGTAGAGGCAGCGGCTCGCTGAGCAGCATCCCATTCAGGGTTGTTGCCTAGAGGTGTGTTGAAAGGACCTAGAGCAGCATCCAGATCGATCATGGGGAAAGAGGTGTCATCCTGGGCCGACAAAGGACGCGGTTTCCACTCTTGCAAGTTCTGCGGTTGGCTAGAAGTGTCCGTGACCATGAGTGTCGGCGTCACCGGCTCAATGTTGACTTCGGGCTCGGCCATGAGAGTGTCGTCCTTTGGTTCAGTGGTCTCGAATCGACGGGCCGAGTCGCCAGAGAGATCCAAATCCTTGCATTTCTTGTTGCGTGGCTTGCTTTTGCGCGCCAAGATGGACCCTGCCCAGTTTTTGACCTTCTTCTTCTTTTTTGACTTTTTGCCTTCAGGTCTTTGACCATTGTGCTCCGAGGTGTCTGGAGTCATGATCGAGTCCGAGACGTGCTCAGAGGTGGAGGAGGATGCGGAACTGTGCGGCTTGGATCCGGAATCAGAGGAACTGGAACTCAGGGGCCGTGTGCGTAGCGGCGATGCAGCAGCGGCGAAGGGGTCGAGTCCGAAGAATGACCAACGCTTCGGGGTCTTGCTTGGGCTCGGCATAGGAGGGCCAACAGTACCCGCTTCCGGCAGGGTGATGAGTGTGGGAATCGAGTTTCTTCTTCTTGGAGAAGCCCCTACTGATTGAATGCTCTGGGATCGTTCAAGAACGGCCCCGGCAGTACTGGGTCTCGACTCGTTTGCCTGCCTTGATGGAGTGAGCACGAGAGGAATGACGGGCTCGCTTTCCGCGTTTGCGGTGGTTGGAATGGAAATGATGGAAGATATGCTGCCAGACACAGAATGTCCACCAGGCCGTGCCGTTACGGTGCTAGAAGTATCACTAGATACCATCGACAGTGGGCGGGGAATGAACTCGAGAGTGTCAGAGAATCCAACGCGGGCACGGGTCACAGGCCTGGCCGCGGGTGAAGCTCTGTCACTCGGGGTGCTCGAATCGGCAGTCACGGGCCTGGTGAGCTCTGGTGGTACTCTGAGAGCCGGCTCGGATTCGACGCCCTTGAGCGTCTTCCCGTTCAACCCTCGGTTCTGATCTTCTAGACGCCGGTCATATTCAGATGGACTAGTTGGTGCGCTGTTGCCTCGCACGTTACCGGGTGCTGAGGGCTGCACAATGAGAGAGAGGTCGTGACTCGATAGTGCTGCGGATCGTCTATGGGCGTGGCCGCGGCGGTTGGCGGGTTTGGGAGGTGGCAATTGGAAGTTGGGGGATGCGAAGCCGCTGTCGGATCTTGTCGGGCTTGTACCCGTCACTGTGATGGAGTCTCCAGAACGGATGCTCCCTCCAACAAATTCGCTTCCTCCTCTTCTATGTCCGACTCCAGTTGGTCGTGAAGGCGATGGCACGAGTCTGGGGGACAGGGGAGGCGGAGACAACGGAGGGCTAAGGAGGGAGATGGAATCCGGCGACAGCGAAGCACCCGGGTTGAATGTGAAGTTGGGAAGCGCAGGTGATCTTGAAGGTCGATCAGCGGGGTCGGCAGACATGCTGAAGGCAGACCGGTCATGAATTTCGATCGCGGATAGCGGCCGTCGCCCGGTTGCTCTCGAGAAGGACGAAGGCGCCGAGGCGGACGATGGCCTTGCCGGGAAAACAAAAGGCGGGTTCGGCAAGGGAGGCATTGTCCGAGGGGAGCCCGATCCTGAGAAGGGTATTGTGGAGGAAGTAGAAGTATCCATCATTATTGGTAGAGAAATGGCTTGCATCGAAGGCTGGTCCAAAATATTTGTACCAGCGGAACCCGTCATTCTCTCGGGTCCAACAGTTGTTGCCATGCTTTGACTGAGCCGCTCTGCGGCTACAGGATCGGTCAGCAATTAAAAGGAGGACATATAGAGGGCGCAATTGCGAGGAGGCCGTCGGTGGGTGAGAAAAGGGGAATTCGGTTGGTTCTCGACGTAGACAGCGCGTGTCGGGCAATGTGCAGAGGCGATGAAGAACGGGGTTGGTGATTAATTCTGTTGCGTCAACGTCTTTGCAAACAGTAGCCTTTTCTAGTGCGAAGCGTTGGCTTGACAGGACTGAAGCTTCAGACACCTAGGTGGGCGGGTAGGCAGGCACCTTTTCGATCGGGAAGGGGATGTCGAATGCGGCGCGTTGACGATGGGAATTGGACGAAATTGGCGTTCACGATTGCGTACGTGACAGAACCGGTCGACCAGATAAGACAAATGCTATTTATCGAAGATGAAGATTGAAGTAGGTTGTTAAGGAGCGGACGGTACAAGACCAGAAGCAAACCTGCAAGATTTACAGCTGGAATTGAACCACGAAACAGAAGTCAGTGAACGACGACGGCCTCGAAAGGTTTGGGGGGGAAAGAGTTGATAGGAATAAGAGGGGGTTGCGACGCGGAAGACTAAAGAGAGGATGAGATGGATGGGTGGACTTGGGATTAGAATTGGGGACAGACACACACACGCGCGCACACACACACACACACACACACACACACACACAACACACACACACACACACACACACACACACCAGCGAGAAGCGACGAGTCGGGTCCAGCGGTTGGGGTGTGGGCGATGGGGCAGGGGGTGTGCAGATGTGGACAGGGAGGGGGTGGTAAAAGGAAAACCTCAGTTGGGTTTGGACAGACTGGTTCGGGGAGTGGAAGGGGGAGGGGAGGGGAGACAGCACGAGGGGGAAGGAAGGAGAAGAGGGAGGAGCGGCAGGGACACGCTGACCAGGGTGTGAGATTGTGACTCCAACAAGTCAATCAGGACTCCTCCAGAGCCCAGACACAAGCAAGGCAGGGACAACCAGGGGGGGGGGGGCTTGCTCAGGTTGATGGGGCAGCAGCCGTAGCGTACATACAGTAGTACTATGTAGGTAGGTAGGTAGGTAGGTAGGTAGGTTGGAATACTCACATAATACGCCAAAGAAAGAAAGAAGGAAAGAAAGAAAGAAAGTAAGAGCGAGCAAGTACTCGACAGCGCCATGAACCGCCAAAAAGGTACATGGGCTGCTGCGATACGAGCTCGCCCCGGGGAAGCAATACGGCGGTTACAGTTTACACATATTAAACGCCAAACAGTTTACAAAAACATTGAATAAATAAATAAAAAGTTGTGTACCCTACAGGCAAGATAGAGAGCATTATCGACCTCATCTAGTCTACCTACCCAGTACGATGCGCATAGAAGACGAGTAACCTTCTACAAACGAAGTATGCGTAAACTCATCCTGCGTGCACACAGCGCCGGGTGCAACATGCAGTTACCACTGTTGCTGACCTACCTATCTAGGCAACTCATCGGAACTCGTACTATGTATGTATGTCACACAAAGTCTGATTGACGAACAAGGCATGGCATACCTGGACCAACTCGTGCATCGCTTCTGCTAAGAAGACGCCTGACAAATAAATAAATAAAAATCTTTTGCGAATCCATCCGCTATTACCTACCTATCTAGGTATCTTCCCACACGATTTGTCTATGGCATTATTTGCCTCCATATCTATCTTGGACGCACCTGTAGCTACACAGTAAGTATTCTATGAATATGTCGCAGCGCAGCAACTGGACGGGCCCTGGCAGATACATGCATGCCCCCGCCCTGCAGCTGTACCTGCACTCCCTCTTGTTAACCACCCGCTCAAAGCCGTCCAGCTCCTGGGCAACCTGGGCAACTGGCTAATGGTAGTGTACAAGGGAGAGGGGGCTATGCAGTAGCGTGTCACGACACTGCACCTTATGCTAGGGCAAGTAGTGTGTTGTAGTGTAGTCGCGCCGCTGAGGTGGTGAGGTGCTGGTTGCCACACTTCTCGCTAACCCCCGTTGGTGCTAACGGGAGCTCTAGCAGCGACAGCAGTTCGTACCAAGAGCCCGCCGTCCTTGGGTGGCCTCCTGGGTCCTCTTAGCGGTCCGACATCTGACCGTAGGCCTCTGGTTGGCGTGCGTAAATAGGTAGTTAGTCTGGCCAGCTTGACGAGGTTGCCAGGCAGAAGAAGCAGCGCTGCATTGCACGGTAATTAGCGTCTACGTCGATGGATGGCAACGTCTGTCTACACGTACACCGCTGCCCCTGCTGCGTTGCTTGCAAACGCCGTTTGACTGTTGTTCTCTTTCATCTGTCTCAAGCCCATTGCCCATTGTGCCAAACTCGTGTTTTGGCAAAGGGAATCTGCCTCTTATTGAAATGGCTCTGCAAATAGTCTGAGACTATATTACACCTAGTTGGTGGATCTGACGATGGTTGAGTTACTGCAAGTCACAAAGGAACCTGGAAAGGGGAGTGGACAGGAGACAGGGAGTAGTGGCGCTAAGAGTTCAGTGCACGATGTGTCGTGCATTTATTTTATTTTATTCTCGTTGTATTTTTTCTTTGGGAGTTGCGGAAGCCACGGTATCCTGGGCTAGGTGTTCGGTTTTTATTTTTATTTTTCATATTTTTTCCTCTTGTAATTTATGGTCTTTCGAGGGTGGGAAACAACACTAAACAACGATTTACTGTACAGCACAGACAGCTGGCAGCCTGTACCCGGTTGTTTCTTTTCTGACTGACCGGGACCAAGACCAAGACCAAGATCGCACAGGCATAGCAACCAGTCTCCCTTACCTAGGCAGTCAGTCAAAGAGGAGGGGGGATGAAAATTTGCAACAAAACACATGAGCATAACAGCTCAACAACACCAAAGTTCTGTCGGTCGTCAGCTAAATCCACTGACTACCTGCTCTGGGCATCGCCTCAGCTCACTTCAGCTCAGCTCGGCTCAGTTCACGGCCACCTCCGACCGAGGGTTTGGTCAGGTGCCTATAGGAAAATCTCGAGAGACCTCCGTGCCGTGCCCAGACGGATGCTGAGACCGACGACCAGATGAGCTGCACCCACATGGCAGCTGCGAACCAGACGAATCATCGCAACGTCGCCTTCCTTGGCTAACTAACAGGCGCCATGTAACAACGGCTGCCAACAGCTTCTGCAAGGTACCTACTACCAGCCTACGTAACTACATCAACGGCGTTGGCGGCGTTGGCTCCCTTGGGTCACACACACCCCCTCCATCACCATCGCTGCCATCCGCCCCTTGCGGCAATTCTGGGAGAAAGCCACCACCACAACAAGCCTCTTTCCATTGTCAACAAGAAGGGACGAGACGAAGAGAAAGGAACAAGACAGTACCACTAGTAGGTAGGCACAGGGCCAAAGTTAGGCCGAGTCTGTGCTGGTCGTGTTAGGTATGGTTCTGGTCAATCTTTCCCGGCTTCTACGGCCTTGCCCAAAGCATCGGAAATACGCTTTCGCTTCGTCCCAGAAACAGGACCGGTCCTGGCCTTCAATCCCGTATCCTGAACACCTTCTTTTCTTTTGCCCGACCCCGGGTGGCCCGGCCAAGTTTCAACGCTCAACAAAGACGCCGCCGGACCCATTGCCGACTCGACTCGACTCGAATCAACTCAAATCCACACCCACGCCGCATCTTAGGATTCGATCAGCGCCTCTGGTTGGTTCCACCCTGACGTCCACGGCCAGAGCAGAGCCAAAGCGGTCAGGCGACGACGTGTGCGGGCTCAAATGGGGCGTCCGATTGTGGCTTACGTAGTAATACCGGATGGCAACATGGCGCTGGGGCGGCACAGGAACCAAATTCCTCCTCCGCGCTCAAATTCCCATGGCGGCCTCTGACTGGTTAACGGTCTCGAGAACGAAGGACGGTCAAGGGTGTAAAACGCATGTGCCAAGGCCCCCCTCGTCACCTTTATCCCACTCTTTCTCCATCGCGGGCCTCAGAACGCCCGCGCACCCCAGGTGGCAGGCCCAGAGAAACGAGAGCCCCCTCCTCCAAGCCTCAAAGAGACCCCTCCCATTCTCCCCTCATCAAATCAATCGGCCAGATGACCGACGGCACTCCAGACAGATCTGCTTGCTTTTTCCTCTCTCCCGCCTCCTCCTCCTAGCCTACTACGTATGTATGTGCACCAGAGAGAGAAAGCCCTGGGAGCCGAACTCTAGGGCCGCGGGTGGTCATGACAAGCCATCGACCGAGTGCACGCGTAGGTAAAGGATCAAGTACCTCGCGTTACAGGAGGCGTTCCGAGGGATACGGATAGGGTTGTCAATGTGCCTCTGTTTGGCTTTTCCCGCCCTGTTTTGGAACGGGTCGGCCCCCTCCCCCTCCCTGAGCACTGCACCTCATGACGGACCTCGTCAGTAGAGTGTCGTCTGGGGCCGGTCATGGCGATAACACGCCGGGGAAAGGGGGGCATGCATACATAGTATGGTCTCCTAATCAATAATTGGCAGCATGCTAACGCGTATGAGATGGGACGGGATCAGTACCTTATTTCTCCCATGTTTCCCGTATTTGACGCCCCCCATTCCTGGATCCCCTCTTGGACCTTGTAGTGGAGCATGTCACGGTTGGAGCTGATGGGGCCTGGAAGAGGGAGGGAGGGCAGGCAACATAACGCAACCCCAGAATCGCGTGCACTGATGGCAGTCCAGAACTGGTTGCTGGTGCACACCACTACTTGCAAAGTACAGAAAAGGTCCCGGGTTCTGTCTGTCTGTATGCATTCAGCGCCCGCATAATGGCACAACGGCGGTGTCCAGTGCTTCAACTACACATGTCTGTCTCGTCGTCCAGTACACCATCAGCCGCGCAAACGGCGATGACGGTTTCTTCGTGGTAGATCCAGTGGCTTGCTCCTCTACCCTTGCAAGTTTGGTAGGGAAACAAAATGGAGCGGCATCGCGCGGCATGGCTCCAAATATTGTTTTTTTTTCTTCTCGTCCTTGTCGTCGTTGCCACGGCTGGGAGCCTCATGTTGACTCGGTTGCAGAGCCCGGCGCCCTTCGGATCCGGCCATGAGACGACGGTTTGATGGGAACGACTCGGTCCGTCCGCCTTGGCTTCAATCAACGCTCGCCAGTTCCCCCCCATTGGAGCAAAGGTAGAAAGTTTCTTTGTGCGACGCGGCGCCGTCACCCCGCGAGTCCACGACAAAGAGTCGCCAACGCCCAAGCCCAGCTTGCTTAGTGCGGCCTAGCACTCAGCTCTTGACCCTTTCCTTGTTTCGAGTTCGGCCATTGCGGCGAAACGAGCGCTGCCATCAACAAATAGACAGCACGGCTCCCGCCCGTTGCTGGCCAACCACCCTACGGTACCTATCTAGGTAGCCGGCCACCCGGATGACCAAGAAGAAAAAAAGCCGCTTTTTCTTTACCACTACTATATTGCAACCGAGCTTTTTTTTTTTTTTTTTTTTTTTCACTCGGGTGCCGGCTACTACTTGGTACCTCTCATTCACCCTGAGTTGCAGATGCAGTTGCGTAGCAGATGGATGCAGAGATGATAACCTCCGCGCCTCCGCGTCGCTCCAAGCACCAACCAGAGTCGGGGCTGTCAATTGCCATGTTGCATCCAAGCCCACCACGCGTATGCAGCTCACAGTGTGCACAGACGGACCTGCATGACGCGACGGACCAATTGAGGAGTGATGGATGGCGGCTTGATAAGGACGAGAGGGATTTTGCCTTGATTCGGCACATTTGGGATCTTGATTGACACTTGGGATGGCACGCCACGGCATAGGTAGGTAGGCAGGTAGCGGCATCGGTTTGCAGCTTCGGATGACATGTTGGGTTTGGTAACATGCCGACTCGACTCGCATCGGACCCGCTACGAGTGAGGCAAGCAACCTGCATGGGGAAGAAAACCAGGAACAGTTACCCCCTTGGGAAGCCCTCATCTCCCGGCAGGGGGGGCAGAAATACTCCTCGTGACGAGGCTTTGCCTCCTTGGTTGGAACCCATCCCCACCAGGCCGGGATGCGCAATCCCTTAGCAGCAAGAGTCCCATTTCCTTCAATTGCCCTTGTCCAATGTTGTTTCTTTTCCCCGACCTCTCCTCCTCTCCTGGAGGCTCGCCAGTCTGTCATTGCAGGCAGGCGCGGGTCCGGCCCAAAGCATCCTGACTTGCATCATTTCATATCCGATCCGATCTGCCAAACGCTTCTAAGAATACACACATCCCTTCTTCCTTGCCTGTCCTGTGGGCAGTGAGTGGGTGGCCCTCGGCAACGGTTCGTTGGCGGCAAATCAGAGCGCACCGCCTTTGGTCGAATTGCGGATGACCCAAACTAATCTCGCCTGAAAGATGACCTGCCGCCGCTTTCAGCCAGCGACCCCACGTCCCCTCGGTAATGAAAATGGAGCGAGCGATGGCCAAGTCGTGACCAAAATTTCTGGACACCGCATTTGGTTCAAAATTTTGCGCCAGCCCATCCAACAACACTCAAGTCTTTACCAGGTAACCCATCAATATTCGCCTCGACATCCCTGCTCGGCTGGTCGAGAAATCATCAACGAAGATCACTAGAGGCTTTCTCTTTCGGAAATCTGGGGTTGCCATCTGGGATATCCAGGCTTGGGCAGGGCAAGGCACAGTTAGTGTAGAGAACTGCCCCAATGGATCCCGCAACAGGGATCAGGACTCCGAAATTCGATATTTCTGACCTAGTCGGTATAACTGGAAGAAGAAAAAAACATCTGCCTGAATCATCTCGGCAGCCTCGCGCGCCACCGAAAGTGTGGGCATGAGCCGTCAGCTGTGTGGCTGGGCGAATTTGCAAGTCCACCCCGTCTGGTAGGTAGTATACTGGGTATAGTATACAGAGTACGTATACTCTGTTTCCGTCCAGATGGGTGCTCGCTCATCCGTCAGCATCATTTCTGCCCACCGTGAAACAGCCACGCCTATGCCAGCGCTCATCTGAAGCTGGCCTTGTCCGAGGCACAAAACGACGTAATGTCTCAAGGCCAGGCCCAGCCTCAAGCCGCGACCGTTTGGAACAGGGCTGTTGGCGGGTAGAAATTTTCTCGGGACTGATAGGCATCGGGCATCATATCAAGCGGCCAAGATGTCAAAATGTTCGGCTGAAAGGCCTCCAACGTGCCCCACCAGACGAGACGTATTCTAAAATACCTACTTACCCGACCAGTAAAGGAAGGGTTGGCTTATAAGCCGAGTCGACTCCGACAGAAAAGCCGAACCGAACCAAAATCGCCTCAGCAATTTGCGCATTTCGGTTCGTCGGCGGGAAGCTCGAGACGTGATACTCCCTTGCCAGCTGGTCGCATCAATGCCGCTTCTGTAGCAAACTGGACAATCAATTGGTTGTGCATTCTCACGCCGCCCCTGGCTTCCAAGCGGAGAAGGACCCCTGGGGAGCAAATTCCCGTCAGCCACATGCACGGGGTCCTTAATCTGTGGGGATGCACCGCCACGTCTGCTTTTGACTGGCTGGCCGACAGCCTTGCCCCCCTCCTACTCGCCGCATTCCAATCAGACGTACCTAGAAAATTTCTGTCCCGACAGGGCAGATTTCAAGCCCATCTACAGAACGGTGAATCTCAGCTACGCAAATTAACGTTCCTACAACTTGGATTCCGCAATTCTTCAACAGCTTGTCATGTCTGCTGCGGAACCCCAAACCACCACTGCCGCTGGCAACAAACCGCTTGGCATGCGCAAGAATGGTATCTGATCAGCTCCATTCTTGGGCAACCCGGGCTTTGATGAACTAACCCTCTCCCTTCCAGGCAAGCAGTGGCACGAGACGAAAAAGGCTTTTAGGCCGACGTCAGGATTGACCGCGTACGAGAAGCGCGCCAAGGACCGTATTGCAATGGCCGCGATGAAGGCCAAGGAGAAGGAGATGAAGGACGAGAAGGAGGCAGAGCGCAAGGTGAGTTGCACCAGCCGAGCTGTACTTTGCCACGGGCCCGCGAAGCTGACATTCGCTTCTAGCAACGAATCCAGGCCATCAAGGACAGAAGGGCCGCCAAGGAGGAGAAGGAGCGTTACGAGAAGATGGCCGAGAAAATGCACAAGAAGCGTGTGGAGAGACTCAAGAGGAAGGAGAAGCGGAACAAGCTCATCAACTCATGAGCTGTGTCGCGGGCAGGCCGCTGTTGGAGCGGGCACTGCGATCGAATCTCGACGTTGACAACCTCTCAAGAGAGGCAGCACCGGTCCCCCAGGGACGGATATCGAAACGTATTCGGGGAAGAGAAGGACGAGCCTGGTCTACCGCGCCCGATTTCGCACAGCTCGGCGAACAGAATACATGCTGCAGGAGCTCATGCGAGGGTGAACGTTGTGTTGAAAAGGCGGCTCCCCCCTCTCGAGACGCGAGGTTGCGACAAGAAGCGACGCACAACAACCATACGGAGGCCGGGCTCAGGGCCGGTGGGGGAGGGAAGGGGGGGGAGGAGGGGATGAGCCAAACCTTCGAAAGCATGTGTACGCCCGTACTAGGTACAGAGACGTAGCCCGATAAGGCTATCCATCCGAGCTTTTTCAGTTGGTGTCATCGCATCGAAAAGGAAAAGGAAAAGAAAAGGCCAGATGACGGAGACGGAGACGGAACTGATCCGGACAAGGTGTTCGAATCATGGTCGCGCATAGTGTGGTATAGTGTGCATAGAAACAATAAGCGCATAACATGAAGCCTCTTGATTAAGCCTCTTGATTGTTATTTTTTCCCCTCTCCTTGCCTTTTTAGTTGGTTATTGATTACTAGTTTGCGAAACCTTGTGAGCGTGCGAGCTGTGAAGTTCAGACGACGTTTCATGACAACTGGGGAGGACCCCCGAGGAGGGCCGCATGTGAAAGTGCGTCATTGGCCGAGAGAGAGAGGGAGCGCGCATCAGCGGTCAACCAGCTTTCGCCTCGACACCGTGCACATTCCACCTCCGCACCTTTCCACACCGCGTCCTGCCCTCCCATGTGCAACGTGCAAGGAGACAGACAGCCGTCAAGCAAGCCTGTCTGTCCTTCGCCCGACTACCACACACACACACACACACACACACAGATACTCGAAAGCATTGACCGTCCCGATCGGGGGAGCCAAGGGGGTAGAAAGTTTACCTGGAGCCATCCCAAAAACCGGTTGGTTGGCAGCTGCGCACTCACCGGCGCGTGCGGTTTGCGCGCGGCGGCCGCGGTAGAACGCCGTCTTTTTTTTTTTTTGAACTCGTCCGAAAGTGGGAGGAAGGCTAAGCACCAGTACGACAAGGGAATAGGAGCAAAGGAAACAAGGTGAAACCATGTCGGCAAACGGCGGCTTCGAGCTGCCGTCTGCGTCGGCCTCGACGCTGGCGACGGCAACCGCCCTCGGCAACTCTCTCAACAACCACGGCCACGGCGGGAGCAGCAGCAGCAGCACCATCAGCAACAACAGCAATAGCAACAGCAGCGGTAGCCAAAACCACAGCAAGAGCGGCCACGACACGAACAGATCCTCCGCGACCGCCGCCGCAGCAGCCCAACTCCCCGCTCGGCGACCGCGCCACCAGATCACACGCTCCATCACCGAGTTCTCGCCGCCGCTCAGGATGCACCGGCATCGGCACAGCCACCACCACCACCCAACGCAGCACGCGCTGCACCTCAACGCGCAGAGCCGCCGGGACAGGGACCGGCTGCTGCTGCTGGACGAGAAGGCCCCGGGCCCTGGCGCGGGCGGGCGGAGCTCCCTTGACATGACGAGGTCGGACCATGTGACGCCCAGCAGGACCCCGGATTCGAGTCGGAGAACCAGCGCGCTCGTGGGGCCGATAATTGGCGGCGGAGAGAACACGGCCCTGGTCACGTCGCCCGGGAGGACGAGAAAGGTGGACAAGGCGGCCGTGCTGTTGGAGGAGAAGAACCGGACGGCGAGCCGGGTCACGTACGTACACACACGCACACGCACACGCACACTCATACACATACATCCCTTTTTTTTTTTTTTTTTTTTTTTTTTTTTTTGCGGGTGGACAGTCAAAGTCAAACATTGAAGCTGACCCTCTTTCGTTTTTCCTGACTACAGGGGCCTGAAGAACTCACTGGTCGAGCTCAGCGGGTTCTCGACGGCGACGACGCGGCGGCTCGACGAGGCATACTACTCGGTACTGGAGAAGAAGAGCATGCTGCAGAGCACCGTCGCAGCGATCCAGGAGCTAGCGGCGGCCTCGCGGCAGCTGACGGGCGAGTTCGAGGAGGAGGCCGAGGAGATGGCGCGCGACGTGGCGGCGCAGCTCGACCAGTTTGGGCAGTTCGGCGAGCAGGAGGCGCGGATCGGGTCCCTGCAGGGACGTGTCGAGAAGGGGCGGGCGCGGATCCAGGGGCTGAGCGGGCGCGTCGACGCCGTGAGGCGGCGCATCGAGGGGTGGGAGAACGCGGACCGCGAGTGGCAGGAGAAGACGCGCAAGAGGCTGCGGACTATATGGATTGTCATGTCGGTCGTGTTCGCCGTGCTGATCGTGCTGTTCGTCGGGGCGCACTACCTCGGGGGCGGCGCCGAGATCGGGGGCGGGGCGGGCCTTGAGGGGCTCGAGAAGGGGATCAACAGCAGCGCGAGGACGGGTGCGGGGCCCCTGCCGCCGCTGTGGGAGGACCGCAACGGGAGGGAGGAGGAGGACCAGCTGAGGGTGTTTGACGAGCTGTGAAGACTCGTGAGGGAAAGGCTTGCGTGGTTTTGTTTCTCTCGAGACTGCATGGAAGGACGGAAACCGCATTACGGCCACCGCATATTTAATATTTGATACCCCGGAAAGAAAGACGTTTGTTACTTGACCGCCCTGCGTGTCTGTTGTCTGTAGGAGTGTCGATCTCTGCGATTATATTGGCCCTTTTCCAGTGCTAGGAGGGTATTTGATGCTCTATGTGGTCTATCCCCTATTATGCTGTGCCTGGCGGTCATTAATCGGGGTTTCCTATTCGATGTCGACATGTCAGTGAGGACTGTGAGCGGAGCATTGCTTACTTTTCCTCGAGCCCCTGAACGAACCTCTCGGTCTGGCTCGTTGTATGTCTCTGGACTGATTTGCCCCGCTGCTGCTTCGGTCGAGCCGTGGAAACGCTTTCAGGATGTCGTTGGCGGCCAGATGGCCCGCCCAGACAAGGGCCTCCTTTGCAGACGCCTCCTGGAATGGACTGCCTCGTCCCCTTCGCGGAGATGGTTGAGCAGCGGGCTACATGGAAGCCTGAGTAGAAACGAGGGCCATGCCATTCGTCGGCTCTCCAGATGATGGCTTCGGAGGCAAAGCAAACGACGGTTATGAATCAGTGGGCCTGTGGTTTAGATGTCTAGTTGATGGTTTGAGGGAGAGTTAGAAAACAACACACAGCTATATCAGAAATGCTAGTTGCTATTTATCTATATTCTGCCATGTGCTAATGTGTGCACACACACGCACGCACACACATACGTATAGGGTGTGATCCAGAAAACAAACCCCTTCCGTTCTGAGTCGAGAGAATGTATTCTGGTTAGTTCCGAAGTCTATGATATATTGCAATTCGGGTTGTCGACCGGCCTGGTCGACGACGACGACGACGACGTCGTAAGTAGCCTGTCCCACACATCGCTCATGCTCATCCCGCGAACCTGAGATCAACGGTGGGAACAGAGGACGACCACGTGGAGGATGGGCCAGCAATTGCTGCAAGATGCATAATTCTGTAAAGGCTTCCGGATAAATATCATGTCGTGTACTTGCGTAGACCCGCCACAGAGAGCGAGTCTGGATTGAAATGATCTCAACCCATTGGAAAAGGGGGCTCATGCAGTCACCGCCGGCTAGCGAGTTGCGGAGCCTGAGTATACACGATGACATCGATACGGCATGGATTCCACACCGACTACTTGGGCTACTGTCGTGAAGCCCGTCCAACATCTGCATATAGCTTGTCTCGCTGCACTGTGATGCCTCCGATACAGGACGGAGAAAATTGCTCTCATTGTCCAACCCCCCTGTGCGTGGTAGCAACGAGCATGCGGTACATTTTTCTCTCACTCTGGCGGTGAGGGAGGTCAAGGACATCCTCGACGACCCCTCTTAGCGTTAATCAAGTGCTTTGCACCCCGTGCCCTCTACATGGACGGTGACATTTCCGCTGCTGGCGGACATCTGGAAGTTGGACACGGGGCACCTATCTATGAGTAACCTCAACGGAATATTGGGATTGAGCCATTTGCAGGGGGCGTTGATTATTGCTGTGTAGAGAGGTACTACCTCGAGGGTGCTAGAGCGAACAAAGGGGAGGATGGTGTTGTTGTGCTCTCTGACGCGCTGAACGTTCCTCCTCGAAGTCGAAGCACGCCGTCGCGCTTGTTATGCTGGCTTTGACCTCCTCCTCTTGGGAGCAGCTCGACGATGAAGGGCCCATTGGTACCGGCTGACTCTCGAGTGCCGTTAGCTCGGCGTCCCCCCCTCCTCGTCGGCGTAGACCTGCGCGGGGAAGCATATGATACCGATACTCACTCGTATCTGCTGCGGCTGTCTCGACTCTTTTTCCCTTTTGCTTCGAGTACCGGATACCGTATCCGGTCCGAGGAGCTCTTCACACGTGCGCCTCAAGCAGTTGTTCACGGACGCTGTGTCAACGACTTCGCACTTGTTCGTTTGTGACAAGGGCGAGGAATTCATGGCACACACCAGCTGCGGTGATTGGGCTGGCACACCCGGATCCAACTAGGGTTTGCACGAGGCTGTCTGAAGGTGCGAAACGAAACGTCTCACCTGGCTTGTTTGGACCAGCACACAAAGCCGTACTGAATACGGAAACACGCGGCGATGAGATGGCCAGCCTCGGCCAACCCAGAGAAGCTCTGGCTCTCCTCTCCATCCTGCTCCGACGAGGAAGCGGAAACGGAGCACGAGTGGATGACGCTGACAGAGATTGTCATCGCCTCAACTCGTCATCGAAGCTAGTTGGTCGTTCGGCAGTAGCCTGAGTAATCCAGAGTCATCGAGCCAGCATGCTGGCCGCTAAAATGGTTGAGATGTTTATGCGGCACAGGTTAGTGAAATGCCGTCCCGGCGACTCAAATGAAGCCGGGCAGGCCGAACAGCGGCTTAAATGAGAATTATGCATATCGACAACCCCCCATTTCTTCTTTTTCTTTCACTCCCTTCCCTCCTTTACGAGAATTCCCCGAATGGGCGCCGCTCCGAAAAGCCGACGGCGCGACCCCACACCCGTGCGTCAACGTCCTAAGCGTCCCGGCAGCCCGTATGTAGCCGGACAGGTGCAGGTATTACGGCTTTGCTGTGGCGGACTCATATCACACCTAGGCTCTGGGCCCGAAACGTGCCATGTAAAGTTTCCGCCGGCCGCGGGATCCAGAAGTCCCGTTACGGTCGAGCTTCTGTCGTATCGGGTAGGATACGGCGTCAAATGGGGGCTGGCGCGTGTGGAGACGGGAAAGGACGAGGAAAACTACTCTGTCTGCCAGGAATCAATGACGAACTAGCTACCCAAGGTTGGCACGGCAGTGTAAAAGTAAAATGAGGAAAAAGCCAGCGCAACGGTCGGGCCTCCGTTGGCAAGTGGATACGGCGAGGACGGGAAATCGTTGGAAATCATTATTACATTATCAAGGACTAAAGGAAAAATGAGATGAGATGGGAAGAAGAAGAAATAAAACCTTACAGACAGACAGACAGACAGTGTCGAGCGGATTTCCGCCTGGGCGCTAGATGTCGATTGACCCGTAGGGCGGCTCGGTCTCGTCCGGAGCCAAGGCGCAGGGGAAGCCGATGGCGACAACGATTGCGCGTCTGGAGGCTTGGCCATGGCAAGGCTCGAAGCTGACTGCCCTTGACAGCAAACAGTTGTCTCCGTAGTGGAGATGGGGCTTTTCACACGCTTGTTTGTTTGGTGGTTTACCCAGCTTGGTTTTACGAATACGTATCAATGATCATGTACGGATACGGTAGTATTATCTCGCCAGGGTTGGATTTGGGGTCGGGTGAGTCAACGAGAACACGATGCGCTTACATGGTTGCACGGTGCAGCTTCTGCAAGTCATGTCCACTGAGGCAAGGGCCTGCCCTGTCGCCGCATTGGAACGAGAGAGAATGGGTGTGTGAGTGTGTCTGAAGGTGGGGAGGGAAACATCAGTTGGACAGCACAGGCAAGTCTACTAGATTATGTAGTCTGTATTGTATGTATACAGACGTGATGCAGTGCCGAGAGAGTTGAGGAGAGGAGGTGATGTGGCTGAAGTGTGTGAGCCGTGTCATGGGAATGACGGCTGCACAGCGAGGTGAAGAGCCGTCCTGTCCATGTCTTGAGTTATTGTCTCGGCATTCGGCTCCTGGCCCAATGATTGGGTGTGGTAGTAGACCTGGAGAGGGTGCCGAACGACGTCATGCACGCCCCCCATCCCATGGCAAAATATTCGACAGCAACCACCTCATGTCGACCATCGTCACCGCCACGCTCTCTCAGCGTCACTCGGGCCTCAATAGTTTACTAAGAAATTCAAGGTGTTTATTGCGCTTTTTGGAGGGTGGGGGGCTCGGCTTGCTGCGGTGCGGTGGCTAGCCTTGTTCGAGAAGACACACTCAATAGGTAGGTAGGTAGGTAGGTAGTCAACAGTCAGGCGCAGTCCGTAGTAGCCCCCACCACATCCATATTGGGAATATGAAGGGAAGGAAAGGGAAGGACACGGGAGTGGGTACGAAGACCTAGACAGAAGGAAGGGGCTTCGGCTGTTGTTATTCGTTACGCAGTGACAACAACTCAGTCATCACTGACGCCTCACCTCCCTACGGATACCTACCTATATATATACTTACCTACCTGGGTACGATGTACTTTCCCCACCACTTTTGTCCACGGATCTCTCACACTTCTTATTCCAGTCAATTAAGCTCGCATCACTGGCAGAGACCATCTGGAAATGTACCTAGGTCCCTGAAGTCTAAATACTAACACAATAGGGGGAGGGACTCGAGTTCAAAACACTCCTCGTCTTTTTAGGGTATTTTGGCGTGTCATGTAACGCGATTCCTTGTTCAATCAATCAAACACCCGCTCCCTTCCCTGCTTCGTTTTTATCTGTTTCGGTGGCCGGCCGGTGTTTTCTTTCCTCCACCCCTTGTTTCCCGCCAAACGACGCTTGTGTGCCGTCTCCCCGAGCTAAGGTATCCGTTGCGCTGGGCAGATGCGCGAGGAACCAAAACATGCCAATCCTTCTGCCCCTCCCTACCTAAGTACATTAGGCGCAGCTGACTTTTGCGACTTGCTGCACACCCACAAAGGCGCCCAATGACAGCCTTCACTTCACAGCTCCTCCGACCTCAGAGTTCATTTCGTCTCGTCTCTCTCGGTCTCGTTGTGCCGTGGCCTCTCTGACTGGCCCGGACGCCCGAAAAGACCCCTCAACCATCACTGCAAGTTAAGATGTAACAAATGAAAACAGGGAAGAGAGCATCTGAATTTAGGGCAGATGCGAGAAACCAGGGCCCAAAGACGGCAGAAACAGCACGCGGGGGGGGGGGGGGGGAGTCTAAGCGGTTTGGGCCATAGCCTAAAAAAAGCCCTTTGCCCGGGTTCCCCTCCCCTTAAAGTCACCGTAAACCTGGAAAAAGGGCCCCCCTTCCCCCCGGCGGCAAAGACATTGACTGCCAGCTGCTCCCTCCACTACCTAGGTAGGTACCTACCTACCTTCCTACCTACCAACGCCTCACTGTTGCTTCCAAGAGCTGTAGGTAGTCGGCAGACACGCCCTGGACTACCTACCCCGCCATACGCGCGTTACGTCGAGTGACCCTACAGCCTGCGCCCCCACTGGAATCCGGGCCCGCACCCGGCACCCCCCTGGGCCCCTACCTATTGGATCTGCCGTGCAACTTGGATACACAGGTAGGTACCTGGTAGTGTACACTACCTTACTTTAGCACACCTACCTTGCCTCAAGTACCTACTTAGTTGCTCAACTAGTGTATTATGTACCCCGCTGGTCTCGTACCGTTCTAAATTGATTATTACGTCGGGTCCTTCTCTGCCTCTCGCTCGCATTCATCCCAGCTGTTGTTGCTCTGACGCCAGTCAGCTTGTCCACCTCTCCCGACAAAGTCCTCATCCTCCCCAACCTGCAACACTCATCCTCTCTCTACGACTCTACGAGCTTGGCACTAGCAAAAGAGGCATTACACCATCACTTCGTCGGCCTTGAGAGTGGTCTGCAGACGCAAAAAGAAGGTGCCGATGGCTTCGACATCGCAAGAACAGCTACAGAATGGCGCTGCTGTAGACCCGGCGCAAGCGGCTCCAGCACCGGCCACCAGAGTCGAGCTTCCTGTCCGCTCAAGGAGCAACATGTCCGATCCCCCGCCGGGCCAATCCTTGACAGGGAAGGAGGAACATTGTACGCCATCATCCAGTTGCTGCTGGAATGAAAACAACACAGAGTTGGCTAACACTTGCTTCCACTAGACCTCAAGCGCGAGCTGATTTCAGAACAAGTCAAGTACGAAATCTCCGAGCTCAACTCCCCCACGGCCCTCAAGCGATTCGGCGCCCCATTCAAATCCGACGTTGGGGAGGTCTCTCCCTTAGATTCCGAGCTTCCCATCCTTCGTTACATCTTCGTTCACCATGTCCGCGACTTCCCTTTCCTCGACAAGGCTAGAGAAAAGGAGTTCTGGCAGGACAAGCTCCAGGTCGTAAGTTCAACGGCCTCCCCCGCTGCCCGGCAGTGCCTTGCTTCCTCCTCCAGGGCCGTCCCGCTGATTTACTGGTGCCTTCTTATCCGCAGTTCCTAGAATCCTTTGCGACCAAGAACATTTCCTCCTCCGAAGACAGACTTGAAGAGACCAAGCGGCGCAAGCTGGCTATAAAATGCCAGAAGCTCGTCGAGCTGATGATGGTGTCTGGCTGCAAGACCTCCTCCGGCTTCGAGGAGAGGATACGCTTTTCCGAAATCGAGGTTGTCGACAGCAACGCCATCGAAACCGGTGTCATGCACGCTATACCTGAGGGCAACTACATCAACGGTTGGGATGTGAACATTGCCGCCGTTAGGATTACGACGGAGAGGAAGACTCTTAGGTCACACAAGCACGCTGTGAGTCTACTCTTGGCATTGCTCGTCGGGGCGGCTACTAACACTGAGTAGGAGTTCATCATGCGGATACACCGTAAGGGCGAGCTTGAGTTCTTCATCGGTAGACGGTACGGCGATTTCGTTAGGCTGCATAAGAGGTTACGCCTTGAATTACCGGGCAAGGTTCTGCCCACATTGCCCAAGAAGAACAAGTCGGACACAACGACCTCCGGGCTGCTCTCCTCCCTGACCGGTGGCGGCACTCCTGATTCTTCTGCGTCATCCGTGTCGTCAGTGTCGACCATGATGACTGGCCTCACACCGCACGAGAAGGAATCCTCCAAGCTGTCGGTGCTAGGTGAGCTCTCTCCCTCTGGTTCCCGTATTTGTGCAATATCTGACGGAAACCAGGGCACAAACGCGCAGCCTCTGCAGCTTCTAGTCGCAGGTCACCTCGCGTGTCAACTGACAGCAGGCCCAAGAGCCCCCAACCGTTCCACGCAAAGAAGAATGGTCAGGTGACGCTGTGGCGTGAGAGCCAGCGCGTCTCTCTCCGGGCTTTCATCCGCACCCTGCTCTCGAACCCCCAGATCGCGCAAACAAAGGCCATGGAGGAGTTTCTCACGAGGGACCCGATCACGCCGACCGATGCCGATATCGATGACATAGAGCGGAGAAGGGCAGTCGATGCAATGCGTGTTGAGGAACAGGAGAAGTTTTATGAAATTGCTAGGAAGCGTGCGGCCGAGCTCGATATCTACATGGAAGAGTACGTCACATTACACGCTGCTCTAGTGCTGCAATACTAACAGACGTTAGATTCCGCCAAGAAATTGTTGAGCGGAATGGTCTCACCTCATTGTTCAAGGAGATCAAGGACAAGGAGACAATCCAGGACCTCAGCATTCAGTACCGAAAGTTCGCCGAGTGGCTTCGGATTGAGGTTGCTGCCACGATATACCACTTGTTCCTGGCGGAGGATAACTCTCCTGAGCTGTTCGCTCAGGCAAAGAAGATCCACTCGCTCATTCCGTACACCGTCCTCAAGAATGTGATCAGGATTGCGAACCCAGCGGCCGTCATGTCTGGTGTTTTGGACATCTTCCTCGCACAACCTTTCGGCACCCGTTCGCTGCTGCAGCGCATCTTCTCTCTTACGCTCAACGACGGCATCAAGAGCTTCCAAAAGTCCATCGACACTCTTGCCGCTAAGATCGGCGACGAGGCTTTCACGAAGAAGCTGAAGTTGTACACGGAGGCCGAGGAGCATATCAAGCTCGCCATCAGGGAAGAGGCTGCGGCCGAGGAGATGGACTTGATTGTCGTCATTCTGCGCTCAGACTTGCTTGAGCCTGGCATGACTTCGGAGCAAATCGGTCGACTCTACAACGCCTACGTGGCCTTCAACAACGCTGTCGAGAACATCGACGAGGAGCTGAAGCAGGGCGCCCAACTCTTCTCGTACCTAAAACAGTTCTTGAAACTTTGCACCAGGCAACACGACAAGGCAATGATGCTGCAGCTTGTGGAAGAACCGGTCACGCTCCAGCTGTTCCGCGACCTCTTCACCATATTTTACGAACCCCTCGTCCGGGTCTACAAGTCGGCCAATGTTTACAGCAGCGTTACTGACTTTGCCGTGTTCATCGACGACATGATCCAGGTAAGCCGACTTGCATGCAGTCTATATAATCGGGCTTTGTACTAACAGGTCTTGCAGGTCGTGGAGAAGTGCCAGGAGCAGGATGCGTCGGCAGACCCGAACCAGACCGTGCAGGCGTTTATTGACCTCTGTCAAAGACACGAGAACAACTTTTACAAGTTTGTGCACGAGGTCCACACTCACGACAACGGGCTCTTCGACCAGCTGATGGGCTGGATCGAAGACATCCTGGAATTCCTCAGGAAGGGCCCCAAAAACGGCACTTTGGACATCAATGCCCTATTCGAGGGAGGCGTCAGCTCGGGCATCATCGACAAGGACAAGGTCATCGAGGAGGTTAACCAACTCATCGCATGGCAAGAAGCAAGGAAGAAGTGGCACCACGACAAGACACGACAAAAAATGGCCGCCGAAGGAAATGGGGGCCCGGACCTTGCTCCCACAGGCTTCTCGTCATCAGACTTTGGCCTCGATCAGATGGACCTGGAAGACATGGCGTACGACGATGATGATGAAGAGGAGGAGGACGCAGAGGAGGAGGATGAGCTCGACCCGATCGAGGCCGAGCGTCGCCGTCGTGCCAAGAGACGCGATAGGCTTCGCCGGAGCGCCGGCGAACCGGCCAAGCCGCCCGTCTCCGAGGTTCACAAACTCAAGGAAAACTTCCTTGTCATGTTGCGCGAGGTTCTTGCCCAGTAAGCTTTATAGAAGCATGATATCCCCTGGCTTGTAACTTGGATTCATATGCAAGGATTGGCTTGGTGGAATGGGGGGGGGGGGGGGGGTTGGCACATTTGAGGGCATCAAGCCCCATGGATACGGCGTTTTGTATGGAGTGTTGCTACAATACCTAGATTTATGTTGACGTCGTATATTGTCCGCATGCCTCGATCTTGTGCGTCAAGTTGCACGCCTTGGCTGGGAGTCCGTATGTTCTCCAGGGCAGCAAACAGGGAATACAGAGTGTTTGCGACACAGGTGAGCGGCTTCTGCCTCGGTCAACTCAAAGGTTCACGAGCGTAGTAGCCATCGAAGAATGCATCATTATCATTGCCGGCAATCTGCCTACTGCCCATCATAGATACGTAACACTGGTGTATTCCTTCTCAATCCCCCCCCCCCCCCCCCAAAAAAAAACCTCCGTCCTCAACCACCCTGAACCCCCCCATCAGTGCTTCGAGTACAGGTCCATCATGCCCGCCTTGAAGTCGGCAATCTCCTCCCTCTGCGCCCGGGTCCGCGCCTCCAGGCTCGCCATCCGCTCCTGCAGCGCCGCGATCCTCTCGTCCTTGGCCTTGAGCGCCGCCCGCACCGTCTCCCGCCCCCGGACCAGCCCTTTCGCCTGCATCGAGAACCGCCGGAGCACGTCCCCGACGGCCCGCGCCGTCACGCCGTCGACCTTTTGCCCGGCCAGCAGCGCCATCACCTCCTCGGTCGGGTCGAGCTGCTCCTCCCCCCTGGACGGCGTCGACGAGGGCGGCGGCCCCGCATCTCCGGCGGCCGTGGCCGTGCTCGTGCTCGTTGAGAAGGACGTGTTGGGGGACTCGCCGGCGTCGTCGTGCCTCCGCCGCTTGGCGTCGGGGAAGAGTGTCCGGGTGACCGTCTGCGGCGTGGGCAGGGCGGCGCCATCCCGCACCGTACGCTGCGCTGCGGGCGTGGACGGCGACGGCGACGGCAGCGGCGCCGCACCACGGAGCTTTCTGGCGCTGCGCTCCATGGCTTCGTTCATCGCCCTCTCTTCGTCCGACGACACGTCGTCGAGCCCGTACTCGTCCGCGCCGTCGTCCGAGTCGGAATCGAAGAGCACCCTTTTCCTCTTGGCGGTACGGGGGGATGTTGCCTCGGCCACGACCTCGTCCGTTGGATCGTCCGCCTCGACGGCAGCTTGCGTCGGTCGGGGCGTCGAGAAGTAGGTATCCAGGAACTTCTGCCTGGCGACGCTCCTCTGCGCAGAGGGCGACGGCGACGCCGCGGTTGCCGCGGGGGCGCTCGCGGCGGTAGTGGGCTTCGAGCCGATCTTGGCGACCGAAGCCGTGCTCGGCGTCGGAACCTGCGTCGTCGGGGTGGTGCCGGTAGTAGGCGCGCCATCCGTCGGCATCGGCGGTAGGGTCAACGTGGACACCTCGGCCCGGTTCTTCGCGTCCTCCTCCCAGAGGAAGAAGGTACACCCGCCCCGTCTCTTCTCGCACTTGTAAAAGAACCGCCCGTGGTTGGCGTTCTTCTTCTTCACCTGGAGGTGCGCGGCCTGCTGCCGCGGCGTGCAGTTGCAGTACCAGTTCCCCTCCAGGCAGAGCCCGTCAAGGCGCCTCTTCTGCGACGGGGGAGGCGACGGGGAGGAGCCCGTTCCCCCGGCGGTATGCCGGTCGCTTCTGGGAGTATAGGTTCTGCTCCGGCTCGCGCTTCCATCTCCACTGCTGCGGCTGTAGTTGCTGTTGTACATGAGTCGCCGACCGCCGCCGCGCGGGGTTCGGGAGACCATCTTCGCAAACAGATGGGGGATGGTGTCGCTTCTGTAGGTGGTGGTCGTGGAGAAGGCGGCAGCGGTAGCTACTGCCGTGGACGTTGCTTTCCCTTTAGCGGCGTTGCCGACTTTAAGGTGCGGATGGGTCCACGGGAGGCGGCGGACCATGTGGTGGTAATCGGGGTTCGAATCCTGGTTGTCTTGGAGAAATGGTTGGTCTCGGCGGCAGGCGGTTACGGAGGTGATGCCATAACTGGTACCTGCCGATCTCTTGCCGTTTTGGCCTGTTTCTTCTGAGGGGCGATTTTATTTTTATTTTGAATTTTTAAATGTGGTTCGTCTCCAGAACGTTGTGGAGAGGGAAGATGAGGCCCTGGGCATGCATATAGTTGTTCAGTCGACACGCAGCCAGCCGTGGTCGTCGTCGGGCTGAGGTCGAGGGAACCTGCCCCAGCTCCATTTTATTTACTTTTGGGGGGGCTGGGGGAGCAAACGAGTGGGGGTCTTTGGGCCGCGAATTTGGGGGTCTCGGGCGGAAGCTTCCCCGTTCACCTCAACCCGGCGCAGCGGTACCTGCTGCCGCGCTACCGCCCGTTGGACCCTTGCACATCAGACAGTAGTTCTTCTGAGGTGACTTCACATTCCCGCCTTGGGTACCTTGTGTACCTACACAAGGGTGATTCAGATCGGTTGGCGAGTCCCGGCCATCTTCTCACGCTTCATGGAGTCTGGGAAATGCAAAGCTGCCTGCAAGTCTAATTCATTGAACGTTACTTGATGCAATGGCACTCCCCGGAATCATGCATTGCGCGTGAACGATGCTGACTCCGTTTAAATGTGATATGAAAACCTGATAAGTCGCCCATGGTAGAAATATTGATGTGCATTAGAATTATAATGAAATGTATCTGAGCGAGTCCTCAGGACATGCGCTTTCGGGGGTATGTATATGAGAGCCCAGCCCACACTAGTATTACCACACACAAACGACCATTCCAATATGCAGCCTCCTGGCGATTTTGCCCAGCACATCAGGGAAACCATGCGTACGAAATTCAAGCCTCCATGACCAATGACGCAAACTGACCGCTCGCTATGCACGTTCTGGGCACCCAAGCCAACATGCTGTAGAGTATCTTCCCCCATCTCCGTTCGTCACATTCCTAGCCAGATGAGCAGGAGAATAAGGCGGGTATATGTAAGTCAAAAACAGCATCACAAAGGAAATCAATCGGAAGAAGAAACCATCCCCTGCTCTGGGCCCCATCCGCACCCTCACACCTCGTAGAAATAGTCCTCGTCTAGACCGTCCCGACTGGGAACCATCCCAGCGCCAGGCGCCGGCCCGGTGTAGGCAGCCTCTATCCGCACATTCAGCAGCCTAATCTTGAGGCCGAAATCGCTGACGAGGTTGACAAGCTTGTTCGTCTCGGCTGTGATGGGAGCCTGGTTGAGCAGCATCAGAAGGCCATCAAGCCACTCCGAGGCCAGGCTGTGCGTGACCGGGTAGAGCGTCAATACCGCCTGTTCCTTTGCATCGCCGCCCTTGGCGGCCTCTACGGGGTCGACGTAGCTGAAGATAGTGATCTTGGTTGTCGACTTGACCGTCGCGTGGTTCTTGAGCGTCGAACTGCTAGTCGCGCTGCGAGTCTCTTCGTTGGGCGCTGACACGTTGGACACCACCGAGCTAATGGTGGTGAGATCGACCTTCTCCGTCAACACGTCCAGACCTGGGTCTTGTGCCGATTGCGTTTCGAAATCGGCGTAGTGGAGGTACCGGCGGTTGTGTGACAGTTTGGCGAATCGCCAGGGTCGAGGTGTGTATAAACGACGCTTCTGGGGCTCGCTTTGAGGGTTGGTATCCCGCCGGAGCATGGGTTTCGAAAACCACGAGCCCTGGAGCAGACATCGGATCCGTTGTTCCTTGACAAACTGGAGAGCCTCCTGTCTCAACTCGTCGCGGACCTGGTACAGATGCTGGCCCCACTGATCTTCGAATGACAGTTCCAAGAGTTCCATTTGCAGCTCTCGCAAGCGGGTGCAGTCGTACTCCAGAAGCTCCTCCTCAACCTCCAGCACGTCCTTTGTCCTGCTGGCCTGGCCGACAACTTGTTCGATGAGTATGCGGACCAGCTCTGCCACCTTCTCGAAATCGAACTGCTCTGCGGCCGTCGACTTCCACACGCGGAAGAAGGCCTGCAACCCGGCCGTATGAAGTCTCGACCATTGTAGGATGAGTGGGCGGAATAGCTTTTCGTTGTTCTTAACACCGTCCATGCCTTGATAACTCTTGGTGTCCTCGACATCAGACTTCTCAACCTCAAAGTGGTCGTATAGGATCATTGTCACCGCGAGACTTGCGCGCGCGACCGGGCATCTCTCGTTCCTTGGTTTTGTTGACTGCTCCAGCAGCATCTTCTGAAAGCTATCCTCGTTCTTGCGCACGTAGTCTGTCAAGTCCATCATACCCAGGAAGCCAGGAACTTCGAACTCTTGCGCGGGGCTTTCCGTTTCGAAGCCTAGCCTCCTCCACTTCTCTGGGTTATGCCGCCGGCTGCCCTTCTCGTCCGTTCGGGGTGTGCCATTGACTTGCTTCTCCGGGTTGCTGGCAAGGTGGAGGCCCTTGAGTCCCCGTCTGTGTTCGGGCCGCTCAAGGTCGACTCGGACCTCACGCCACTTCCTCAGCAGAATCTTGGTCAGGGACTGGAATTCGAGCAGAGGGTGCGCAAGATCCTGCAGCGAGGAGCTCTGCATCAGGCTGTACACCGCCTTGATCAGACCAAGATCCTGCAGGCGTTTGATGAACTTTGACCACTCCTCTATCGCGGGGCCGCTCGACCGGATGGAGGCACTGCTGTCGCTCGAGATGGCGTCCCGGATCATGGCGTTGATGAGCATGAGGGCATTGCCACACAGCGCATGGTCGGCTGAGTCGAGCTGAGCGATGACGAGCTCGAAGAACTGCGGGTATACTGCGACGGCCGGTTTCAGGGCCCTGAAACCAAACGAGCCCGGGGTGCGTGGGGTTGACGGGCGGGACGACTGCGTGTGGCCAACGAGGGCGACCAGGATCGACATGGCGCCGCGAAGAATGTTGACGAGCGGGTTCGTAACGATGAGTTCGACGATACGTTCAACGAGGTCGCCGGAAGACGACCCCTCAAAGATTTCCCAGCCCATGTCCACCTCCAGCAGGCGCGTCAGACTCTGCAGCGAGTACGCCAACGTGTTTCCTCCCGCACTCATGATGAGGCGTCGCAGGACAACCAGGCCGCCTGAGGATATGAAGACGTCGGCGAACGCAGGATCGTTGATGGATGACTGTAGCTTGAAGACGGCCATCTTCCTGGCTGCGTCCTCGTCGCTCGCAAGGCGCGAGAGGAGCGCTGGGATGTCGGCCTGATCCATGGCGGCGATGAGTATGTACGGATTTCGAGACTATTTGGCGTCGGCGCGGAGACCGGTGTCGGGAAAGAGACGGTCGTCAGCAGGAAGTAGAGACTGTCGTTTTCAAAGTCATGACCCGCAGTCGAGGTGAAAGAAGCAGCGCCTTCGGCCAGGCTATATAAAGCAAGAGGGCGTCCGGGGTATCGTTGCCGGAGGGTGTGCGGCCGAAGGTCCGTGTCAGTGAAGATGCAACACGGATAGAAGCGTCTCTGCAGATCACTCTCGCGGAAGGGTGAGATGAGGAGGCGTCAATTGTGGGTTTAAAAAAAGAATTTTAGTATCGCGTGCTCGGCGAGAACGGGAAAACAAAAGGTGTACCAGGACGGACAGGAAGAAGGTGGTGGTGGTGGTGGTAGAGTGGTAGACTAAAAGGAGAGATGAGGGTGTGCGTGCGAGGGCTGTCGCGGTATCAGACCAGATGTTGACTTTAGTCCGCATTGGACGCGCACGGGTGGGAAAGTTTGCGCATGTCCTGCAGGAGGAAGTGGGAAAAGCGTAGATACCGACGTGCCCATGTACGTACTGTACATGGATTAGCGGGGAGCACCCCCCCACGCAAGCCTCCGACTGGCCCTTTGGTTTCTGGACCTACCTGTAGGTACTTTACTTGAGGGGGTTTGTTCGTTCGCTCTCCTCGCCCTAATGGGAGCCAGTCAATGTACACTACCTAATTGCACCAATGGTAATGCACGGCTTTGGTCTACATCCGCTATTACCAATGGACGGTTTCTTTTTGCGGGTTGATTGAGGGTAAATCTGGCTTGCGAACCGTGAAGACGGGCGGACCAGGGTGACTGACTGGTGGGCAGGCCCAGGATATCTAGCGCGTCCAACCATGAGTTTCACCATGTCTTCCCGCCGGAGGCCATAGATGGTTTGCAACGTGATTCAAGAAACTCTATGAAATGAAGCCGACAAGAGCCACGACTGTTGGTTGTTTTCTTTCTTCAAGGTGGTGCCACCCAGGAGCTCTGACCTTTCTACTGGGGGAGTTTGGACTCTCGTCGGCAAAGGCATCGATCGTCATCGGGTGAATCAACATTTACTTGCAGAGGCCGGGGAGAACGTCAGCCAACAGCACAACCGCAAATCCAGATCTAGGGTCATCGCCATCTCCGAAGATCATGCCAATCCAAGCCTTGATTCAAGCTCTCGGCGTCACCTCATCCCTCGAGGTACCCAATCGAGCTCTGGTACCGAATGCCCCTTAGCGGGTAGAGCACTACGTTTCAAAATGAGGCCAAAGAAGCAACGCTGGAGTATATCGTTATCGATGGTGCCGGTGTTATTGTTGTTCAATGCTTATCCACGCTAGAGTGTAGAATGCTACCTTTGGAAGATTCTCGGAATAGCCCCCACGATGGACGGCAGTCCTAAACCCAAGATGAAGATGGCGCAGAGGACCTAACGAAGCAATCCCGATTTAAGGCTGATGCGGATGCTTGACCAGAAACCAAGTGTGTTGCGAGAAATGTTCTAGACCGCATAACAGGGAAGACCCGGTACGCCGATACAGAAACCTGTGGAGCCAAGGTAAGAACCACCTCGAACCCACCACCTCGAGCCACAGCATGCTACCTAGCCACCCACCACCCACCGCATCTTCCACCCAGCAAGCTTCAGCCTCAGCATTAGTAATTATTGTGGCGCAAGCAAGGCTGTAGAAATTCCATTCCTCGCCGTCGCATCCTCGCCATCCAACCCATCCCAACGCGGCGCCATATAATTTTCCTTCCTCGACGGTCGATTCATCTGTGAGAACCAGCGTTACACGACCAAACCGGCGTTTCGATAGCAGCAAAGCCGAAGACAACGTTACTCAACACAGCGACAATGGCCAACTTCCTCGCCTCTATTTTCGGCACCGAGCTCGACAAGGTCAACTGCTCATTCTACTTCAAGATCGGCGCCTGCCGCCACGGCGACCGCTGCTCCCGGAAACACGTCAAGCCGAGCTACTCGCAGACCATTCTCATGCCCAACCTCTACCAAAACCCGGCATACGACCCCAAGAACCGCATGAACCCGTCCCAGCTGCAGAACCACTTTGACGCCTTTTACGAGGATATTTGGTGCGAGCTCTGCAAGTACGGCGAGCTCGAGGAGCTGGTCGTGTGCGACAACAACAATGACCGTGCGTGACCCCTCTCCCTCCCCTTCCCTTCCTCCCGGGCTTCCCATGATCACCTGCTAGGGAACTATGCGTACTGACTGACGGGGCGGAAACAGACCTCATCGGAAACGTCTACGCGCGCTTCAAGTACGAGGACTCGGCCCAGAAGGCCTGCGACGACCTCAACTCGCGGTGGTACGCTGCCCGGCCCATATACTGCGAGCTCTCGCCCGTTACCGACTTCCGCGAGGCCTGCTGCCGCCTTAATTCGGGCGAGGGCTGCGTCCGTGGTGGCTTCTGCAACTTCATTCATCGGAAGAACCCCTCTGAGGACCTCGACCGCGAACTCACCCTCAGCACAAAGAAGTGGCTCAAGGAGCGTGGCCGCGACGAGCGCAGCCCCACTCGCTCGCCCACCCCGGAACCCACGCGCCGCCGGTACTAGCCGGACGGAAGAGACAGCAACAGCGACGGTGACTACTCTGGTACTGGCGGTAGCGGCGGGGAAGTACGGCGGTCGGGTCTGAAGCTGCGGATAAGCTGATCTTTGGAATTCCTCGTCGGTCCCTCCTGATGGCGCAATTCCACAGGGGAATAGTAATGACCGCATCAGGAGCTATTCGTTATGAACTCGTGCGGCACGGAATGATGAAAGACTTTGCCGCTGACTTCAGAGAGGGGTGAGGCGAAACCTGTAAATTTGATTTGATACCCAACCCCCGTGTATTCTCGTCTCGAATGGGTGGATTGGACGACCTACGGAAGAAAGAGAGAGAGAGAGAGAGAGAGAGAGAGAGGAACGGAGGGAGGGAGACAGTGTGTATGAGCAAGAAAGCGGCGTTCGAGGCGTTTCAAGGACAAGTGGTATTGCAAGGGACTCTTGAAGGCGGGAGCATCATGTACAAACCATGTCAGAATAGGTAGTGGTTCAAAATGAAGAACTGCAGACACCGCATTTTCCAAGTACGAAATCTTTCTCGCAGGTGAATGCCATTATTACTAGTCCGTAAACGATGCTACACATATCTACAAAGGTATCCCATTTCTACCAAATCCCCCGATTTTCGCCAATTCACTGAGTTCGTACCACGCCCTTCTCTCCTCTAGCCGGAGGCTTACCTCCTATGATGAATGAAAGTGAAAGTGACACAGGTTTCGTGTATGACGACCTGAGAACACCTTTTGACGGAACTTGTCGAGCTCAACTTGATGACTCCAAAGCATCATGGAAACTATCCTCGCTAGTGTCGGCCCGCTTCAACGGCGGGACGTTTTTCTTCATGTCTGTCGTGAAGTCCATCAAAGGGCCCTCGGCAGGTTTTGACCCCGTGTTGTTGAGCATGCTCTCGATGTCCCTGGACCCGCTATTCTGTTCTTGCGCGATTGGAGGAGCATCATCAAAGTCAATCAAGTTATTTCCGCCACCCTGCTGGCGGACGACCGGGGCCTTTGCAGCCTGGTCCTGTTCAGCTGGAGCCGGAACCTCGGCCGTCAGGGACACGGGGGGAGGGTCAGCGGTTGTTGCAGATGCCTTCTGTCCTGGAAGAATAGGATAGATGGCCAGGATTTGCTCAGTTTGCCCCTCTGGAGTCGTGCTGTCACTGCGTGATGTCAGTTCATCAATTCCAGAGGCAAAGTTATTTTTGTCGACGGATACGCACATCTTGGCGTTGATGATCCATTCCAGCTCTTCCACTCCTTCCTCGTAGCCATCCGACTCGGCTTGTACACTTCGGAAGAGCCTGGGCTGCCATTCGATGCCTTCGCGTGCCCTAGCCTCCCGCTCTTCTCGTTGCCTGTCCTCGACCTTCGTCTTCTCGTCTGTTGCGAGCTCGTGGTTGCGATCCTTCACGGCCTGGGCCGTTGCCAGCCAGAGCTTTTGGGACTCCCGCTCATCCTGCTCCTCGATTGGCCGGACCAGGGGACTGCTGGGTTTCGACTTCCGGGCATTGAAGAACATTTCCTTGTGCCCAGTCTGAAGCTGCGTCAGTTGCCGTGCGACAGTGAGGAGCAGCGCGGCTAGGAGCTTACCTTGACGTCCTTTACATACATCTCTTCGCTCCAGAGTCCCGATAACTCGTACAGGACTTCGCCCGTGCTCTCGTGCTTGATGAAACCGCCAATGGCATTGTAAGTGCCACTGACCCAGCCCTTCGTCTTGAACTCGATGTCGGCAACCAAATCAAGTTCCGGGCAGCGGACGAAGCTGTGGTCTCCCAGTTCGTACTTCATCTTTCCGAACAGAATGCCTCGGGCGTACATGTTGGGCTGCGTTAGGATGCTGGACTTGACGTTAACATCCCATTCTTCCAGATCACCTTTGGACCACATACTATCGTTCGCCCTTAGCCTTGTCCTTGCCTCTGTTGAGTAGAGTCAAAACGGCTGTCCCTTCCATCATGCTTGCGGCCGAGTTCCCCAGAAACTTGCTTCTGGGCTTGAGTGTGCCATCAACGCGAATGTGGTGTTCGGGAACCATGTAGAAGTAGCTCGACTTGGGAGGGTGATGCGACGTTTGCTCGGACACATAGTAGGCCTTCGTGTTATCGGGCAAGTTCCAGTAGCAGGTGAATATCTCGCCGAGGATCGGGTTAAGCGGCTTCTTCACCCCTCTATACATTGGTCAGCAACACTGTAAGCTCCCGCGGGTAGTTCGGGGGGAACGAACGGTGGCCGAATGTGCCATCCACTCAAGTAAAACTTGACGACGGACACGAACCGCAGCAAAGGGTCGTCGATCTCGGGAATGGGAAGTAGCATCTCCGGGTGGCACATAAAACTATGACGAACGCGAAGAGTCAGCAAAGGGAAGCCCGGGAAGACAAACCCGCACCCGGAACCACTGACTTGGTAATTCTCTCGAGCATGCTACGGGGCTCAAGAATGAAAGTCGGGAGAACAACACGGCTCAGGTCGGCTCCAGGTCGCAGCTGGGAAATAATGTGCCCGAGCACTGAGGTGTATGTTAGCCAAGGTGCATGCGAGGCATCGCGCGGGGAAGCTATTGCGGGCGCGCCGATGTTTTTCGTGGAAGCTTCGCTCACCATTACCCTGATCGGGCTCAACCACAAGGGTATCGTCATCTTCAGCGGCGGCAGCTCCCCTGGCCTCGTCGATGCTTGACCGGTTGCTAGCTGGAGGGTTGGGAAACCAAGAGGTCAGCATTGTTGGCGGCAACTTTTTTCTCCTGTGACGCACGCACGACGAGAGGTTCGAATAGTGGGGTGAGAGAGAGAGAGAGAGAGAGCCTTTTCGGGATCCCGACTCCAAGGCTACGCACGCAAAAAGGGAACGAGCGGGGAGAGGAGGAAAGAATAGCGAACCGGGAGGGGAAATGTTGGCTGAGTGGGCGCAGTTTTGTCGCTGTAGGAACCACTTGAAGGGCGCGACGGGGAGAGAACGACTGCTATTATGCATACATTGGGCAAGAGGCAGTTGCGCTAGGGCTGGTAAGACTCACTGAGGCTGGACGCTCTGGAGCGTCTTCCTGGCACATGGACCAAACCCATGACTGCGAGTGGCTCTCGGTGGGCGGTGCGTGCAGCGATGCCCCTCAGTTGTACTTGCGGCCGCTGTCGGGCTTGTCGGCGCACTGCCTGGGATATACCTTCTGGGCCGGAATGAGGGGCAGTGCTCCCCAGGTAAGAAAGGCGCTTCTGGCGCGTTTGGGTAGGGATAGAGTCGGTAAACGACGGGCTCTCAGAGCCCGGTACGTAGTTGAGCAAGAAGATGTGGACTGGCGGTGGAAACAGTGGATGGTCAGAACTCGGGTGTGGGAATCTGCCGTAATAAGAACAGTTGCAGGTCAGCGCGCAGAACGTTGGCTGAGTTCAACTGGAACAAGGAAAGGCCGGTGAAGGAGGCGTTGGAGGGGCAAGGTTGGCGACGTATCCGTTGGAACGCAAGTGAAAAGGAAGATGTCGAGCTGATGAAGTTGATCTGAGCGGGGGAGCCTTGGGTGGTTTTTCAAGAATAGATGATGTGCCCGATTAGGTGGTGTCTCACTTACTCTTTGCTCGTCTCTCCAGCAGGCTGTCGGCGTGTCTAACAGCACAAAACAGAGAGGGGAGAAGAGCAAGAGAGCAGACAAGAGACGGCCAGGAGATGAAGCGGAACGGATGTTTGATAAAGATGTACCCCGTAAGATCCGGCGTGACGTGGGACCAGTCAGGCAATATTGGTTCACTGAGGAATGGCTGGAATTTGTGATGAGAAGTGAGAATCAGGAGATGAGTTACCGATATCAATCAAAGTTGACAAGGGGGAAAAAATCAGATTAAGGCCGTGCCTTCCTTGCCTTCTTGCCTTCAGGCCCGATGAGATAATCTAGTAGATTCCTTAGCAATTTAGCAACAGACAAACACATACACACAAAGAGTCAGGCAAGTTGGCGGCAGGGCAGGGCGAAGGCAAGGCAACAGGAGGTAGTAGTGTAGATCACAAACCCAACAGCACCACTACTACGGTCACCAAAAGGCCGGGCTCCCATGCATCCTTACGTCGCTAGTTAGGAACCCCACCACCGACGAGGGGTGATGACGTCGCATCAGTTATTTTTTTAGGAGACTTTATTTTCGGTTTTAGTTTTTTTTGTTTTTTTTCGTATTGGTTCCGTGCACCGATGGCCCAGAGCGAGCCAAGTTGGCGGCCATCCATCATCCTAGAACAATGGATGGTGCTCAAGAGAGCAGGCCATCAAGCTACACTACTGCGAGCTTGGGGATCATGACTACATGACAACGCAACCGTCTCTAGATAGAACTAGGAGTTAGTCTCCTCTCCCTCACAAGTGATGGGCCTGGCTTTCCGGCTGATGATGGGACGGGGCCGTTTCCCAAACATCGAGATGCAGTCCGCACGCATCGTTTGCTCGGGAGTGCCACCCCAGCTTCCTTCCCCTCCTTTCCCTTCCGTCCCATCCCCATGTCTGATGTCTCCAATACCGCCAATGCCGTGTTACCCTGCTTGCATCCAATCACATGCCCATACCAATTCTCCCATGAGCCAATCAGTCGGTAAGGGTCGCCTCTTCTGGTTCGCCCACCCATGTAGTGTGGTGGTTTACACTGTGATGGAAGCCCACGTACAGTGAACGGCGACATGAACGCCTGACGTGCCTAGTATATGGATATACATATATCCGCTGCTGCTCTATCTTCCTGATCCTTTTCCCGTTCTAATGCCAAAATCTAAACTCCGAAAAGAGAGGAATGATGGGAAAGGGACATATTGGCCCGGAAAGTGCATATGCGCGCGGGGAATAATTGGATGTCCAAGATGCCAATTAGCAGCTAGAGGTTGCCTTCTTCAGTTAGCCTGTAATATGCCCTTTTCTCGCACGCATCCCACCATCATGCGGGTGGATTGTGGCAGTGCTATTCATGGTTTCCTTCTACACAGCAGGCACCATTCGAGATGCTCCGTCGACCAGGAGTGTCCGAACAAAGGCTCCAACCGTGGAGGCTCTTATAAATTTGACACATGAATGTTGTCCATCAGCTTGACTTCCCAATTTGGCCTCTCACCCGCACATTTCGGAAGCTGGCATGCAGAGTGCGTCACGATATACAGGTTTCGTTGACAAGCTGCGTCTAGTGTATCTACCTAGAGGCACACTCCCCGTGAGCGCAGTGCTTGTGCTCATCTGCCTGCTGCCCCATGTTACCACCAACAGCATATCCTACCAGGCAGAAACAAACCTGACCACGGCCCTGGTCACTTTGCACACCTGTCATATTACCACAAAAGCTGCTTGGGGCCTTCTCAGCAATGGTTAGCCTCCCGCACCATGTCCGGTGCCAATCCCGAGTCTTCCGGCCAAATTTGGCCAAACTTGACAAGTCGCCCGGACCCCTAGGTAACCATCACCTCGGATCACCAATGTCACTCATACTGGCGTGTATTAACGGCCTTTGCCGTTCCCGTCTCCTATGCTCCAACCTTCTCTGCGGCACCGTCGTCCGTTGTCTGCGAAGCAATGTGACGAACCGACTAATGGGTATCTCGTATTTCGAATGTCCGGACTCTGCTTCTCAATGCAATGCTCTAGATGATGCCTCTTCCCTTCGCGCAAGTCATCATCTGTTAAATTCGGTTAGCCCGATGGGGCTTATTTGCCTCTCAGTGATCTGGAGGCGCCCTTGACAGGTGCCGGGAGACACTGGCACAGGCGGTCGCGTTCTAGTCATAAGTTAGTACGAACCCGAACACATCCAGATACCGGAAAACTTACCCGCTTCGTTCTCGAAGAGCAGCGATATGTCATCGTGCTCTCCCGGTAGATCCGGAAGGTCCAGGCAGATGAATCCCATGTCGTCTGACGGTCCGTCGCTGCCGTTGGGCATCCGCGGCAAAGGGAATTTGGCGTCCACAAACTTGATACCAGCCTTGCCACTCCGCGTAAACATCTCATAAACATCTGTGCCCTTCAATTGAAAGTTCATGCATTGTCCATGGTGGAAATCGGGAAAGAATGCAAGCAGCTGTATGACGGAGCCCTGCTGCACCACCTGAACACGGGTCAATCCAGCCTCCCATTTCTTGTGGATCGGGACCACCATTCGCCGACGAGATATAGCAAATGTCGCCGCAAGTCCATCGAAGATGACGCTGAAGCCTGTAAAGGCAGCCTGGAAGGCATGGAGGTCTTTCTGAGTAGGGAAACTGTAAGTGCGGACGGTTTGAGTCGTCTGCAGCATCTGGAGCATATCCGCCATCGCCTTGGGCACGTCCTTGTCAACAGACCCATCCGCTACCGTCGAAGTCATGTCGAATTGCGGCTGACGCATCACCACCAGAGACTTCGTGTCCTGAACCTCCAGTCTGACTCTCAGTTCGCCAGGTTGAAGGTTCACTCGATCAGTAAGGGAACCTTGTTTGGACTCGACAATCACCCTCAGCCTGTCTGATAGAACCGTACGTGGGTAGTCCTCATCCGCATCCTCGTTGATGACTCGGAGGGACGTCCAGGGAACCTGGCTAACACCTGGCAGATACCTGCCCCCTTCCAGGGCGGTCGAAATGGAGAAGCCGAGTAGAGGGACGTCGGCGTAGATGGTCTCATTCTTGTGCACAGAAGTGCCGGCGAGCATGTTGTGGAACTGAGCCCGCTCCCTCTCATCGCTGAACGAGATTACCATGGTGACCTTCTGACGGCCGTTGTCGTACTTGAGCAACAGAGCCGGTTCGCCTCCGTCCGATCTAAGGAATCCAAAGGGAATCGGCATCTGTGGCGAGTAGCTGTGGTTGATGCCACTGAGGGTTCTCGTGTGGGGACCGCTGACAACTGCGATTCTGAAGCCGCGATGGTAGGCGCGGGGGCCGGCAGCAGCGTGCTCCTTATGAATCTTCTCGAACAGCGCGACGTCGCAACCTTGCACGGCCTCCTTGGGAAATGCCCTGGCTTGGGGGTCTGAATCGAAGTACTGGAATGAACGCAGCGTGGAGCGGAAAACACACTGCTCCTCTGCCCTGGGGTAAAGCGTTGACTGGACCTTAGCACCAAAGTCGTACATACTCCAGAGCATTCTGTAGTCTTGCTGCGAGCACTGCGCGACAATCATGAAGCCGCGAGGCAGTTTTACCTCGAGCGAACAAGTCTCGTTGCGCCAACGGACATCGTCCCAGGTCGGGCCCACGGTCTTGTTTCCCTGGATTCGGAGGTTGACCTCTCCGTGCTGGCTGGCAATGATAAAAACAAGGTTCGGCTGTTTCTGGGGTCGGACCATACTCAGCAAGCAAGGGAAGTAGAATCTTCGAGAATCCATGCCCTGCTCCATCAGAAACACATCAGTGTTGATTCTACCAAACGTGAAGTTTTCAGCTGTATCGCCGGGAGGCAGGGTCTCCAATATCTCCAAGGGCGAAGGGGTCCGGACAACGCCCGTCATAGCCGCAGACGAATCGGCTGTGAGAAGCGCAATCATGTCGACGCTGAGTCTCGGATACTCAACCCAGATGGACTTGTCGATGGTTTGAGGCAGAAACGCCTCTTCAGGTGGGAGGGAGCCGTTTCTCTTCATCGAGACAGCCAGCTTCTTAAGCGCTGTCACAAGTGTTGACCGAATCTCATTGATGCCTGTGTCTGGGGCAAGTTGTTTGTTTTCCAAGAGCTCGGGGATGGCCTCCTCCGAAAGCCAGTATCCCTTGGCAAGGTTGGCGTAAGCCTGCTGGCGGTCCATGTCGTTCTGCATCTGACTTTGAGGGCTGCTGGGTCGCGCTCTTACTGCAACCTCCAGAGCCATACGACCCTTCAAAAACCACCACAAAGCAGCACGCGCCATTTCGTTCTGTGAACAGGCTGAAAGAGGCTTGATTGTCTCGGCGTGAAGTCTGAAGAGCTCGTTTAGGTGCCGGGTGCGTGTAACAAACGCGTCAAGAGCGTCGTCGCCAACAGCCAAAACCGCATCGTGCATGTTGAAAGAGGGCTGTCGGGAGCCCATTGTGGCAGAAGGAGGGGCCATGTTGTACTGAGAGTTAAGAGAAGGCTGCCGGGAGAAGCTAGCATTGCCCGGCTGGGTGTAATCAGTGCCGCTTGAATACACAGAGGTTGGGCTTTGATCGGGAATTTTTCTCTGGCCTTCTGGGGATCTCGGCGGCAAAGGAATCTTGGCGGGTGGTACTGACGATTTTGTCGGTGATTCCTGCGCCTGAGGTGAGAGAGGTGCTTGGCTCCCGTATTGCTCCTGCTCGGGATGTGAGGGTTGGCTGGCAGAGCGCGCAGCCTCCGCAAATGCTCTGCCCTCAGCCTGCCGCATCTCGGCCTGTTGAACTTCGATGAAGGACTTGCGGTTCTCGTCCTTTGCATTGGTTGAAGTCTCAAGGTAAGGTGCAGAGACAGCATTGCCTGGCGCAACCTCCCTGTTGTAAGAGGGAAGGGGTTCCTTGGGCTCAATAGGCTCGTTATTGATGGTGGAGAAGCCTGTCTGTGTCCGTCGCAAACGGCCTGGCATGAAGCCTGGGTCCTCTTTGGGCGCGGAGGGCGGCCGGATAGGAGAGTCGTGGACAGCAGCAATGGGTCTGCGGCCGGGTGATGGAGGGGGGCGCTGCTTCCTGCGTCTTGATACCTCGATGGCGGGGATCTCCGACTCCTCACCACCCTCTCCAATAATCTCAGGGTAACTATCCACGAATCGAACGTTCAGCCCCTTCCTGTTGTTGCGCCGCGGGCTCCGAGGTGGAACGCCAGGGCTGTGTCCAGGGCTACGCGCGGGGTGGTATGGAAGCGTCAAGCTCTGTTGGGAGTGGCTAGAGACGGACAGCGCTTGAGGATAGCGGGAGGCAGCTGCTGTGTCGAGCTTGGATAAAGTGGGAAGGGCGGAGGCGGGCGTCGCGTGGGTAACCTGTAGAGTGTCGGAGGGGCCATTGAGGAAGTCGTTGATGCTGCTTCCCGTCTCTTCAGCTGTCGGCTTGCGATCTTTCTCCTTCATGGCGAAGAGCTTGCCCATCAGACGACCCCGCCTCGAAGAAGTAGCAGAAGGCGGTTCGTTCTCCATGGCTCGAGGTCGTTATGGTCGTCGTGGGTAGTTGCGAACTCATAGGGGTGGACGGGATTCTGAGTAAGAAGGCGACATCAGCATAGCAAGTGGAAAGGGTGGCTGCGTCCCTGGTGGGATGGGATGTTGGTGGTATTGCAAGTCTGGTTGTCTCAGCTGTCAGGAAGGGAAATTAATTTACCTCGAAGGTTTGCAGGCCTCCGTTGGAGCTTCCAACTGTTGCTTGCACCTGTGCACGTAGAAGACGCAGTTTGTGTAATTTAAGTAATTTTCGGTCCTCGAACAATGACACGTCGAGGAAGGAGCATTCGAGGAATCGAGGAATCGACGGAACGGCGAGGCAAGTGGTAGGTAGGTCGTATGAAAATGGCCCGGCGGCAGCAGAGTAGCAAGGCGAGGTGATAGGCCGCCGTCGTCGTTGTCGGTCGGGGCCAAGGGTCGGGACAGGTACCTAGGCGGGCGGGATACGGGCAGGTAGGTAGGTAGTCAAAGCCAGTCGTGGGGGAATGGGTAGTTGCCAACAAATCTGGATTTGAAGAGGCAAGACGATTTGGCAGATGGTGATTCTTGCCGCCGACAGATGGAGGATTGTGACCGTGACTGAATGGCGGTCGGTGGCTACAGCCCGATTGGGGGTGAGATTCGTCGTGTTGGGTTATTCGAGAGTAACAAGGGGTTTCGGTTTCGGAGATCGCAGGTACACCTCGTACGCACCACTCAGCAGTACTACCTCCCGTACGGTGCGGGTACGAGTGCAAGTGCGGAGCTCAGGGACGAGACGAGCATTTATGGTACCAACTGGGTACGAAGGTAGCGAGCTAATTATTTCCTGCGGCTCCAGCAACACACACGCGCACACACACCCACATACACACACACATACTGCTTAGGCACCGGTGTCAGCAGCAGAAGTGTAAGGGCAACAATGAGCAAGGGGAGGGGGAGGAGGGGGAAAGTGGGTAATAGGCAAGTGCGGATACATGAGTTTTGGCTTGAATAGGTAGGTAAGTAGGTACGATATATGGTAGGTATGGAGTACAGCGTGCCTTACTTTACTTGCGTCGGGCGTGGACCCTTGAAGACTGACGTTGGCCCTATCATCGGCCAGGGGTATCGTGCACACTGCGAAGGAGGCCCCTTGACCATCCCCACTCCAGCAGTGGCACCCCAAAGCAAAGCAGGTACTCTCTGTACTCCGTACAGTAGCGTTACCGCATGTCGAAGTGCAGAAAAAGGTACGTACCCTGTGTATTCTCTCAATATCTCGAGGGCAGCCGCGCTGTCCAGTTGAGTTGTCGTACAGTATCTTCTCCTTCTCCACTGATTGTCGTACAGAACGTGGTGTTTCCCGCCCAACAGTCTTGCTTACCGAGTCATCGAGGCTCTCATATTACGGGTAGGTGGTGTTGTACTGCATACGCTGGTAGTGCCCCGTTGACAAAAACAAAACAAAAAGGGCTGAAGACCACATGCCAACCGACGTGAGTCTTGTTGACTCAAACCTGGCGGACGTGCTGACCAAGGAAGCCCATTTGATGGGGGAAACCTCCCTGAGATACGATATGGTACACGCAAAGAAGACAAGCAAGGCGCTTCTCGACCTGCTTAGTGCGCATCTTACCGTCATCCTCATTGCCCACGACACACCTGTCACTGTCATTGGCACGGCCACAGCAACGCTCAGCATGCCTCTCCTCGCTGGGCTGTAGGGCGGCCATCCCGCGTGAAGTGACCGGGGAGAAATGACGTCCCAACCCCCAAGAGCACGGAACCACAAGGGACCTTGTCCCTGACTTACCCTCCCTTGGGTTTCTTAGGCGCCGCCGTCTGGAGACACATAATGTCCAAGCTATTTTTGGGGGTTCCATTTCTCCAGACCCTGCCTGAGGTGCACTGGCTCTGCTGCTTGAGTCTCGTGTCGGACTCTTGAGGCCGGGAGTAATACCTACGCAAGGACGGGAAAGGAGCACTGGGGCCGTTTGGTCTCACTTTCCAGGGCTCTCTTGCTCGGAATGCCACCAACAGATGAAGGGAGGCGGATACCCAAGGGCATATTGTCGTCATTGGGTCGTCCGTCTTTTGAGATATGAGGGAGCTTCTGGGGGACCCGAGCAGGGGCTTTTGGGACCGTTCACGACACGAATCGTAGGTAGTTTACTTGGTTGCCCACCCTCTAACTTTTCTAGTTTAGGTCACTATGGACTCAACCTGTTAGTGTAGTCTCGTCTTCGTATTCCCTTTTTTCCCCAGTACCGTCTTTCGTATTCATTCTGCACCACAGCGTGCAATACGGGCTGACAGGACAGCATACTGTTGTTTTAGGGACCAATGACGCGGTGGCTTTGTTACTCCCGTCGTCCGAAGCAGCGCCCGTCGCGTTGGCCGTCGCATTACGGACGACGCAGTGGTCAGATCGACATTCAAGCCGATACTCAAGGTTCAGAGTTCAGACGCCATCAAGATGATGATTTGCAGTCCCTTGGGTTTCAGACTTGGGACGAATCTACCGACTGCCCGAACCTTGGCCGCCGTGCCGCCCTGGCAGCATGCCTTCTTGGCAATCCGGTGGTACGTTCCCAGGGGCTTTTGACAACCACCGCCACAGGACGCCGACGTGTGTCGCGTGAGGAACCTTCGCCCAAAAAGCTGTTCCCTGCCCAAGCTTCTGCAACAAATAAGGAAAAACCACATGCAGGATCCCATCGAAGCCGAACTCATTCCGCCAAGGTTTCCTCTTCTTCTTCCTCTTCTTCTTCTTCTGTTCTGCATCCTCCAACAAGTGACACAATCCCACAGTACGCCCAGCAATGCTTGGCTTGCACCTGCAACTCGACTAAGCCCCCTTTTCCAAAGAGCCTCGCCTTCTCTTGCGTTCGTTAGTGTTGACGTGGCGCGCTGCAGTAGACAGTTATCCCAGTCATGCAGGCCACCCGCAAAAGAAGTCACTCCTTGACGCATTGCTTCTCCTACGAGTCATTTCCTCACGCCTCTGCGGGGGAACAATCCAAAGAATTATCAACATCTCCACTAGTTGAAAGGCTGTCAAAATCAAGTCGCTTCGTCATTTTATCTCTTAATTAACTATTGATCAGGCGCAATCGAACTGTTCCGAAAATCATCCGTAGCCTCCCGAACGTATGCAACCCACCAACATGGACGACGAAGAATAGGTTATCCAGCCAAAGGAAGAATCGAAATCCGGGCGATGGTTCACGTGCTACCGACGGCGCTACCTGCCTCACGCATGGACCATCTGGCGAAGTCTTTTCTCCATCATCTCGCGCCCGTCAAGCGTGTCCCACACATCGTGAGGCGCCTTGTCCACAATATCCCAATGTTTGAGGTTCCTTGTCAAATGGCTGAGGTCCCTCTGCTTATCCTCCCATTCGCTGTCCCTTCGAATTTTCTCGCCGGAACTGATCAGCACCAGGGGTGTACCAGGGTATTGAATTGTCTTGCTGCTGATGACCTCTCGTTTCGAGAGCGTGTTGGCCACGAGACTCTCTTGCAACTTCGCGAACAGGTATTTGCCATTCTGTCGGGCAGAACGGCCACAGACGCGGTCTGCGCTGGTACGTCCTTTGAAAATAGCGCCTGGAAGACGTTCGAGACCCAGGGGCGAAATGACGCCCCGCAGCCAGTACATGAACCCCCTGCCAGGGTCCGAGACACGCACAAGAAGGTCTTCGTGGAGAGGGTCGATCAGAAGGAGACCGTTGACCTCTCTACCGTGCCGGGAAGAGAAGATCTGGGAGTACACAGAGCCAATGCCGGCGCTTGCCAGGACCCAAGGGCCGTGTTCGCCTGCTCGAGCAAGAGCCTCGCTCAACGCGTCGGTAGCCATGCCAGCCGACAGCGGACTGGGTGCAGTGTCGCTCCATCCATAACCCGGGCGGTCGGCAAAGCAGTATCTCGAAATGGATCCGTTCTTAAGAGCGTTTTGCGCGAATTGCCAAAGTCCGTTCTCGACCGGTAAGTCGCCGCCCTCCAAAAGAACGGTAGGAAGCTTGGTGCCTGAAGCATCGGTGTTGTTGCCGTCGCAGTAGATGTGGATGCGGTACTGGTCCCCATCCACCCAGTATTGCTCACCCGGCGGTCCATATCCAGCATCCAGAGATCGGAGGATAAGAGTCGCCGTGATCAAAACAATGACCACGGAAAGGATCACATAGGCAATGGTAGAGAAAAGCACCTCGGTCCATTCCCAAACTGTGCGCCTCGTCTCGACGCGGCCGGTCAAACGCTCCTCTTCTTCGGCCTTGCCCCATTTTACCGTTCGGTCGCAAGCCAGAGCCCACAAACTCATTAGGAAAGCCCCTGGAATTGGCCTGTCAGTAACGTCTTTGTATCGGATAGTGTATCGACTTACAGACAACACTTGCAATCCCGACGCTCGTCTCTTCGTAGCGGTTCTTCTGCACCGCAACAATGAGAATCATATCGACGAACAACATTACAGCCATGAAGATGGAAAGAACCCGAACAGCCTTGGATGGCGCGCCAAAGAACACAAGGGTGAATAGTAGTGTGAAGAGTGCCAGGCTCGAATAGCTGAAGGCGAAGAAGCCGGAGCCGCGAGTATGCATCCCTGGCGGCGTGACGAATGCAGAAACCAGTGTGAGAGTCCACCACGTCAAGGTGAGGGCTGTGAAGAGCACCGTAGCCCATCGCATCACGCGCACCGTCCATAAATTGTATGGCGATACTGCTGGGTCATCGGGCGTTAGGTATTGCCTGCTGTTGCTGTCGAGTCGGTTCGGAAGCAATCGACTATGTTCATCGGGTTCTCGGGCCGTATAATCGCTCGAGACCCTTTCCTCGGGAGGTCCCTCGGGGACATTGTCGTTGTCCTTGTTGTTTCTCGTGCCCCAAAGGGAAGACATAATGGTGTCTTTGCGACTGACGTCGTCCTCGCGAGCTTGATGCTGTCAACTGTGTATGTGTCCCTTGTGAGTGGGCGATACTTCAAGTCAAAAGGGTATTTAGATGACTGCTGTTCGCTCCTTTGATCAAAACGCTATAGAGTTGAAGGAAGAATACATGCGGGATAAGAGAATGAAGACGGACAATCCCCCCCCCGAGATCTCGATCAACACTAGACCACTGGAAGACCGACGACCGTCGCAGAAAGCCATCCCGCTAAGAACGACGTCTCAATGACGGCAGGCTCTGGCCTCCCGGTTCCGTCTATGGTTGGGTGCTTTTCCTGAGCACACCCTCCATGCACCGATATGTGATCATTTACGTCATTCAACGTAAATTGGCATCTGCGCTCACACCGAAAGCGGAAAGGTGGAACCGCAGCGTTGGAACCGCAGCATACGCCGATTGGGCCAGCGGGCTGTCCGCGGCGATTTCCTCCCGATTGCAATGTCCACTGATCCGGAGCTAGGCTCTGGCTAGCGCATTGGGGACAGACAGCACAACGAGACGGACGGCGACTGGACTGCGCGATCGCAGCTAAGTTGGGGGGAAAAAGAAGAAGAAGAGGAAAAAAAAGAAAAGCGGCCGGTTCTGCAGGAAAAACAGGGAACGCGCCCGATACGCACTCTCTTATTTGAAGCGCCAAGAGCCAGCCAGCCAGCACCAAGATGCTGTGCGTTGGGCCCGGCATGTTCTGCCCACGAGATCCCAGCTGCAGGGCTCGTGTCTTTGTCCACCTTCGTGCCCGGGACTTATCAACCGTCATCGTGTTGTTCGTATCCGGTGGCGTCCGTGGACGAAGCTATGTATGTGGTGTTCTTCGCTTGTCTGTTGCCCCCCACAAAAACCCCCGCCAGGGCCGATCACGATCCAGCAGGAAAACATAACGTCTTGCCCGGCGACCAAGATTGTCTGTTCCACGGTAAGACGGCATTTCATAACAAGTGGGGGTACATTGTATCACGTTGGATGAAGAAACGTTGGTCTGAAAACCTATGGATGGGGAGGTCCTGAGAGCAGAACATTGTTGGTTTCGACTCTTTTCGGGTTCAGATAATTTCGGAGGTTAAGAAGAACACGTAGAAGGATAAATAAAGTAAACGACCCCGCGGGGTCTGCCCCTCATCAGTATACGATAATCCCCACAAACGTCATGCTTGTTCGTTCGTCCTCACCTGCCAGGGTGCAGGGAACCTCGCGATAGCACGTGAGCCATCGCCCATGAACATAATGGTGCGCAACTCTTTCTTTTTCATCAAACTATGGTACTCATGCAAAACAGCGTTTCGAGCTGTCTGATCTATGATGCTCTTCGAGCTAGATCCGAAATTCCAACGCGGCTTCTGCGACTGGCTGGCAGGCCTGCGGCGTGCAGGGGCGGGTATACTGCAAACGTGATACAAGCAAATCATCACCTCCTTCATGACTTCGTTTTTAATCATCAAACTTCCTCCACAATCTCCTGAACTCCGCTTGATGAAGCTCAAGGACTATTTTCTCCCCCAAAAGACCGGATCTAAGCGCGCTTAGGCCCAAGGTGCGATAGGGTTGACCTCCTTGCTGCCCGTGGAAGACTCGGAAGAAATGGAACTCGAACCCATGTAGGAGTCACCGTATGCTCGAGGAAGTTGCTTTCGATTCCTGACTCTCTTCTTGGCGATAACCTCGGGGTCAGGCCCGCTGGATGGCTTAATGGCCTCTTCGGGTATGGATCCAATGGGGGCATGCAGCTTTGCGTTTGCTTCGGGGTCGTTCATGGCGATTCCATGTCTACGGAATTCCTTCTTCCTCAGTTGTTTCCAATCCTGAGAAGATGGCTCGCCAACGGTGAACCAGTCTTTCAGCTGGTTGACCCAGCGCGATTTGCCATTTTTGGCCTTGAGATTGTCCTCAGGCCTCATCCCCGTCGGGGTTACACAGGAACGAGCAGCAGCAAAGTCAATGAGGTCGGGCTGCTGCGCTTGGTCGGATTTGATGCATTTTGAGGGGGACATTCTCAGGTCCATCTCCGAGAATCTTCGTCTGAGACCCATGCCGTGGTCGTCAAGTTCGAGTAAGGTGCCTGGATGATTGTCTTCTTCGTCTATGGCTAAACCAATTTTGTGCGGAACTGTCCTTGTGTCGACAGCTGCCACTCCCGAACTAGATGCGGGTCGTGGCGGGCCTGGCAAGCGTAGATGGGCAGACGACAGATCAATGGATTTAGCGAGTTTGTGTCGGATTTGGAAGCGCTTTACAGGAGACGTTTTCTTGGATGAACCGCTGATGACAGTTCTGGATGATGGTCTGGAGCCCCGGGAGTGGAATTCTTCACCAAGCTGCTGGTCTTGGGTTGGTTCTCTTCCGTTCTCTACAGGCCGTGTGCCTTGCAGCGTACTTTTGGTTTTGTGAGACGTTGGCCGTCCAAGGAGGCTTCTTCGCTTCTTCTTTTTTTCAGGGATCGGCCCCTAGCCGTAGGCAAACGCCTCTGGTCCGCTGAATGAAGTTGATGTTTCCAAATTTGCCGAGGCGAAGTTGTCTTCACCTCGTAGGGGAGTGTAAGAAGAGGCCCAGTAGAATGGAGTTTCGATGCCTCCGCCTTGTCTGCGAGGTTGCGTCTTCGTGCTAGGGGTTTGAGGAGTGTTTCCCCCAAAGAAGCGACTGGTCGATAGAGTGTCAGACTGAACAAATACGGTTGAAGTTGTCTGTGTGGCGACAGCTGGATAGGAATAGTTGCGAATAGGTGGCAAGGGTGTCAGTGAGGCGGATGGTATCTGGTGATCCTTGGGGTCAGCAAGAGGAGGCGAATGTTTCTTCTTGTTCCGATGCCTTTGGAATAGACGCATTGTTCGCTTCAGTGAGCGAGGGAAGGATGCCTGGAATCCAAGCACCGATGTGTTGAAACGGTTTGTTCATAAACGGTGGCAGTAGTAGTAGTGATGATGGACTACTGCCCTGGTTGATGAGTGTGGCAGACGCTGCTCGTGTTTCTCATGGGGGCAGAAAGTGGCTGCGAGTGGAGGAAGATATATCGTAAGGGTGAAAACAAGGAATACTGCAGTTGATAAAGATTCCGAAGTCAAAGAGATCTGGGAGGGTGTGGGCTGAAGAACGGAAACCGTGGGTTTGTATAGTCGATTAGGTAGCTGCGGGGGAAAGTGGGCGCGGAAGGTAAAGTAGAAAGGAGTAGACCAAACCAGCCCGGCGGAATGGAGCGATCTCGTGGCAGTAACGTGTGCGACTAACGCCCCAGAAAGCGCGAAGAGAAAGAACAATACGGTTTCAGGAAAGAGAAGGGCAAACCCACTCGGCTGCTCCTTCCCCTGGGTTGCTTGGTGGGTTGCCATGCCTTGTACATGCCCAGCGTTCAGCAGGAGAGGCGAAGGAGCGAGACATCCTAGCGAACACCTTCCCGATGCTGCGTAGTTCATCAGCTTCGCTCAGCTTCGCATCGTCAGTGGACGCCACTGAGGGACTACTGTAGACAAACGCCAACGCCAACGTTGGCAAAGACCCTGCCACAGGGATAGATGACTGGCCCGACCGCCTGGGGTTGACGTATTTCCCGTCGTACTGCTGGAAAGGAATCATTGGATCTTGGTGAGCACTTTACCCGATACGCCCCAAGGTCTGTGTCCTGCAAGGGATGAAGGAGAATAGAGGCGATCTGTTGAAGCGGCTATTTCTTTCCCTGTGGCGCCTCGCGGTGTTCGGGAGCCCATTTAATGCTGCGAGCTAGCGGACAGCTTTGGGTTTTCGCCCTTTGTTGATCTACCCAGAAACCGTCAAGTTGGACGCCGGCTCTCCCGGGATTCTGGATTAAGATGAATATCCGATCCAGAACCGTGGGTAGGCTTTCGCGTTGAGGTGCTGCGTCCTTTGTCAGGAAACCCGGCAGAACAAAATCAGCTTTGATTGGCAGTTGTCAATATCAAAGGTGGAAGGAAACCAGAAACTCGGCAAAGCTACATCCTCACCATGTTCCAACCCGGGGGCCTATGATGGGCCTAGAAGTGATGGACACTGAACAGGCCTATTTGGACACAATCCCATAGTTTCGCATGGATGTTGGACTTGAAAACAATAGTCGGCTGAGCGCGTGGTTTGGCAACCAAGAGAAGAATAAGAAAAGGAAAAAAGCGAGAAAAAAGCAACGTCCATGCAAGCTCCCATGCAGGTTTCCAGGCTGCAGACGCAAAGCTGAACTTTTGTGTATCCTAGATCCCGGGTTGCAGTTCTCGATGAACGGTTCTCATTAGCTGCACGCCCAATCATTCCCAATCGATGAACCATCATTTTCAGATGCAAGCCCTTTAGATGAACTAACTGTGAATGCGACAACTAGTGGGGTGAAGAAACGTTACGGGCGTACGGCTGAACGGTGTTTTGTCCGAGGATTGTAAGCCGAAGAAGGAAAAAAAGTCCGAAATTGCACCAGTGAGCTGTAGAAAGACATGAACAAGATTTAGTACTATGGCAAACACGTTCTTCTTCGAACACAATGTCCATGCTGGCCCTTTCCGTAGCTGATCCGGCATCGTGGAATCGCAGGTGTAGTAAACTAATTGCCGGAAACGGAGTCTCGAGGCGAGAATCAATCACATTGGTCCCTCAGCTCCAAGCCTTGGGTCCCTGGGCGGGGCACGTATACAGTATGTGGCATGTGCGGTCGCATTACAAGAAGGCCGTGCATTGCCGGCCCTGAATGTAGGATTATGACATCCTTTTGCAGACGCGACACCTAGCCAGTGGTAAGCTTGCATTTGGATGTCAACACTGGGGGTGGGGACGCATGTTTCGATTTCTTTCAACTGGCATCGATTTCTTGTATTCGGCTGTGTAAGCTTAACGCAAGGAAACAACAATCGAAGGACGTCACGTCTCGATTCGACCTCCGTTGTTGAATGCCTATTTTTACTTTGCCACGCTTCTACGTCCGTTGGCTCGGAGTATCGATCGTCTGAACCATCGCAACGTGTTTTTGCTCTGGAAATCTTCTCCAGACTCCCGGCGCACTCGACTTAATCCAAGAGCAGCCAGTCCATCCTGCTCGCGCTAGTGATCCCGACGCTGAGTCGCTGACAAAGTTGCCGAACCATCTACATGCCGCACGCGGCGGGCTTGAGGAACGCACGGTGCACTTCCAGCTCCGACCCCCTGGCCTTCCCCTCCTCCGTCATGCAAACCCCGCTAAGAGAAGAACATCCCAGCCTTCGTTTCTTCCGCTTACAAACCCGCCACGAAGAAGTCAACCCGACACAGTTCTCCCCTTTCGTGAGGAAGCCACCAGCCTCGCCCACCATGCCCGGCCTCACGATATCAACAGACCCGATCTCTCCGCGCACATCGAATGCTTCAGCGCCGGCGCCATCTGCGTCTGCGGCTGGCGCCGCCACCACGTCGACCACCGAAGCAACAAATCCCATAGCGCACCAGACCCCTCCGCGCTCCTCTCGCTCCTCATCCCCCGCCCGGCCCCCCATCAGCCCCATAACCCCGACTCTACCCCCCGCTCGCCTTCCCGACCCCGTGGCCCCCTTCGCCGCCGACCGCCCGGTCCTTACCCACGCTTCTCAGCCGCCGACCGCTACCCCCATTCCCCCTCCGCGACCGGAGCCCATTGACTTCGAATCTAATCCCGACGTCCTGGCCCTCAAGTCGGCCATATCCATCCTTCAGATGCAGTCGAAGAAGGCTGCCGTCGACATCCAAGCGCTCAATGCTGCGAAGAATGCTGCCGTGGAGAACCCCTCTGCATTCCTCGCTGATCTTGGAGCAGGCAAGGTGCACACGCAGGGCGACAAACTGTTCCTGGAGTCTGACTCGGGCTCGGATGAAGAGACAGAGGGCAACAAAGCCAGACAGGGTGCTGGAGAGGGTGGCGCCGGACAAGGAAAGGCAAAGGCAGACCCGCAGCCTTGGGAGTCTTTACCCAAACCCCAAAATGTGGTGCGCTGTCCTCCCATCAACTGGTCACAGTATGCTGTTGTCGGCGAGTCTCTCGATAAGATCCACTCGGACCAAATAGCGCGACCAAGTCAAGGTGCACCTGCGACGTTGGGTCCGAACGGGACATATGAGTTCAAGGGGGAGCCTGGCGGTAACCAGAGGCCCTTCATAGGCGTCGCGGCACCATACACCCCTGGGAAAGATAGAATCGACAAGAAGGCGAAAGGAGGCAAGCGCTAAAGAGCATCCCATTTGAGGTCAGGAGTGTTTCTAATCACGATAATGGAGAAAGGAATAACATCATACGGATGGATGTATGGTTGATACTGTATTATGGAAAATCATGAGATTATGAGTCGGTACGCATATGGTTGTTTAGGGATAGGGTGGCGTCACGGCGAGCATATGCATAGGCCCAGGCCACAAAAGGAGTTGTTATTCTGATCGTATCTTGGATCGCGTTCTGAAGTCGCCTTTTGATTAAGCCAAACACATGAAGTTGATGTTTTGCGCCAAAACGACGAGGGAAAAAGCTCATTTCGTTGCGTCATTAGTTGAGGTATCTACTGAGTCTAAAGGGTGCTGCCCCCTAACCCGTTCCTGGTATGCATGATTCCGATGCCGTAAACGCCACCCAGTCCCTTAGAAGCCATGATGAAGCCAGGTAAACCCAAAGCTGACCGTTATTAATCCCCATCGTTCCGACTGAAGAGTCCAAGCCGGCTTATGTACTGAAGTTGTACCGAACACACATAGGTGCATGCTTGTGCGGCTGTTGTGTGATCTGACATTTCAGACGCGCAACGTACCATGCCATGCAGATATCAGAAATCCCTAAAACGAAAATTAGCTGAAGCAGGCCATGGGATGGCAGATTGCTGTTTACTCCATGCTTAGCTGTACTGATCTGCGAAGTTGACGGTTGTAGGTTTTACGTCCATCAGCGCCTCCCCAATAGAGCTTGTGCGCCTCAGGGTTCACCAGGGTCCGGGGGTCGTAGGCCGGATCCTCTTCTTCCAATGCCGTAAAGACAGCCTCGATGTGGGAGCGCACATCGTCCTTTCTGAGGGAGTTCGGGAAGTAGCAAGTCGTTCCATCGGCAGAGATGCGGTGATGGAATATGCGAGTTTGGAATTTGACGCGGGGCTGCTCCTCGGGGAATCTCGGGCTGAAGTGCATCTTGATACGGAAGAGGCCGCCGTCAAGATTCGTCATAGGCCGTCCAAAGTAGGTGATTACCCAGACGAAAGGGTTGTTATCCTCCAACTGAACATCATGAGGAATGTCCTGGCGTTTGAATGTTTGCACCACCTGCTCGTATTGGTGTCGTAGATTTACCGAGACTGTCATCTCCTTCTCGCTTGCGACCTGACCCTCCATGGCCCATTTGAGAAGCTCATTGTCCAGGGCAGCCTTGACGTTGCGGAGACGTCTTTCCAGTTCCGTGTAGTTGAATTTGCCATCCATGGAGTTGCTAGCGCCTTCGAATGGCATACGCACGAAAGCTTGATGATCCTTGACCTCGGCCTTGGCCTTCTGAATAGCGAGCAGATAGTTGTCGTAGTACCAGAGGAACCTTCGCTTACACAGATCCTTGAAGGGCTCAAAGGGAACGCTGGCGCCATCCATGTCCTCAGTGTCCATGTCCAGCTGGTCTCCGTCTGCCGCAGACTGCTGGGCAATTGCGTTGCCATCGGGAGTCAGCCCCAAATACTCTTCCATGCGTTGGATCACGGAAATTCGTAGAGTCTCGTGGCGGATCTGGGCATCCAAGTTAGTTCTGGTCGTTTCTCACCATCTTATGACGCTGTGTTTGCCTCACCTTCTGAACATAGTCCTTCTGGTTCTTCTTGTCAGACGCATCATTTGCCTCCTCAAAGCCGGGCTCGTTTTCGTAAGGGTTGCCTGACATCAGGCTCTGGATGGAGATGAGGATGGACTCAAGACCCTGTGCTGCGGACCATTCTTCACCACGCTCTCCACGCCAGGTGCTACATGCTGTCAGTCAAACGTTCCATGGCAAACCTAGTATGCCTTGCTGTACCCAAGAATTGACCTGCAGCAGTGTTAGCAACCACCCAGTTCCGCATGCTTAGATGATGTGAACCCACAAGCAAACCTTGCCAGACGCGTATATGTTCGGGTTGAATCGGCATCGTCCTCCGTTCGTCGTGATTCCGTTCACACTTGGTGACTTGCGAGGATATTCTATGTCCACGTCAGGCCAAGACCAAAACAGCAAATGAGGCACAGTAGAGACATACCCTTGTTGAACCGGATTGCGAACTGGCTCCAAGTCAGCATGCGGTCAAGATTGTGCAACGCCAAGACAACCAATGTACCTCGAAGAACCCGAACTCGTAGGGAGTGTCGTGGGGGCCGATGATCAAGGCCTTGACATTGCGAACATCGACATCCCGGCAAGCGACGGCCAGAGCTGTCAGGTAGGTCAGCGCAGGTATTCGCTCAGAGAATGGGGCAATCATACAGAGATCTGATGTTCGCTGAATGTCACTCAGCTCCTGTTTTGCAAAAAAAATAAAAAATAGCGTCAGCCTTGCGATTCTGACCCCTCGTTCCGAGGTACCTAGGGAGATGGGCGGGGGGATTAGGAACGCTACCTTGGTAATGCGAATGATGGATTGATCCGCCATAGTGAATGGATTGAGCGCGCTGTGTGGCTCCCTTGGCGAGCAGTCGCGCGGTCCTTTTGGTTCGGAAATGCTGTAAGTAGATGAGAGAGCAGTCGCTTGCGTTCTTGGATATTTTTGGTGTTGAGCCGATCAAGCGAGCACGGCCTGAGAGCCTGACGGAGGTGAAGTCAGGACAGACAAAAGAGTTTAGCAAACGGTCAAATGCGACTCTGCTGGTTGATCAGCCGGTTCGGTTGGTCGGTGGCTGCCTTGCTGGTAGAAGTACTCTAGGTGGGAAGGTGCCTGTCATGGGACGGACGCTGGGACACTAGAACGCCGGAACACTAGGAGGAAGCAGCTGCACCATAGGTAAATCAGCGGTTTGGCGGGGCATGAGGGGTAATTTTCGTGTGCATTGATGCAGGTGAACCGCTGCGGTGTGGCAATGAGCTGGGCTGCTTTGAACCTCAGAACCCGGAACTTCAGTAAGTACCTAGGTACCATATCCCGTACATTCCCTCCCTCTCCTCCTAGTGCTGAACCGGGAAGCCCCACAACGGCTGACGGCACTCTGATCCGAGCTTGAATGAACTGGGACCTTGCACCTCAGAGGAAGGGCACTTGGATCTTCCGCTTCGCCCTTAGGTATCTCTAAGGCTAGACAGGCATTCATGCTGTTGCCTTCCGGTGTCTCGCCCTTGTGTGATACATCCTCCGGCGAGCTATTTGTCAATCCTTCCTTTACTGCCCTTGGCCGTCTGTGGTTTTCTTCTAATGAAAGTGACGTTGCCCTTTGTCATTGCTGCTGATGGATGATGTATATTGGGTGCATGCTTTTTTCTAGACACTGCATTATAGCAATAAACTATGTATCATTAGCACAAAACCTGTCTCAAGATCCCTAGGCCTCCTGAGACCCATTGCAGGCAATGGAAGGCCCCAACATAGATAGACATTCAGAATAATAGCAAAACTGAATGGCACCGTGTCAGCCCCCGTCGCAAATGATCCAAGACCGAATAATAACAACTTCCATGTCATACCATAAGGGTTGCTGTTTTGACATGATGCCCTGCATGGCATGCCCGTTTGCACGTATTAATAGAGGCAAATGCTCACATCCTTGAGTGACCTCCAGGTGCCTCGGTTGGGGTGGGGTACATACATAATCGCCGCGGGGTTACGTACCGTGCAGCACGTAGTGTAGAGACGCGGTGGGTTTCCATCCCGATCCCTGTCGATAGAGAAAGCTCCAAGACGCGTCAACTCCACGGTGTGTACCGCGTCTGGGACTTTAATTGAACTTACTCGATCGTCACTACTGCACCAGTGCACACCTACGCGGGGACAACCACGATTGATCCGACCACAACCAGCGGAGTGCACGCAAGAGCTCACAAAAATCAGCCAATTCTACTTCCTGATGGCGAGTTTCTTCGACCTCAAGGCCCGGAAGGCGGCCGCTGCGAACGGGACGTCGGCCCAGAAACAAGAGAAATCCGCGCAGCAACCGAGGGCACAGCCGTGGGTCGAAAAATAGTTCGTCTCCCCATTCATATCCCTCAATATAACTCGCTATGTGTTCACAAACTGACCTTCTGCCACAGCCGCCCAAAAACGCTCAGCGATGTCACGGCACAGGATCACACCGTCACGGTTTTGCAGAGAACGCTGCAAGCCTCCAACGTATAACCGCCCTGCGCGATTCGTCATTTGGGCCCTGGAAGAAGCTGACCTGTGCATGCAGCTCCCTCACATGCTCTTCTACGGTCCGCCCGGCACGGGAAAGACATCGACAGTTCTTGCCCTAGCTAAGGAGCTCTACGGTCCCGAGATGATCAAGTCGCGAGTGCTCGAACTCAATGCTTCCGACGAGCGTGGAATATCCATCGTTCGAGAGAAGGTGAAGGACTTTGCTCGCATGCAGTTGACGAATCCGACGAACGAATACAAGAAGAGATACCCTTGTCCGCCCTTCAAGATCATCATCCTCGACGAGGCCGATTCGATGACACAGGACGCTCAGAGTGCCCTCCGTCGAACCATGGAGACATACAGCAAGATCACGCGATTCTGCCTCATCTGCAACTACGTCACGCGCATCATCGACCCTCTTGCCAGTCGTTGCAGCAAGTTTCGCTTCAAAAGCTTAGACCAGGGCAACGCCAAGAAGCGACTTCAGGACATTGCCGAGAACGAAGGGGTGCAGCTGGAGGATGGCGCCGTGGATGCGCTCATCAAGTGCAGCGAGGGTGATTTGCGAAAGGCCATCACATACTTGCAGAGTGCAGCGCGGTTGGTGGGTGCTGGAGACAAGGACACCTCTGGGGATGATGCCATGGATGTCGACAAGAAACCGGTCACCGTTAAGATCGTTGAGGATATTGCTGGAGTCATCCCCGAAAACACAATTGACGAGCTCGTCGGTGCCATACGCCCACAGGGTGCCACAGACACATACCAGACCGTAGCAAAGGTGGTTGAAGATATGGTTGCCGATGGCTGGAGCGCCGGGCAAGTCGTTACGCAGGTGAGTCGCTCATTTCTGCAAAATCGAAACCCGCCTATTTACCAGTGTGCAGCTCTATCAATCAATTGTTTTCGACGAGACAATCCCGGATGTTCAGAAGAATAAGATCGTTCTCATCTTCTCCGAGGTTGATAAGAGACTCGTCGATGGTGCGGACGAGCACTTATCCATCCTTGATCTTGCCTTGAGGATATCGAGGGTTATGAGCGGACGGGGCAACAACTAATCAGGCGGGAACAGCCTGAATTAGATTTGACGAACAACCAATGGCGTCCAGATCTGGACAGTAGAGGCGTTGATAATGGTATGCAAAAAACAACAACAACAACGTTAAACTGTACAGGGTATATACCACATTCGGACTTTCTTCCAATTCCATCTTCTTAACCGATGAGACCAAGTTTCCCATCGATGGCAGACCAGATATCGTCAGATTTAACCGTTGACCCCTGCTTCTGATGGGCGGCATGCTTCCTTGCACCCGTCTTGTTGGTAGACCCTTGCGTCAGCCAGATGTCTTCATCCGTCGTGTCCCCCACCGCTTCCTTCTCAGGCTCCTCAGGTCCTTGGCCCAGCAGTTTATCGACTTCCTGAAGCGCCGCCATGGACCCTTCCAGCGCAATCTGGCCTTCCTCGATCTTTTCGGCAACTACCTCCAATGTAGCAATCTTTGCCGACTCTGCCGCGAACACCCAGGGCTTAACACGATCCGAAGAAGTTCCTTTCTCAGACATGGCGGTGGCGAAGTCCTCTCCGAAGCCAGACTGTGGCCTACCTGCGCCGGGCATGGGGTGCCCCGGGAGAAGCTGGCTTTCTTCGGCGAGACGGTCAAGTGCCTGCTGACTTTCTTTGGCCTGCTTGGCCACAACGGTATGAACATGTGACTTTTGTGCTATCATGCCCCTTTGTTCCCGCGATAGGGAGAGAAGCTTGTTGAGGTAAGGAATGAGGAGGTGGGCGGTGGGTGCCGCTGGTACATTCTGGCTTTGGCCAGAGCCAGCTGTGCCCTCGCCTCCGAGTTTCAGGACCGGCTGTGTCGGTTCTGAGACAAGGTTGAGAACTGCCTTTCTCGTTGCCGTGTATCTGTTGTATTTGTCCTTGATCTCGGCTAGATGCTGGTCGATGGTCTCTTGTTCAGTACGAGAGTTGAACCCGTTTCTCTGGGTCGTTGAATTGTCATCCGACTCTCCCGACGCTTTGCTGAGCTCAGCCTCGATCCAGTTGATCAGCTCCGTTCGAGTAGTGTCCAGAGCATGCACTTTCGCCCCGTCACTGACCTGACCCGCCAAGGCCCCCGTCCTCTCTCGAACGTCCGCCAAAAGCTGTTCCTCACGTTGCAGAAGCAACTTGGCCCTCAGCACAACCTTTTCTAACTGACCAGCTAGCCCACCCAGGTCCGTTTTGGCAGTGCTCGCACTGACTGTAAAGCCGCTCAAAACTTCTTTGGGCACATTTGGAAGAGCGGGCAAATTTCTGAATATGTCATTCGGGTCGAGAAAGTCCGGAGATGCCGCAGGTTGGCGCACCAACAGATCCAGGTATTTCTGCACCGTCTGTAGGCGTTGGTGTTTCTGTCGCAACTTGACGAGAGCAACGTGCTCTTCAATCTGATCTTTAGTATCGGCATTTTGGGGCCGGGAAGGAGTGGCTGTCATCGTTTCATTTCTCGTGTTCTCGTACTCATTTTGAGCCTTGAGATTGGCATCTAGTGCTCTGAGATATTCCTTTTGTAGACCTCTAACCTCTTGCGTTGGTGTAACTCTGCACGAGGAATCGATGAGGGAGAGTGGCTTCTGGATTAAACTGGGCTGGCCACAAGCCTGAAGGTGAAGAGCTAAGGCGCGTCGAATATAGGCCACTTGCTCCCGTGATTTGATGTAAGGCTCAAGCGACGACTGGACCTTCTGTATTGATTTGGGTACTGAATCCATGTTTACTCTCGTCGCTCAAACCATAGAACATATGTCCGGTTTCTTCGTATGATTTGGATTATCGCCGTTGGTGTATCTCGGTTTACACAGCTTGTTGGGTTCAGTGACCAACCGTGCTGGGTTATTAGGTAAGCATGGGGGGACCGTGCTCAGGAGGCGGGCCGCTACATCGCAAGCAGAGACGAAAATTGTTCCGGGCGTCGAAGCCAGTACACGCCTCCGCCCACTTTAGCTACCAGCGACAGCCTTCCCATTGAGCCGTTCAACACCGAAACAAGATTCATTACCTTCACATCTGGACGGATGAGCTAGAATTCGAGGCGAACACGGTGTTTCCAACAGGATAAAGGCTCGGCGCAAGCCGTTCGTTGCTGTCGCTTGACAGGCTCCTACAACAATTCGAGATTCAGGCGCAAACGACACGATAGGATACCCGCAAACACACAGCCAAGATGTCGAATCAGGATCAGCACCGCGATGTCTCCCAGTACAAGTACTCGGCTATGTCCAACCTGGTTCTCCAGGCGGACCGTCGTTTTGTGTCGAGACGAAACGATGAAGCCACAGGCGACCCTGAGTCTCTCGCCGGCAAGCTGAGCATTCGCGACATGGGAGCACGCGTCGCCCGTGAATCGGCACCAAAACAGAAAAAACCAACGGGTCTTCCCGACGTCGAACGCGGGAAGTTGCAAGAGGGAGAGGATGTGCTCGCGCGCGAGCAGCGGAAGAAGAAGGGCGAGACGGCGCAACCGAGAGGTGCCGGTGTCCTGGGAACTGGAGACTTGCTTGTCGAAGGCATTCGATATCGCCCACGCACGCCCGCAACACGAGCGACCTTCGAGCTGATTCTGAAGATCGTGTCCGACACCCTTGGCGACGTCCCTCAGACCGCCGTGATCAGCGCCGCAGATGTGACCCTGGAGTTTCTCAAAGATGACGACCTGAAAGATACGGAGAAGAAGAGGGAGATTGATGACCTCTTGGGCGTATCGATGAGCGCAAAAGAGTTCAACGAACTCGTAAACCTCGGAAAGAAGATCACAGATTACGATGCACAGGACGAGGATGAAGATATGGACGATAATGCGGCCGATGCCGACGGAGACGAGCTTGATGAGAGACAAGGTGTTGCTGTCGTTTTCGAAGATTCAGAAGACGAAGAGGGAGGCATTGTCAATGAGGTTAGGGAAGAATCTTCAGAAGACGAAGACGCGGACGAGGACGAGGACCAGCCCGCCGCTGATGCCCAAGAGGCGGAGGAACCGGATGACGACGCCATGGTCATTGATTCGGCCCCGAAAAAGCAAACACAGGATGCGAAACAATCAAAGACAGTCTCTGCCAGAGATATAGATGCATTTTGGTTGCAGCGACAAATCGGAAAGCTTTATGCCGATTCTCATGAGCAACACGACAAGACGACAGATGCGCTGCGTCTTCTCTCTGGCGAGCCTGATGAGCAGGGTGGAGACGAGAAGTCTCTCCGAGAGATTGAAAACGATCTCATGGAGCTGTTCGACTACGAGCACCACGAATTGGTGCAACTCCTTATTGAGAACAGGGACAAGGTGGTCTGGCTCACTCGTCACTCAAGAGCTGAGACAGACGAGGAGCGGGCTGTTATCGAGCGCGAGATGGCCTCCGAAGGCCTTCAGTGGATCCTGAATGAGAAGTTTGGGAAGAAGACGGACGATCAGAAGGCTCGCAAGATGGAGATCAAGATGGACCTCGACGCATCGTCATCCCTCGCAAATGCACCCCCTGCAGAATCAGAGCGCCCCCAAGGACTCAAGGGTGGTCTGCAACCGCGAAAACTCATCAACCTGGAGAACTTGGTCTTTGACCAGGGCAACCATCTGATGAGCAACCCCAAGGTCAGGCTGCCAGAGGGCTCAACGAAGCGCACTTTCAAGGGCTATGAGGAAATCCACGTCCCCGCACCTAAGAAGCGCAGTGACCCCAACGACACACTCGTTCCTATTACCGAAATGCCCGAATGGTCACGCTTGCCATTCGGAACCACCAAATCCCTAAACAAGATCCAGTCCAAGTGCTACCCGACAGCATTCGGAGACGATGGCAACATGCTCATATGCGCGCCTACTGGTAGTGGAAAAACGAACGTGGCGATGCTCACCATTCTTCGAGAAATCGGCAAGAACCGCAACCCCGAGACTGGCGACATCGATTTGGATGCTTTCAAGATCGTGTATATCGCACCTTTGAAAGCGTTGGTACAGGAGCAGGTTGGCAACTTTGGCAAGCGACTCGAGCCCTACGGTGTGAAGGTCTCTGAGTTGACTGGTGACCGACAGCTCACCAAGCAACAAATCGCAGAAACACAGATCATCGTCACCACCCCTGAGAAGTGGGACGTCATCACGCGAAAGGCCACTGATCTTACATACACCAATCTCGTCCGCCTTGTCATTATCGACGAGATTCATTTGCTTCATGATGACCGTGGCCCCGTCCTAGAGAGTATTGTGAGCAGGACAATCAGGAAAACTGAGCAGACCGGCGAACCCGTTCGTTTGGTTGGCTTGTCTGCTACGCTGCCTAACTACAAGGATGTTGCTAGCTTTCTGCGCGTGGATATCAACACCGGCCTTTTCCACTTTGATGGTAGCTTCCGTCCTTGCCCTCTGCGACAGGAATTTATTGGTGTCACGGATCGCAAGGCCATCAAGCAACTGAAGACCATGAACGACGTCACGTACAACAAAGTTATTGAGCATGTTGGAGCGAATCGGAACCAAATGCTTATCTTCGTCCACTCCCGAAAGGAGACGGCCAAGACAGCGCGTTACATCAGGGACAAGGCGTTGGAGATGGACACAATCAACCAAATCCTTCGCCACGATGCCGGAAGCCGTGAGGTTCTCAACGAAGCAGCCAGCCAAGCCACCGACAAGGACCTCAAGGATCTTCTGCCTTACGGATTTGGTATCCATCATGCGGGTATGAACCGTATCGACCGTACTGATGTTGAAGACCTGTTCGCCCGTGGCGCTATCCAGGTTCTTGTGTGCACGGCTACTCTTGCCTGGGGTGTCAACTTACCTGCTCACACAGTTATCATCAAGGGCACTTCGGTTTACTCTCCAGAGAAGGGCAGCTGGGTCGAGCTCAGCCCGCAAGACGTGTTGCAAATGCTTGGTCGTGCTGGCCGGCCGCAATTTGATACGTACGGCGAGGGTATCATTATTACAACCCAAAATGAGATCCAGTACTATCTCTCTCTTCTAAATCAACAGCTGCCGATCGAGAGTCAGTTCGTCAGCCGGCTTGTTGATAATCTGAACGCCGAGATTGTGCTCGGCAATGTCAGAAGTAGAGATGAGGGCGTGGAATGGCTTGGCTACACGTACTTGTTCGTGCGCATGCTACGGTCACCCGGTCTATACCAAGTCGGGGCAGAGTACGAAGACGATGAAGCTCTTGAACAGAAGCGGGTCGATCTCATCCACTCCGCTGCATCAGTGCTCAGAAAGTCAAATCTTGTTAAGTATGATGAGAAGACCGGTAAGCTTCAATCAACGGAGCTCGGCCGTATTGCATCACACTACTACATCACTCACGGTTCTATGGAGACCTACAACAACCTCATTCAGCCCTCAATCACCACCATTGAGCTTTTCAGAGTGTTCTCTCTCAGCGCAGAGTTCAAGTACATTCCTGTCCGCCAGGACGAGAAACTCGAGCTCGCGAAGCTCTTGGGCAGAGTTCCCATTCCAGTTAAGGAGAGCATTGAAGAACCGCACGCCAAGATCAACGTACTCCTGCAAGCTTATATCTCACGGCTGAAGTTGGATGGTCTTGCTCTTATGGCCGATATGGTGTATGTCACGCAGTCCGCTGGCCGCATTCTTCGCGCCATCTTTGAAATTACCATGAAGAAGGGCTGGGCATCCGTGGCCAAGACTGCTCTGGATCTTTGCAAGATGGCCGAGAAGCGCATGTGGCCGACCATGTCACCACTCCGTCAGTTCCCCAACTGCCCCAGAGACATTGTGCAGAAGGCGGAAAGGATCGAAGTGCCCTGGAGTAATTACTTCGATCTCGATCCCCCTCGCATGGGAGAGCTGCTTGGTATGCCCAAGGCCGGCAGGACTGTCTGCAGTCTGGTGGCCAAGTTTCCCAGAGTCGAGGTCCAGGCTCAAGTCCAGCCGTTGACCAGGTCCATGCTCAGAGTTGAGCTAAGCATCTCCCCTAATTTCGAGTGGGACGTTGAGGTCCACGGTCCCGCGGAGAGTTTCTGGATCTTTGTCGAGGATTGCGACGGCGAGGACATTCTTTTCAGTGACCAGTTCCTGCTGCGCAAGGAGTACGCCGAGTCCGAGTCAAACGAGCACATTGTCGACTTCACCGTGCCAATCACGGAACCAATGCCCCCAAACTACTTCATCTCCGTCATCTCGGACCGCTGGATGCATTCCGAAACGAGGTTGCCGGTGTCTTTTCACAAACTTATACTGCCCGAGAGGTTTCCGCCTCACACCGAGCTCCTTGAGCTCCAGCCGCTACCGGTTGCTGCTTTGAAGGCTAAGGAATACGCGAAGCTGTACCCTAGTTGGGATCACTTCAACCGTATTCAGACACAGACTTTCAATTCCCTATACAATACCGACCAAAACGTGTTCGTGGGTGCACCGACCGGCAGTGGCAAAACTGTATGCGCAGAGTTCGCTCTTCTGCGCCACTGGGCCAAGGCAGAAGCCGGCCGCGCAGTTTACATTGCTCCATTCCAAGAGCTTGTTGACCTTAGACTGGATGACTGGCAGAAGAGACTCAGTGATCTACGCGGCGGCAAGACAATCGAGAAGCTCACAGGAGAGACCACCACGGACTTGAAGATTCTGGAGCGCAGCGACTTAGTCCTTGCAACGCCCATTCAGTGGGATGTGCTTTCCCGCCAGTGGAAGCGTCGCAAGAACGTCTCGACTGTGGAGCTTTTCATCGCGGACGAGGTTCATCTTTTGGGCAACCAGATGGGTTACGTCTATGAAATCATCGTTTCGAGGATGCACTATATCAGGACTCAAACCGAACTCCCGATGAGGATCATTGCCCTCGGCGTTTCTCTTGCGAATGCTCGCGACCTTGGAGAGTGGATCGATGCGAAGAAGCATGACATCTACAACTTCAGTCCACACGTTCGCCCCGTCCCGCTCGAACTTCATATTCAGTCATACACCAACCCTCACTTCCCCTCACTGATGCTTTCCATGGCGAAGCCCACCTATCTGGCCATCACACAGATGTCTGCAGACAAGCCAGCTATTGTGTTCGTGCCGAGTCGAAAGCAAACCCGAGCTACCACACGCGACCTCCTGACCGCCGCCTTCATGGACGACGACGAAGATCGCTTCCTGCACGCCGAGGTTGAGCAGATGCGCCCTCTTCTCGACCGTGTCAGCGAGGAAGCTCTAGCCGAGGCCCTTTCTCACGGCGTCGGATACTATCATGAGGCTCTGAGCCAGAGTGACAAGCGTATCGTCAAACATTTGTACGAGCACGGTGCCATTCAAGTTTTGGTCGCTTCTCGTGATGTTTGCTGGGAACTAAACAGTACCGCCCATCTTGTTGTTGTCATGGGTACGCAATACTTCGAAGGCCGCGAGCATCGTTACATCGATTATTCCTTGAGCGAGATCTTACACATGTTCGGCAAGGCTCTGCGCGCCTCGAAGGATGGCAGAGGCAGAGGTGTTCTCATGCTCCCAGCAGCAAAGAGAGACTTCTACAAGAAGTTCCTGAACGAGGCCCTTCCCGTCGAGTCTCATCTACACAACTACCTCCACGACGCCTTTGTGACCGAGATCAGCACCAAGATGATCGAGTCGGGAGACGACGCCATCAACTGGACGACATTCACCTACTTCTACAGACGTCTCCTCGCGAACCCCAGTTTCTACAGCCTTACCAGCACCACACAAGACGGCCTCAGTGATTACATGTCCGATTTGATCCAGACGACCCTACAAGAGCTGAGCGACTCAAAGATCATTGAGCTTGATGAGGATGACGGCTCGGTTGCGCCGCAGAACGCGGCGATGATTGCTGCCTACTACAACATCTCCTACATCACGATGCAGACTTTCCTTCTATCTCTCAGTGCCAAGACAAAGCTCAAGGGCGTCCTTGAAATCATTACATCGGCTACCGAATTCGAGGCCATACAGATCAGGAGGCACGAGGAGGGTATCCTCCGCCGCATTTATGACCGCATTCCTGTCAAGATGGCTGAGCCCGTATACGACTCGCCGCATTTCAAGGCCTTTGTTCTTCTCCAAGCACACTTCTCCAGGATGCAGCTGCCAATTGACTTGGCTAAAGACCAAGAGGTGATCATCTCCAAGGTTCTCAGTCTCCTGAGTGCCACGGTCGACATCCTCTCTTCCGACGGTCACCTCAATGCCATGAACGCAATGGAAATGTCACAGATGGTTGTGCAGGCGATGTGGGATCGCGACAGCCCCTTGAAGCAGATCCCTCACTTCACGCCCGAGGTCGTGAAGGTGGCAAATGAGTTCGGGTATGTTCCATCGCCATCGTTGATTCCACATGGAGCTAACCTCAATCTCTTTCACAGCGTCAAGGACATTTTCGACTTCATGGAGGCCATGAACCCTGACGAGAACCCAGACTACGCCAAGCTTGTCAAACGTCTTGGTCTCTCACAAAAGCAACTGGGGGAGGCCGCCGCCTTTACCAACGACAAGTACCCCGATATTGAGCTCGAGCACAGCATTCTGGACGAGGAGGAGATTCGGGCTAACGAACCGGCATATCTCAGCGTGCGGATTCAACGGCAGGTGGAAGAAGAGGACGGGTTTGACCCGACTGTGCACGCGCCGTTCTACCCTGCCAAGAAACTGGAGAACTGGTGGCTTGTGGTCGGCGAGGAGACGACGAAGAACTTGCTCGCCATCAAGCGCGTCACGGTCGGACGCGAGCTCAAGGTCAAGTTGGAATTCACAGTACCGACGGCTGGTAAGCACGACCTGAAGCTGCTCCTAATGAGCGACAGCTACGTTGGAGTGGACCAAGAACGCGAGTTTTCCATCACAGCCGCGGAGGGCATGGACGTGGACGACAGCGACGAAGAAGAAGACGAGGAATAGACGTCTTGAAAGATAGCAGAGCTATCCCGTCCGTAAGATATCTCAATGTGTACTATATAGATCGAGAGAGGAGGTAGAGGATAATAGAAAAATACTTGGTCAGAGTCAGTTCTTCTTCCGGATGCCCGACACCTACAGGCGACTCCTCTCCTCTTTAGGCAGGGTTGAGTGGCCTGAGGTCCGGTTGTGCAGACTGTGTACAGTGTGATAGTAGTTGCGGAGGGTGGTGCTTGAGTGGCCCAAGACGACATGAGGATTCTGAGTGGGGCGGGAACACGGTTGTCGGACAGCGGCCTTCGAGAAGGCCTGGCGCAATCAGTAAGTTATGATATTCTGAAGATAAGAAAAAAGATTTTTTTTTTTTTTTTTTTCAAAGCAGAAAGGTGAGGTTCTTATAGGGCGCTTCATCTCTTCCGACGTAAACAGGTGGCGGTGGGCCTGTGATGTAGGAGGAAGGGTGGCTGTGTTAAGCAACATTGAGAGGAGTTCGGCTCGGTGGGCATTGACCGGGCCACGTCCCACCAGTACACGTCCTTCAGGTAGGCAGCGCAAGCGCAACTGCGGTCACGTGTTGCCGCCGCCGCGTCCAGCTCCAAGCCTTTTTCCATCGTCTCTCTTCTGTCATAACACGGGGAGCTCCTTGCGCACATCATCCTCCTTTCAGGTGAATCCTCCATCATCGTCGCGACAACAAAAATCACGAACCGCGCGTATCTGAACGCGTCATTCTTCCTTTAGTTCATCACATCAAGTCTTTCGCGCCGCGACTTGCCAATTTACCTCATCCGTACCCTTGCTCCCTATCAGCTCCTACCGAGCTATTGCTCCATCAACTGCAATGTCTGACGAGCCGACCACCAGCGGTCAATCCGCGCCTGCCACGAAGGAGGAGGTCGAGAAGAAGGTTGAGGGAACCTCGCCGCCCACCGACGAAGCTTCCGCGGCACCCGCCGCCGCTGACGCGAAATCATCCGAGTCCGACGCAGCTGTCGAGGGCAACACCGAGGAGGCGCAGAATGAGGGCGCCAAAAAGACAAACTGTAACCAATCCCCACGCGTCATCTTCGCCTCCTCATCAACACTACCATCTCGCAATTGATTCTCTGTACTGACGCAGCATTGGATAACAGCTGACACCAAAGACGCGGAATCATCTGGCAAGACGGATGAGCCATCCAAGGACGAGGATGCGGATGTCGATATGAAGGATACGACAGATGCATCTGAGGCAAAAGACGCTTCCGAGAACGTCACTGCTGCTGACGCTGACGCCACCGACGCGACAGCCGATAAGTCCAAGTCGCGTCGCAGGTCGTCGGGTGTTTCAGAGCATAAAGGAAAGAAGCTCAACAAGAAAGCTTCCAAGGCCAAGTTCTTCCACACCAATGCGCAGCCCGGAGATCACTTTCTAGTTAAACTCAAGGGATATCCTCAATGGCCTGTCATTATCTGCGATGAGGAGATGCTCCCTGAGACATTGCTCAAGACCCGCCCCGTCACAGCAAAGCGTGCTGATGGCACATATCGCGAGGACTATGCCGATGGCGGCAAGCGACAGAACGACCGCACGTTCCCTGTCATGTACCTTCGCACAAACGAATTGTATGTCAATTGCCCCAGCCAGCATTTGTACGTTTCCAAGGATCAACGGCTAACTTGCAACTTTCCAGCGGCTGGGTACCAAACTCTGCGCTTCAGGAGCTGTCTTCCGAAAAGGCCACCGAACTTCTTACCGACAAGGTGAAGAAGGTTGAACTACGTGATGCCTTTGAACTTGCCATTGAACAGCACCCGCTTGACCATTACAAGGACGAACTGCAGAAGTACCAAGACGAGCTTGCTCAAAAGCAGGCCGCCAAGGATGCTAGAGAAGCTGCGAAGAAGAACAAGAAGAAGGCCCCTGCGGTCATTGAGGATGAGGATGTTGACATGGCTGATGCTGCTGACGAAGAGGTCGCTGAGTCTAAGGAGAAGGCCAAGACTAAGAAGCGCAAGGCTGATGAAGAAGCTGTCAGCGTTAGTGTGCAAGCCCCGGACAAAGTTGAACAACTGCTGACATACTGTTCAGACTCCAGCACGGAATGACTCCGCTAAGAAGCCGAAGATCAAGTTGAACACATCCTCCACCCCCAAGACAACGAACGGCACAGCAACACCAAAGTCTGGCAAGGAGTCAGCTGCAAAGCTGTCAAAGTCCAAATCGGTGAAGAAGGACAACGTGGAGAAGAAGGCGGAAAAGGCAGCTCCTAAGGAGCCCGAGCTCACTGCTGAAGAGAAGCACCATCGCAAAGAGGCAAGTCAGGATTATTTGTGTTCTTTGTTCAATTCTAACACCTTCTACAGAAAGAGGTGCTTTTCTTGCGCCATAAGCTCCAGAAGGGTCTCCTGACGAGAGACCAAGAGCCCAAGGAGGAAGAGATGAAGTTGATGTCGGAATACATCACCAAGCTCGAGAGCTTCGCAGACCTCGAGGTCTCGATCATCCGCGCGACCAAGATCAACAAGGTCCTGAAGGCCATCTTGAAGCTTGACACGATTCCGAAGGAAGAAGAGTTTCACTTCAAGAGCCGGTCGCAGACGCTACTGGACAAGTGGACCGAGATATTGGCCGGAGGCAACGCTGCGGCAGCATCTGTAACCCCTGCACCTACCAACGGTGTCAATGGCACCAAGGGTGAGGAGAAGAAGGACACGCCTGCTGCCTCCGAGGGTTCAAAGGAGGCTAGCAAGGGTGCGGAGAAGACCAATGAGGCTGACAAGCCTACCGACAAGGAGGACAAGGAACAGGAGAATAAGAAGTCGGTGGAGCCCGAGACGGCAGAAGAGGCGCCCAAAAAGGCCGATGAACCGGCCGAGAAGTCCGCCGAAGAGGTAAATGACAATGTCTCTTGAACATGGGGACTGGGGCTAACCTGGTTTGTAGTCGGCACCTGCAGCCCCGGAACCAGTCGAGGCCAAGGCTTGAGCCAGCCGTTTACATCGCAGAAGTTCTCGGGAGTGAAGTCAGGGGCCCAGACGTATATGGGCGCCGCAGGCCACCGAGGCCTGGCTTTTTGCGTTTCCTGGCGTATACGGTTTCTTAAATCGCAAAAGCGATCCCGACTTGGTTTTGGTGTAAAATTACTCGCCCCCGTCTTTCTAAGGAGTGCAGCTGGAAAGCGTGATATGGCAGGCGATTGCGGCGAGCCCCCATTTCAGAAGACATGCGTCTTCGTCCAGTGGAGGGGTTCAGTGTACAAAGGGGCGGAGGCTTCCCCAAGGGAGAGGAACTCAGGTCGGAGGAGGACAGTTGAGGCATCTATAGGTGCTTGCATTGCCTGCGTGTGGCTCTTCAGGTTATCATGAAGCAGAGGTAGGATGTCATTGGCCTCAGGTTTTGGGGGTAAAATGGAGATCGCCTCAGGTTTTTGTTTTGCGAAGGTGGGAGCGGACAAGACTGGTAGTCACTAGTTGAACACGGACTCGGAGAATTGGTTCTAATATATTTTTGCAAGAAGAAAAAAACCTTGCCAACCAACGCAGATACTTTGTGGATGTCTGCCTGATCTAAGGTTTTGTCTGGTATGATGAGTGCTGAGGTGTAGAAACACAAGGGACGCCACTTGGTTTCCAACACTGTGCAGAGATGATGCATAACGCCCCTGGACACAGTTTACGTCCTTGTCAACACTGTATGTGTCTGTGCTCCGTACTTCATGTGCAAGCGACGCGTGCTTGTCCGAAAAGCGCGACTCCTGCTGCACGACATCCCGTATCACGGCAGGACCAAAGTGATAACCCGCAAAATGAACGACGAAGACAACCAAGAGTCTCAATTCAGACAAGAAGATCACCAGGTTGGCGATTCTCAAGGCAGGAATGGCTTTGCTGCTAACTCTTCTCCCTAGGCAGCCTACATCTTCCGACCCAAGGGCGAGGAAGCTGTAGCAGATCGACCCGCCAAACGCCGGCGTGTATCCAAGAATGCAGTGATTGAGGAGACCAATGTCGCCGATGCTTCGACTTTTGCATCGTTGTTGAACGGGATTGAGCTGGCTGAGTGCGTGAAGTTGCGCGAGAAGCTGTTCCGGACTAGTTGGGGCCGTCTCGAATTTGAAATCCAGGTCGGCAGATCTCCACACCTGAATCTCGGGGGGCAGCAACTGACTGCAAGGCGTTGCAGAAAATCTTGCGCGATGCCAACTCGGCTACGCTGGACCAGGTAACGGCGTTTTTCCGGGATCAAGCCTGTCCGCAGTGCGTACATCCAACTTCTTACAGAGTCCACGGCTCATAACCCGCTGCAGAAACAAGATTTCCTCGGCCTTTATCATCACTGGACCCAATATTTCTTCTCAGGATCTGTTGTTTGAGCAGCTATCAGAAACTCTTGAGAAAAACACGCGAAGCAAATTTGTACGCCTGAAGTCGTCCGAGGCCACCAATCTAAAGACTGCTCTCAAAAGGATCATCGAGGATGCCACATCGCGGGGCTCTCTGGATGACGAGGATGTCGAGATCTCGCTCGGTCAAGATGTACGTGCATTTGCCGTCAGTAATGACCTCATGAAAGCTTACATATTTCAGGGGCGAAGGTATTTGAATTACGATCTTGAAGGGCTTTACGCCTTTTCAAAGACGCAGCAGTGCGATCACATCTTTGTCGCATTTCAAGACAGCGAAGGATTCGATAGCGCTCTCCTGTCTGACTTGATTATACTCTTCGAGTAAGTCCGCTTCGCACATATTCTCGAGTCCGAGTTGACGTTTTGGCCACCTAGTTCCTGGCGGCCCAAGATCCCGTTTACACTCTTGTTCGGCATTGCGACATCGGTAGAGCTACTTCAAGCGCGTCTACTCAAATCTGCATGCCAGCATCTCTACGGCGCTCAGTTCGACGTTGTACAAACCGGGGTCATCTTGGAACAAGTTTTCAAGGCGGCTATTGCAGGGACGGATGCCGCCCTCACCCTTGGCCAGACTTTGTTACAAAGCCTAGTTGTCCGACAACAGGACCAGGTTGCAAGCATCCAATCTTTTGTGGCTTCGATCAAGGTGAGAAGGAGCACTGCATTGGAAGGACAGCCGTGTTGACCAGTATTAGTATGCATACATGTGCCACTTTTATGCTAACCCGTTGAGCCTGTTTTCGATGGAAGACGACGAGATGAACAGCGAACTTGTGCAAGACGAACACCTCGAGGCTCTCCGATCGCTTCCTTCGTTTCGGCATGAGGTTGAAAGCGCCGTTGAGGGCAAGGATTTGAGATTAGCGAGGTCTTTGTTGGAGGATGACAACCTCCTACGCGAAAAGATTTTCGACATTCCAGAGAAGAAACGCGAATGGGTCACTCGTCTCCTCCGGTCGCTTAAGCTTGTCCAGGCAACGGGTGTTAGCCAAGAAAATTTTCCCTCGATATACATGAAAGCGGTGGCCGAGGGCATCAACCTTGCGACCGACGACTGGGACATGATTGAAAGCATCAAGCGGATGCAACCGGATGAGTTTGTCTTGATGCTCCAACACGTTCGCGAGACCATAACTTGTGGAGATGACCAGCTATGTCTCGCCGGATGGGATTCCGAGGCCGGAGGCATGCCCTCTCTTGTACAAACCCTCCTCGACAGGTCAAAGGATTTGGTAGGCAGGGCGCAAGATAATGGTACCACCTTGAGGAGCGCGTACAGTGGCCACAGCAGAGTTCTCCGCACCACCGTTGTTGCGCAAAAGGTGCAACTCAGCCACGATTCGGCTGCGCTTTCCGAAGACGACAAAGCTTTTACCGAAATCGTGGACCGTGTTGCGGAGCTTTTGCAAGACGTCATACGCTGCGAGCCGGCTGCAAGTGTTTTTCTGCACGAGACATGGCTCTACGATTCCAAGACACCCTACCGCGACGTTTTCGTCCCTCGTCCCCAGGATGTCTTTGAGCGGAGCCTGAAGCGACCGCAGGACTACCTTGCGTGCGCGTGCTGCAGTACAGAAGAGGGCATATCAACCACATTGCCTGTTACTTCGCTTTTGTATCATTTGTATCTGGAGACAGGTAATCTCATCAATGTCGTGGACCTGTGGTCTGCATTCTACGCCATGGTGGGTGGCGGCGACGATGCAGAGAGCGGAGGGAACGCCGATGAGCGGGCGGCGCTGGTCCTCTTCTATCGAGGACTTGCCGAGCTAAAGGCTCTCGGCTTTGTCAAGGCGAGCAGAAAGAAGACGGACCATATTGCCAAGCTCAAGTGGCTTTGAGAAGCTGAAAGAACCGACGACGACGCCTTGGAGCTGCGAAACGGGGCCATGGCGTGAGGGTGCACGTCAATCGTGTAATTCCAGGGGAATGGGTACGGAGCGGGGCAAAAGGTTACAATTTAATTTCAAAAAGCTTTTAGTCAAGAACAAGGAGGCAAATATTGCTCTTGAGTCGGCAAATATTATTGCATTTCCATGATTGAGATGTGCTAGGAGACGGGTCTGTGTCTGGTGGGGGGTATGCAGATGTCTCTCTTTTGAAGAATTTGGCACTGACTCGGGCGTGTTTACGTCGAAAACGACATTCTTCACGGCGGGTTTTGTCTTCAACAAGGCCATTGTGCTTTCGTGTCGCCTTTGTCTCGTTGCCCAGGCCACCATGGAACGGGGTGTCCAGCCTTTGTCCACAAATCCTCGCTCCGCCCGCGGGCTGCGCCGGCCATGGTGGATGGGAGAGGAGAGGAGAGGAGGAGCAGAGTGGAAAGGGGCGGGTGTTGTCTCGGAACCTCCATAGTCGGGGCGGAGCTGGTTTCTCGTTGCGGCCGGCGCGAGTTCGTTTCTAGACCGGCCAACTGACTTTTTTCTTAGACGTCCATACGCAACGGGATACCGGCCCACCATCAACTCTCTCCTTCCTCCCGGCTTTCCGCCATGTCTCATGTTCTTTGGGCGCATCAAGGAGATAAAGAACATCATAAGGTAAGGGAGTGCACCGCGCTCCCAGCAGAACCGGCAGTCTGGAAAGGGGGCTGTTTAGGGAAAGGGGACAGGCTGGTTGCCCTCGCAGACCTTACCCAGAATGGCAAACTCTGGCCGCCAGCGGACAAAGGAGTTGTGTCTCGCCTGACGTGTATTCCCTCCCACTGCCGCAGCCCACTCTCTTCTCTTCGGGTCCCAACTGGCCGGCTCGTTTGTCTGGGTGGAGGGTAACAGCCTGGACCTGACGGTTTACCCTTTCTCTGCTACCGGTTTTTAGATCCCGCCTTTGGGATCATCGTGTAACTTTTTTTTTTTTCTCTCCCCCTCTATTACTCTTTAGGGTTATTTGTTGTTGTCCGTTCCGGCCTTCAAAGGAAGACAAGGGGGGAACAGTGTGGGATTGGGATTTCGGCCGGCTAATGGCCGGGGCCCATCCGCCTTCCTTTGCGGTGATTTTGCATACAAGAATGCGAGTTTCCCACTCGGTGTCGTTGGGAAGATCGAATTCGATATCTACTCACACTCCACACCTTCAGCACCCATTTCCTATCTTCAGACCTATAGACATCCATTCATACACATTCCATTCGCTGTTGATCTGTGCAGGCATAGACTTCCTCCTGTGAAAGCACTGAGCATCATTTTTTCTGTCAAAGACCAGAGGCGAGAAAAGGGAACAGGCGTCAAAGCTGATAGACGCCAGTCTGTTCCCTTGGAGATCGTCATTTTTTACATATTTTGGGACTACACGCTCTTCATAAGCTCATTTCTACTGAAAACCTCTTTCGTCACCTGATTACTTCTGCTTCCATCCAAAACTTTTATTCATTCTCCTCCCTGTCGACCGCCTTGACAATCTCATAATTCTTCACTCGACATACCAAACTTGAAATCTACTTGAGGAGCCGAATACCTTCCGGAGCACATTGGGTTTTCCTGAGGTCTAGACTTATACAAGGAAACAGGTCAAGAAGTCGGGAAGGACAAGAGCGGAGAAGAATCAACAGTAACAGACAAGGGGAAGGGAAAAGAAAAAAGATGGCAACCAGACATCACCACACGACCAGCGGCGGCATCAGCAACCGCCGGGCGGCCCGCAATGCGGCATTCCAGGACAAGATACGGCAGATGCGCCTGCCCCTTGCCCCGCTCGTGCAGATGTCGACGGGCGCCGTCCACCCGGCCTTCCCCGCGACGCTGCTCAACTTCTGGCTCCTCACCGAGGACCAGCTCGATGACCTTGCCCGCTTCTACCACCAACGCAGTCCCTCACCCTGGTCCGGGCAATACCCCTGCCCCATCACCTGGCAGTCGGGCCTTAGCCTCGAGGAGAAGCGCAGGAAGATTGGAAAGTTCATTGGTCTCAGGTAAGTTGCGGACGAGAGGGGCGGCGAGAGCGCCGTTTAGCCCCTCCCTTCATCCCCTTTTGAGAACCCCTCGACTAACTGAATCCCAGGGGTTGCGATACGCCTATCCGGATACGCATCAAGACCGAGGAACAGATCATGGAGGAAGCGCGGCAGGCGAGGCTAGCGGAGGACGAGGCAGCCCTGCGGAGGAAGATGCCCTGGTACTTATGAGCGTTGAGTTCTGAGAGTTCGGGTTGGGGGGGGGGGCTTGTTTGGCGGATGCACATACATGGCAGTTGCCTTTGTTTTCTTTTGACTTACCTGCTTTCTTGCATGGCACTGCGTTGATATCACAGCACATCAAAGGCGTTGGCGGCGGGGTTCACAACATTCAGCAGCGATAGACCGACCTTCCTTTAGGTTCAAAGCGAGAGAGCGCAAGAGGAAAATTCCAACGTATTTAGAGGCTCTCAATTTATTCATGATGCTAAAGGTTCCATGCCCATGACCGTAAACGCCTAAAGCAACCGGGCAGCCGTCGAATGCTCTTGATTCTTCGCCACTTTGCCGTATCATACACCGGGGAGGATGAGGTATCTAAAGACGATTGGGGGGTGCTGCGGAGTGCCGAGCCCACATTTGGAGTAGTTTGGGGGGACTGAATACGCGACAACAGGGGGGATATATGGTTTTTGCTGTACGAGAGGAAAAGGGGCAATGCACGTCTGTTGTCTATTTCTTACCCTTCTTCTTCTTGGAGGGCGTGCTGGTGGTGTTGGAATCGACGAGAACGGCGTCGCCGTCGACACTAGGCGGAGCGGTCGAGTTCTTCTCGGAATCGTCGAGCTCCTTCATGAATTCGGTCTGGATCGTTGCCCTGCGCTTCTCCCACCATGCCTTCTCCTGGTCAACGGTGTTCGCTACCTCTTCGAGGCGGTTGCGCGCGATGGTATTGGCGGCGATCTCGTTGGCGGATTGGAAGATGGACTGGCCCCAGTTGGGTGCGAGGGCATTGGCCTAGTCGAAAGTCAGCATCTCTATCGTTTGATACGTTCACCTGGGTTCAAGAGGGGTGTACGGACTTCCATCACGACGTCGCGCAGCTCATCCTCCATCTCCTTCTCGGCGCGCTGGAAACGCTGCCACAGGTCATCGCCAACGCTTCCCCGCTGCAGCAACGTGCTGCACGCCTGCTTGGCGGATCGGATCTGGACGAGGCGGTGGATGTCCTCGACGGCGCGGCGGAGGAGAGCCGCCTTGATGACAGTGGAAGGGATCTTGGGGGCCTTCTCCTGGCCCTCTTCGGGGGATTCGAGGTGCAGCAGGGAAAGGTATATGTTGCGCTGGAGATGAGGACCGAACCAAGGAGCGAGATTGGCACTTTGAGCTAAAAGAAAAAGGAGCTGGTCAGTAATGATCTACTGTTCGCGCGTCCTGAAAGGTTCGCGTCGTGGGCCCCGTCCCTTGGAATTGAGTGGAAGGGAGGAGGCGAGCAGAGAACGTACTGGCTTTGCGCTTTCTGTAGATGGTGGAAAAGGTCATGAAAACGCCACCGAGAACGGTCAGGTAGGCGAATGGGAGCACAAGGCTCATCCAGTCGACGTCGAACATTGCTGTGGTTGTTTTGACACTCTCGTAAGGATCGTGGCGGGGAAGAAGAAGGATGAGACAAAAGATGAACGAGGGACAAGGAAATTTGTGGTGTCGCAGACGTCCAGTCGGTGGTGGTGTTGATGAAGCGTGTCCAGTACTGTATGACAGGACAGCTTGCTGATCGCACTGGACGGGTCACTTTTTTGACTGTCCATACACTAGGTACTCAAGAGGGCCCGCTGCTTTACCAGATTCTGCCCCTGGTCCTACCATGCTTCTACACTAGACTACATGCTGTATCCGTATTTATTCGATTATGCCAGTATCCCGCTCCTTTTTTCATCTTATTTTCTTCCTTTTTTCTTCTGTAGTTTCAGTAAATTTGCCAACATTAAACTCACCGCGGTCGCGTTTTCTTGTGAATTCCTAAGTCTTATTCTCAGAGTCCCTCCAGATTGATGAAAGCGCCCGGTAAAGCGGCATCTCTTTTACTGGGATACAAGGATACAAGAACACATGGAAAGGTAAGTGTGGCTGCTAAATTTCAAGCCACCCTAGCAAAAGCCACTACCCCTGCTGGGCGGTGAATAAGCTATGCCAAGGGCCGCTGAAGGAACGTGCACTGTCTCCCCTCCCCTCCCCTCCGTCGTTTTGCCGGCCCCACACTAAGGCACCACCTTTGATGACGCTGTCGGCGGCGATTCGATTCACTCAGTGTTAAGTCCTGGAGCTCCTACCCATCCATCCCACTAAGCAACAGCAACAGCTACTACAAACTCGAGCTTTCTTTCCACCACCTTCTTCCACCACACGTCCTTTTTGCGCCTCACAACCCAAAACGACAGAGGGAAAAGGATATGGGCTCATTCCGCTGACGACATCCTTATAGAGTTTTCTTACTTAATTACTATACCCATCGTCCCTTCCTTCAACCTGTATTTACCCTTCCGCAGCTTCGTCTTCGCCGCCCAAGATGCTTCTAAGACTTAGAGGGCCCGACGGCATGAGCCGTCTGACCATCGACAAGGACGCTTCATTTGGCGAGCTTGGTAGATTGGTAAGGAACGTCCTGCAAGGTGTCGCCAGCCCTTCTAACTCTTTCTAGCTGCTTCCGACCCTTCCAAAAACCGTTGACCCGAACACAATCACACTTTCCAATGCACCGACAGGCGGCGACGCCAAGAACCTGACCGAGATTGCATCTTTCAAGGTCGGACAAATCGGACTAAAGTAAGATGATGCTGATGGTCATAGACTCAATTTGTATGCTGACAGTTGCAGACATGGCGACCTCATTTTCATCAACTACCAGCACCAAAACAGCCAGGCGAATGGCGATAGCAATGGTACCCAGCAGCCCCTCGCATCGTCGAACCGCCTCAACGGCAAGCCCATCCTCCCCACCGAAGACCTACCGATCGATCCCTTGCCTGTGACATCGCCGTCCGAGAAAATCAAGAACCCCTGGGAAGTGGTCAAGCAGCACCCGTTGGACGATGACCTAGATAAGAAGGATGGCAAGATTCCGAGAGGACGCGACAAGATGTGTCGCCATGGCCCTAAGGGAATGTGCGACTACTGCATGCCTATGGACCCGTTCGACGCCAAGTACCTTGACGAAAAGAAGATCAAGTATCTGTCATTCCACTCATATCTTCGTAAAATCAACTCCGCCACGAACAAGCCCGAGCTCGGGAGCTCCTTCATTCCACCCCTGGCCGAACCGTACTTCAGAGTCAAGCGAGACTGCCCTTCCGGACATCCTCAATGGCCCGAAGGTATTTGCACCAAGTGCCAGCCCAGCGCCATCACACTGCAGCCTCAGTCATTCCGAATGGTTGATCACGTAGAGTTCTCGTCACCAGCGATTGTTGACACCTTCATCGACGCATGGAGGAAGACGGGTGGCCAAAGACTAGGCATCATGTATGGGCGGTACGCCGAATACGACGTTGTACCTCTTGGTATCAAAGCGGTGGTGGAAGCCATCTACGAGCCACCTCAGGTTGACGAGGTGGATGGCATCTCGCTGAACGCCTGGGAGAACCAGAACGACGTCGACGAAGTTGCACGGTTGTGCGGATTGCAGCAGGTTGGCATCATCTTTACTGATCTTCTCGACGCTGGGGCAGGTGACGGATCAGTTGTGTGCAAGCGGCACGCTGATTCGTACTTTTTGTCCTCTCAAGAAATCTGTTTCATCTCACGCTTGCAAGCTCAGCACCCGAAGCCCACCAAATGGAGCGACACTGGGAAGTTTGGCTCCAACTTTGTCACATGCATCATTTCAGGCAATGAGTTGGGAGAGATCTCGATCTCATCATACCAAGCATCCAATGACGCCGTCGAAATGGTGCGTGCGGACATTGTCGAGCCCTCGGCCGATCCCAACGCCATGCTCGTCCGGGAAGAAGAGGAGGACGACGGATCTACCAGCCGAACCAGATACATCCCCGAGGTTTTCTACCGCAGGATCAACGAGTACGGCGCCAACGTGCAAGAGAACGCCAAGCCCTCGTTTCCTGTCGAGTATCTTTTCGTGACCTTGACACACGGTTTCCCGGACGAGTCCAAGCCCACCTTCACACAACTAGGTTTCCCCATCGAGAACCGCGAATACATGGGCGAAAGCCAGGAACACTCTGCCGCATCTAGGCTTCTCAAGTTCTCCGGAGGCCAGAAGCCAGCGGAAGGCGGCCTGGAAATGTCCAATTTCCATCTGCTGTGTTTCATCCATCAGATGGGTATCCTTTCGAAGGTGTGTAATTCACCCTGTTCCCAATCTTTCTCGCTGACAACATGCGTAGGACGAGGAGTCGCTGTTGTGTCGTGTTGCATCGCAGCACGACCTCGCTGATACCTATCAGCTGCGATCTACCGAAGGCTGGCAGACTTTGCAGGCCATCCTGCAATCGACCGGTGAGCGAATCCCCAAGCGCCCACGGCAGTCCGAGGGCCATCCCGCTTCCAATGAATTGCATGATCCTTCTCGCCCCCAGTCTGGCACCACGGAACCACTTGCTAAACGATTTGCTGCCTTCAGGCTGAACGAGCGTCGCCCACCTCGGTAAGCAGAGCAGTCATCGTGAGATTTGCTCTGTTAGTCCATGCGGCTGTATGCAAACGATATACGTGAGCGATGATATGGTGCGTCACACGAGACTCGCGAGCCTCATCGACAGTAGGGGATTGGGAATGGCTACTCGGTTGGACGGTCAAAGGCTTTACCAGTCAGGTGTTGGGTGGTTTAGGAAGCATATTCGCGCATGGAAGGCTCACGTCGTCTTCCCATAGATTGTGGTACAACAGTACCTGCTGTAAGCAATCACTTGACGAAAGGTGTCTTAGAGGAATTGAATTTCCCAATTATCTTGTTTGCTTCGTTCGTTCGTTGTTTTGTGCGTTTACGGCTTTCCCGTCATTGATTGGCTAGACACTCTCAGGAGAACGAGGGGAATTTTCGAACAGAACTCTTAAATCTTTTATTTCCCTCACCCGCTGTCACACTATCGTCAATCGCCAAATCTGAGGACTTTTATTCTTAGAACAAGATTTCCGGCTAGCCTAAAACTCCGTGAAAAACTGAAACAACGTGGTGTATGTAGTATTTACAACGGCTTGCCGCCGAGGAAGTCAGACCAGCGGCGAACTTCAGAGGGGATGCCCTCCTTGCGGGGCAGCTTCTCGCTCATGCACTGAGCAAAGAGCATGGCAGTCTACAGAATTGTCAGTGATTATTCATGTGAGATTGGACGAAGCATGGGTCCTTGTATCCCCTTCTGTTGCCATTCGAGTTTTCAAGCAGGCATAGGAAGGCAAGGCGACAGGGATAGAGGCAAGGGGAAATAATCGGCTTACCTTGGGCTCCATGAACAAAGGAACGCCAAAATCGACGGCGTTACGACGCATAACGTAGTCAACGTCCATCACGGTCTTGCCGCGGGCCTGTGCCAGGTTGAAGACACCGCGGATGTCGTACTTTTGGAAGACCTCGCGAAGAGCGCGCTTATCCTCCTTGGGGAACTCGATCACGTCAACAGTGATGCCCTTGACGTTCGACTCGAGGAACTCCTTGACTTCCTTGTCGGCGGCGTACAGCTTGTAACCCATAGGGGCGAGGTAGTTCACAACGGTTGGGAGCCATTCCTTGTTCAGCTGACCACCGAAGAGGAGACCTTCGCCAGGCTCAGGCATACGGAAGTTCATGGTCGACTGCAGGGAGGTCCAGTAGGCCTCAACGAGGTCCTTGCCGAAGCAGGCAATCTCACCAGTAGAGGCCATTTCCACGCCGAGGAAGGGGTCGGCGCCGGCGAGACGGGTCCAGGAGAACTGAGGAACCTTGGTGGCCAGGTAGTCACGCTTGACGGCCATCAGGTCGACAGGCTCGGGGACCTCCTGGCCGACGAGGGCCTTAGTGGCAACATCAATGAAGTTGGTGCCAAGGACCTTGCTGACGAAGGGGAATGAACGGGAGGCACGGAGATTACACTCGATGACCTTCAACGCAGGTTCGCCTCCCTCAGGGTTATCGGCCTTGATGATCTGCATGTTGAACGGACCGGTAATGTTCCAGGCCTTGGCAACCCTCTCGGCAATATCCTTGCAACGGTCCAGGGTGGTCTGGTCAAGGTTGACGGGGGGGAGGACGAGAGTAGCATCGCCGGAGTGAACGCCAGCCTGCTCGACGTGCTCACTGACGGCGTGAAGGATCAGGTTGCCCTTGGAAGCCACAGCGTCGACATCGATCTCTTGAGCACCCTCAATGAACTTGCTGATGACGACAGGGTGGTCGGGAGACACATTGGAGGCTGCCTCAAGCTTCTCCTTCAGGTCCTCCCGGCCGCGAATGACAGTCATGGCAGCGCCGGAAAGGACATAACTGGGCCGGACAAGAACGGGGTATCCGACCTGGTCCGCGAAGGCCTCAGCCTCCTGGACGGAGGTGAGTTCTTTCCACGCGGGCTGATCGATACCAATGCTGTCGAGGATCTCGGAGAACTTTTGTCTGTCCTCGGCCTTGTCAATGTCAATAGGGTCGGTTCCAAGAACCTTGGCACCTCCCGTCTCCTGTAGTTTCCTGGCCATGTTCTGCGGCAATTGACCGCCGACAGAGACGACGACGCCGGCGGCGGACTCAAGGTCGTAAATATCCATCACACGCTCGTAAGTCAACTCGTCAAAGTAGAGCTTGTCCGCCATATCGTAGTCGGTGGACATCGTTTCAGGGTTGGTCTATAATATTATTCTGGTTAATTGGAGTGCCTCCCAAGCAAGTTTTACAAAAGCTCGGATGAAGACGAGTGTGAGATTGAAAGTTGGTGGAAATGAGCAGAACAGGAAGACATAGCTAATGATTGCACATCGTTTTTTCTTTCTTTCTCTTTTTTTGCGTGGTGTGGATGCCTCCGCCGCCTCCGTTTTGGAAGCAGCTTCTCGAAGTGCACTGGGTTGCTATTGAAAAAGAAGGAAAAAAGGGATATAACTTACGTTGATGACGACAGTCTTGTTTCCCATTTTACGGAGAGCCTGAGTGGCACCGGTTGCACACCAGTCGAACTCGACAGAGCTTCCAATGCGGTAGACGCCACTGCCCAGAACGATGATTCCCTTATCGTCAAACGTGACGTCGTGAGACGAGGCATTGTAAGTGGTGTACAGGTAGTTGGTGTCAGCGGGGAACTCGGCCGCAAGAGTATCGATCTTCTTCACCCAAGGGCGGATGCCGAAGCCAACGCGAACTTCGCGGACCTTGTCTTCGGTGCTGCCAACTGCATTGGCGATCTGACGGTCAGAGAAACCGAGCTTCTTGGCCTTGAGGACCTGGTCCTTCTTGAGGGCCTCGAGGCCACCAGCCTGCTCGAGCTCGCGGGTGCAGTCTACCAGGTTCTGCAACTTGTACAAGAACCACTTGTCAATCTTGGTCAACTCGTGAACCTTGTCCACAGAGTAGTTCTCATGGAGCATAGCCTGACCAACGGCGAGCCAACGGCGGTCAGTGGGGTTCTGGAGCTCGAAGTCCAGGTCCTCAAACTTGTCGCCCTGGAAGCCAACGAACTTGGGGTCAACCTGACGGATAGCCTTCTGGAAGGACTCTTCAAAGGTACGTCCAATAGCCATAACCTCACCGACAGACTTCATGGCACTGCCGATGTCGCGCTTGACGTGCTGGAACTTGGAAAGATCCCAGCGGGGAATCTTGGTGACGATGTAGTCGAGGGAAGGCTCAAAGTTGGCAGTCGTGGTCTTGGTGACGGCGTTGGGAAGCTCGGGAAGGCTGTAACCAAGGCCGATCTTGGCGGCGGTGTACGCAAGAGGGTATCCGGTGGCCTTGGAGGCCAAAGCAGAAGAGCGAGAAAGACGGGCGTTGACCTCGATGACGCGGTAGTCGAGACCGTCGGGCTGGAGCGCGTACTGAACGTTGCACTCTCCCACAACACCAAGATGACGAACGATCTTGATGGCGGCGGATCGCAGCATGTGATACTCCTCGTCGCTCAGAGTTTGACTGGGAGCAACGACGATACTGTCTCCGGTGTGGATGCCCAAGGGGTCGAAGTTCTCCATGTTGCAAACAGTAATACAATTGTTGTTTGCGTCACGGACGACCTCGTACTCGAGCTCCTTCCAGCCCTTCAGCGACTTCTCGACCAAAATTTGGGGAGACAGTGTGAGGGAGCGGGCAGCCATGTTGCGGAGCTCCTCCTCGTTGTTTGCGAACCCGGAACCCAAACCACCGAGCGCGTAGGCGGCACGGACGATGATGGGATACCCGACCTTCTCGGCGGCGTCGAGAGCCTCCTCGACGGTTCCAACAGCAATCGACTTGGCGATGGGGATGTCAATCTCGTCGAGAGCGCGAGCAAAAAGGTCGCGGTCCTCACTCGTCTCAAGGGTCTTGACACTGGTTCCAAGGACCTTGACGCCGTACTTCTCAAATAGACCAAGACGCTGCATCTGGACACCGAGGTTCAGGGCGGTCTGGCCACCAAAGGAGAGGAAAATGCCATCGGGCTTCTCCTTCTCGATAACGTACGACACGTATTCCGGGGTGACGGGCAGGTAGTAAACCTCGTCGGCGAGCGAGTGGTTGGTCTGAATGGTGGCAATGTTCGGGTTGATGAGGACGGACTTGACGCCCTCCTCCTTCAGCGCCTTAAGAGCTTGCGATCCTTCATGGCGAATCTTGTTAGCGAGGGGCTCCTCGATGCCTGTGACTCATTTTTTTCTGCACACATGTGCGCAGAGAGAATGAAGTCAAGGAATGAAACAAACCTGAATAGTCGAACTCTCCGGCCTGACCAATGGCGAGACCACCACTGCCAATAACAAGCACCTTCTTGACGTCAACGCCGACAGAAGACTTGATCACGCCGCTCTCAAGATAAGCCTTGGGGTTTGGCGCGGATTGCACAGCACTGGAACGAAGCGCGCTCGCGGAAAAGAGGCGCTTCTGAAGCAGCTTTGCGCTACTGCTCTGAAGTTGGGCTCTACCCAGGCCGTTGGAGGCGGCGAGGGTGAAGTTGCGGCCAGTCAGAGCTGTCGGGACTCGTCGACCATGTCGGAGGACGGCCGGAGCTCGACCTGCCAAAGAACTTGACATGGCCGACGGCATTATGATAGTCTCAAAGTGCCAATTCAACTAAAACCTGTGAGAAGGAGAGGGAATGCTCGAGGTCAGGGCCAATTGAATGGTTTTGGGACCAGGAGAAAAGAGCGTTATGAAGGCCGCCGGTTCTGAAGGGCTGTGACTCTTTTCCTTCGCTTTGCTAAGATTGTGGGGAGGGAAGAGGATGGTAAAGTTCTCGTCTTCAGCGACAAAAGGCGGTTCCAAGCGTGATAAGATAAGGAAATTTTTCGTTGTTGAATTGGCAGACCGGGGGGGGCCCAACCACTCGCGACGCTAACTCATAACCGTCTCTCTCCTCTAGGGATCCGTTTGCAGTCCAGGGGACCACTTCGGCGCCGTTATCGCAGGTTTCCGCGTCGCTGCAGTGATACACACACACACGCACTCACCGACAGACAGGCACCCAGGCACACCAACCAGCCTCTGGCGAAAAAAATTCTTACAACGCCAGCAGAACAGAGTTTCAACGAGGGGTCAGAACAGCATTGTAAAACTCTCAGCACTGCATCCCTACTGAAGTGTAACGGCGCGTGCCCCGAGCAAGCCTTCCCCTCCTGTTGTGCCCAGACCAGGGCTTGAGATGTCTAGAGTTTGCCAGCAGCTTGGACGCTGCGCAGTACATACGCACTGAGTCACGGCCGCTTTTGCTTATGTGGGATGAGGATGGAGTCGTTGGAGGCTGTTCTCAGAGCTGTGACTCCTGCAACTCCAGTTCCCAGCTAGGACGATCAAGTGACTCACGGTCTGCACTTCCTGCAACTCCAGTACGAGTATCGTTTCTGACTCTCCACGTCCTGGGTTCGGGTCCGAGCTCCTCCTTTTTTTTTGGGTTTTTTTTTGGGCTGCGATCTGACGTTGTCTATGCCCCGCTACAAATGGCATATGCCCCGCCATTTGTCTGGGGGGCAATCGTGGACCTCGTCCTCATCCATTGGCCAATGCCCCAAAGCAGCCTTAGGGAATACCGCTGGAGAACTCCGGTGATACCGAATCGGTGATAGTGCCGATGACACCGATGAGAGAAGGGCAAACCGGTCATGAGGATCATCAGCAACCCTTGCTAAGCAATGACAGCTCATTTAAAAGAAAATTCAACTAGGTAAAGTCGTGGGCGGGGACATCTGAGCCATTTTGATATAGACGTGTCAATAGTCATCTGCTGAAAAGAAAGCAAAGTGCGAATGCACTTATGCGGTATGACCCTTCAAAACGTGATTGGTATTCCATTCGCCAACATTATGCCAGCCCAAGCTCATCTCATGTAAGTCGTGTCCTTTTTTTTCTTCCCCTTCTTCTACTTTCCATGCCATTTGATCTAATTCTTCTCTAATCTCACCGCCGGGTTCCTCTCGATGAAGTTCAAGTCCACCTTATGTCCCAGCAGCTCGCGAATGTTGGAGATGCCGTACTTGATCATGGTCGGTCTCTCCAAGCTCAAACCCCAACCATACACTCTCATATCCTTGGGCAAGCCCATGGCCTCAAGCATCTCCGGTCTGAACATACCGCTGTTGCCGATTTCAACGAGCTTGTTCAGGCCTTTGTGAAAGCTGAAAATCTCCATACTCGGCTCGGTGTAGGGGTTGTAGGCCGGCTTGAACTTGATGTCCGTGATGCCCATCTTGTTGAAAAAAATTTCCATGAACTCCATCAACCCGCCCAGCGTCAGACCATAGTCCGCAATGACACCCTCGACCTGGTGAAACTCGGCCAAATGCGTAGCATCGACACTCTCATTACGGAACACCCTGTCGATAGAGAAGTAGCGGGCTGGAGGGGGCCTGCCGTCCGGACCTTTCTTGGAAGCCAGTTGGTGGAGGATTGCTGTCGAGATGGCTGTAGTATGTGTGCGAAGAACAAGTCTCTGGGCTTCATCCGCAGCCCAGGGATAACGGTAACCGATCGATCCGAACTTGCCGTCCTGATGGACCTGCTTGACGTTCTCCCAGTATGTCTCATAGTCCTTCTTGTCATCCGCCGACTCAGGGCCAGGCTTGTCCGCCACCTTGGGATCCGATATGTAAAAGGTATCTTGAAGGTCTCTTGCAGGGTGTTGTTGAGGAACGAACAAGGCGTCGAAGTTCCAGAAACCAGACTCGACGAACTTGCTGGTGGGCATCTCCTCGAAACCCATCTCAAAGAAGATTTGGCGGAACTCGTGACGGACCTTGTTTAGAGGGTGCAGCGCGCCAGCGTTCTGATCAGCTCCGAGAGCCTTGAAGTTGTATGGCTTGAAATTGGCTGTCTTCCATGAACCAGATGCGATCATGTCGGCCGTGAGGTCGGTCTCTTCCTTCTTGATTTCTAGGGCGAACTCGGGTCCCTTTTGGATCTTGAAGGTGATGACCTTCTGTGTCTTGATGAGCTTTCGCTTCTTTAGTTCGGTGATGACCTTGGGATCGTGAGTGCCCGTCTCCCGGATCTGCTGGAGCTGGGCTTGGGTAACGTCTTGTATCGACTCGGTCTGCATTCAAGTAGTCAGTATTGCCAAAGCATTTGCTTCGAGACTCGGACTCACAGATGCAACAAGTTTGCCGTCGCTGCCCTTTTTGATCCATTTCTCCTTGAAGGCCTTGCCCTGACCGACCTTCGTTACGTTTTTGTCGCCCACTGCAGCCTCAAGCTCCTGCACCGTCAACCCCTCCATTGCTTTGCGGACAGCCTCAAAGACGCGAGCTTCGTGACTGCCATGCTCCGCGATTTGTTGGCCCTCTGCTTCAAGAACCGCTTCTTCTCGATCAATTGACTCGTACGTCACCATGGAACGACTGGCGAGTCGATCCAACGCCGCCTTGATGTCAACGAACTGGAACTCGGGGAAATGCTCGGCCGACAGAATGGGATCCTTCTTGGACAGAGCAAGAAGGATCTGGGACGTGAGGTCCCCAGAAGGACCGTTGCTCGCCGTCGCCATCGTTGTGTGCGCTGGTGTCTTGAGAATGTGACTTGCACGTCGGGTTGTCAGTATTCGGCTCGTTGAGTCAGAGGGGCAATTGTGCATTAGGCGGGAACTCCTGGCAGAAATTTGGCTGGGACAGTTGAGTCGGAGGGGAGTGTGGACCCTGCGCGGGACAGAAGGAGGGGTCCTCGTATCAATGATTATCCTTCCTCCGAAGAAGAAAAGACACGGCTTGCGCTTAATGAGCCTGTCAGAAGCTGCAGTCAAATGGCTAAGTGTCCGTGCAGCTTCTCCCGAGAGCAGCTTGTCTCTAGTGGCGTCACTCGCGGCATCCCTGCAGCTGGGCTCGGCGTCGCTTATCCACAACTGTCCGTATCAAGTTCCAACGGTTGAGGACATTCTTCACACATGTTTCCATCTTGAATGCTAGTATCTCTGCTTGAGCTCACGCATCCCATATTTCTGGAGCATGAAGCGTCGCTCACCGCCACGCTGCAGGATTCTCCGCCGACACCAATGAGGCCAACGAGCTATGGTCGATGATGCCGGGACAGAGACCCTGCCAGGCCGACCGGTCCCTCTCGAGGATGAACAACAGGATGGCAGAGGAATTCCAGAGCCGTCGCAGCAAGCCGATGATGGGGATACCAGGAGCACTAGGAGGAGGAGGCGACGGAAGCATCGGAAAATCAACCCAGGCCTCGCAAGGAAATTCGACTTCATGACCCAGTTGCTACGGAACCTGGACGCCCTGGTCTATGCGGAGCTTTGCACTCTATACTACATGGAGTAGGTCTTCTCTTGCCTATCGCTCAATGGAGATACGCTGACAATTGGCTCAGATGTTCTATTCTCCGCTTTGCCGTCCGCGTCTATGGTCAACATCACTGGCTTACACCTAAGCCTGACGATTACCCGCTGACCATGGAGGCGGCACGGTCACAGGTTATTTCGGTATTCGTTCCGAACCTCATCTGTATCCTACTGCATATCTTCACGTCGCTACCCACAGCTGGTGAAGCTGCTCGCGGATATCTTCATGGAGGCGTGATTGTGGACTTTATCGGGCAAAAACCGCCAACCTCCAGATTTACGTTTCTCGCACTTGATTGCGTCATACTGGCCGTCCAGTGTTTGATGTTAGCTATCCATTCCGAGCGAGAGAAACTGCGCCCTATTGTTCGACCTATACTGTTCCGATTACCACCAGCGCTACAAGAGACAATCGGAATGACTTCGACCCAAGACCACGATGCTGAGGAACGAGGAGTGTTGAGGGGTGCCCCCGGCTTGGAAACGGAAGACCTCAACAGCGTAGAGCTGCAGCCTCTGCGGCCTAATGGCGAAGGCGAACATGAGCAAGTTGCGCGACCTTCGCGACGTCGCTCGTCCCTCCACGCAGCTGATGGAATGCACCTGTTCGATGTTCTCAGTTCGGGAAACGGTATTGTGGGAGAGTTTCATATAACCCATACCATCAGACATGCCACAACAGACTATTGGGGGGCAGCAGGCCATTCGCTCCAAACGCTAGGCTATACAGCGGCATTGACGAGACTATCGGCGATGAGGAGGATGCCCCAGTTAGAACGCAATCCGAGGAATCAGAGATAGCGCGAATGGTAACACGATGTCCATATGGCGATTCTAGTTTCATTGCGCACCCTGGTATCTTAAGCAATCTTACGACCAACATTACCAACGCCGCTTCCCTTTACCGTAACAAGTATGTCGCCTGAGTCGTCGTCTTCCACATCCCTCAACCCCCAACTGCTCGCGCCAAACGTCCGCAGGTCCCGCGCAAGCCCTACCATTTCCTCTGTGCCGATGACATCTCTTCCTATTCTCAATCTTCCCACGTCTTCGGATCCCATTGCCATCAGGGTCAACACTGTGCTGGCAGATGTTTTGGTGACACAGCCTCCTTGCGCGATGGTCTCCAGCAACTGATAGGCGCAGTTCTTGCCAATATCTTCGGGAACGACACCTCCTACCGGGGGAGCAACGACGTCGGCGGAGTAGAGCACACCAACAGAGCTTGACTCGGCGACCAAGCTAAGACCAAAACCGATACCTGTTCGAGTCTTCGACTTGTCGGCAGCCGTGACCAGCGGTGCGGTATCGTATTGCGCCGCGATGTGTATATCCGAAACCAGCGCGTTCAGCACCTCTCTAGCTGAATGGATCATTCGGCTGTTGTTAGACGCTGAGACTCCGGTGCAGTATGCGACTCCGCGTATCCTCCTTATCTTTCCGGGGTTCCGGTTGAGATGTAGCGTTTTCGGAAGTCGGACTTGGCTTGCGAATCTAAGCTCTACGACACCACCGCCTCCTCTACCACCCTTCCCAGGACAAGATCGTGAGAGTACTCTCAGCTCGATTCGCGCAGGCGGTATTCCGAAAAGACCAAAAAGAGGCAGAATGGCTGTGCGGAAGGAGTCGACAGAAATGTCACCCGTCTCGGTTGCCGAAGTTATGACGCCCGGACCAGTGAATCGGATGTTGACATGGGCCTTCGAGAACGGCGCGAGGAGGCAGATTGGGAGGAGGAAGTAGGTGACGCCGCGGGTATTGTTCGGCGGCAAGCTGTGTTCGATGACGTCGCCGTCGGATGCGCCAAAGCCAGCCATGGTACCGGTGATCAGGCCGGGATGGTACGTAATTGTCGTACCTGTGTACGAAATCTGCATGGAGCTGCCATTGGTAACGGCTTCAAGCAAGCGGAGGAACGAGATCTCATGCGGCGCGAGACCTGGATTTGTCGGCGATGAGCTCCGAATTTTGGAGATATGCACAGGTCGGCCAGTCAGAGTTGAAATGATCAATCTCTGGGCGAAGGATCTATGTCCGGTAAACCGCAGGTAATCGGGAGCGGAGGCCATCGTGCCGTCGTTTTGCGGTACTGCCAATGTCCTAGACCAAAGAGTGAAGACAAAGGTGGGATCTAGAAAATTATCTTTTTCTGCCTCGGTGTGGCGGCCTGCATTGCTGCAAATCGCAGGTGGTATGCCGTAATTATGGGGCCAAGATAAGATAAGCCACATTGCGACGCCACTATGTACAAGTGCAATTACATCCGGGTTCAGGGTCCATAAAAAAATCTGACCCGTTTCTCTACTAGGAGCTTCTATTGCGCCTGAAGCCACTCGCTACTTGTCATTCTTCACTTTGACCAAACACGCCTATTCTTATGTCTCGCAGATCCTTATTCCGTGACTTAACATGTCGAAACACGTTCATTTGCCAATCCTGCCGGTCAACACTTGGGTCCTCGGCCCCGCAGTCATGGACTATACGACATAGCTCCCGGGTGGCTCAGCTTGGAGCTCGTCCTCGACCTGGCCTGCAGAAAACAGAAAACGCCAGGTCTTCTACGCAATCATCCGGAGCCGTTCCCGATCCTAACAAAGCAGCTGCTTCACTGCTGAAGGAACTGACACAAAAACGAACCGGTGAACCGATCTTGAAGTTCTTCGAGAAGAGCCAAACGGGTAAGATAGAGCAGCTTGGAAGCGAGGATGCGTTCACAGACGCCATGAGCGGAGTGGCTGAGATGGAGGAGGATCTCAAGATGGACCTGGCGTCTGACATGCGGCGCATGCTATCCCGACTTCAAGAAGAGGGTGGTTTGAAAGCATTTGGGATCAGTGACATCGAGCCGATCGCGAAGGATTTCGAAGGAAAGCTGGGAGGGGCTAACACCCCTGAGGAGATGATGGAGAAACTGGATGATTACATCAAAGACTTGGAAAGGCAGCTTGAGGCTGCGGGTTTCGACGTCAGCGAGTTCGATGATTCGGACCCTGTAGCCACCATGGATGTCATCGAGGCCACGGCTCGCGAAGACCCCTCGAAACGAAAAAAGCATCCCCCGATCCCGCAGATCCCCGAAAATGTATGGAGCTTCAACCAGCGAAAGCGAATTACACGACTGAACGCTCTCCTCGCACGAACGACAAAGGAAATACGAAGAGGCGAGGGTGTACATGCGAAAAACATTCAGTCAGTGTGGAAGGCATACAGTGCAGCGCGGCAATCTCTAGCAAAGGCATGGGCGCATGTTCCTCAAGAGGTGTGGAACCTTCTCTGGGAGGTTCTGTCAGTGAACGAGGCACATAATCCCAGCCGGCTCACTCATGTCTCGCTGCTGGCAAGGGACATGAGTGAGGCGAAGGTCGCCCTGAGCCCATCACAGCAGCTAGTGACTGTGGAGGCCATGTTTGTAGACGGGTGGGAGGCCAAGGCCGTCGAGAGCTGGAAGCGATGTATTCCGACCCTCGGCGACAACGGTGCCGAGACCTTCCAGGAATTCTGGGAGCTTGGGGTACGTATGTTCTGCCAACAGGGGGATCTCACTCAAGCGGAGCGTGCGGTCAACAAGTTGCTGGAGTGCCAACTTGACCCACGCATCTTGATGCCTTACATCAGGAGCTGCGCGGCAAATCCTACCGACGAAGCGAGGACGAAGGCATGGGACGCGTACCGGCGTATGAGAGACCTCCTCGGCACATCCATGGGACTCGAGGACTACGACCAAGTCATTTCCTTCTTTTTGACGACAAACCAAACGGAGCCGGCACTGCAAGCTTTTGTCGACATGATGAGCTCCGGGACAGTGGAGCTGAAGGGACGCCAACGCTTGCCATCCCAGATCGGCAACAAGTTCTTCTTCGGCAAGTGGCTGAAACGACTCATTGGTGCCGGCGACCTGGATGGAGCATATAACGTCTTCAACTTCATGCGTTCCAAGGGCATCGAGGCGGCCGCTATCCAGGTGAACGGGCTTATCGGCGCTTGGCAAAGGTCCGGCGGCGCTGATGATGTAGAAAAGGCGGACAAGCTAGCATGGGACATGATCAACGCCCGCACTGAGTTTGTTCGCAACCGGCGTCGACTGTCCTCCATGGAAGGGCCGATTCGCATCGTCGAAGTATCCAATAGCAAGCTCGGCGCAATGCCGAAGGCCACGCTCGAAACGTTCTCTCTGCTCGCCGAAAATTACCGCGTTCGACGCTTGCAGGGCGAGATGGACAAGCTCTGGGACGCCTTTAGAGAAGCAGAGATCAGCCCAGACGCGTTCATGATGAACCAGCTGCTGGAATCGTACTCTCAGAACGGCAACATCTCCGAAGCACGAGAGCTCTACCGAACTCTGGTATACGAGCGCCAAGTAAGGCCGGACCCGTACACGTTCATGGCGCTGTGGAAGATGCTGGGCGCGAATAGGCTGCACAACGTCGCCGGCGAGGATCACGCCAACGAGGTCAGGCTCACCCGCGAGACCTTTGCGGAAATGGTGCGTTTCTCGTCCGTCTTCGAGGCCGACGGCCTCGACGGCCAGCTCGCGCGGAAGATCCTACACACGTTCCGCCGGCTCAAGGACAACCTGGGCATCGTTACCGCGCTGCAGACCTTCAAGGACATCTTCAAGTTCACGCCGCCCGAGGTGCTGGCCCTCGAGATGCTGCTCGAGACGACCAGCCTCGCGTGGGAGACCGCCCAGGCGCGACAGAAGCTCCGTCTCGTGAAGCGCAAGATCGATGCGCACGTCGAGAATCGGCAGAAATCACTCGGTCGATCGACAACGCTAGACGAAATGACGCCCAAGCAGCGCGGCGACGAGCTGTCGCATTACATGCAGACGGTGTATATGCAGGCGGTTGGCCCTGTCCCAGAGAGCCACATGGCAGATGTGGCCAAAGAGATGGGCGTGTACGATATTTTGGCGGGAAAGGCGTAGAGGCCGCAATGTCACTCTGTACTGAATAGATATAGATATTGTACAACTATAATGACACCCATCACGGCTAAGAAGCATTTTGTTCTCCGTCCCAACCATGTGACCAGCTGACCCTCTGCCACTAAAACAATACGCACCTGTCTTCGACTAATCGTGATCTTCCTCTGTGACGCCGGGGCATCCCTCCATCTCGTCGTCTGGATAAGTAAACTTGCACCAGAAGCAGTACCGATGCTCCTTTCTCAAGTACTCCACAAGCCGCGCCAGCTTCTCGGCGTCCTCCAGTTCGTTGAATTCGTCCAGCTCAGGATCCTCCTCGTCCAGGTCCTCCGCCGTGACGTAGACCGTCCGCTTCTTACCCAGTGCCGTGCGGTCGTCCTCGTCCTCCTGATCGTCCTCGTACGTCGGCAGCCGCGACAGGCTCTGCTCCAGGTCATACCGCATTCGCCGATCCCGTTCCTTCTCCTCCCGATGCCGCGCCAGACCCCGCCAGAGGACGTTGATGGACTTGAGCGGTCTCGTTGCTGCGCCGGGAGCCACCTTCTTCCCCTCTTCCTTTTTGTTGCCCGCATCCTCGCCCCCGTTGTCGACGGTGACGACCTGCGACCCGCCTACGACATCTTTCTCGTCCGCCATCCTCTCCGCGACCCTCTGCGCAGCAAAGACCTGCGCCTGCACCCTCGCCGCCTCCCTCTCCTGCCTTACCCGGTCTCGGTACTCCAGCGGATCGATCTTGACCCTCTTGCCTTCCCTAACTTCCTCCTCGATCCGCTCCGCCGCCTCCCGCATCTTGCGCTTCCTCTCGCTCTCCATCCCGATGCCGCCCCTGTCCTCCTTGATCTCGACGGCGATCGGCTCCGTGCGTGCGCCCTCGCCCGCGGCGCCGAGCGCGCCGCCCTTGAAGCCCATCTTGGCCATCATCGCAAGGCCCTTGCTCTTCTTGGCGGCCGCGTCCTCGAGGAGCGACCGCGAGAGGGCTTTCTCACGCGCCTCCGCCTCCTCCGCTGCGAGCTCCTCCTTGGACTTGACGCGCCCGCGAATCTCGCCCTCGCGCTTGAGACGTTGGCGCCGTTGGAGGGAGGTTTCCGGCTGGGTCTTTTTGGCGGCCGGGGGCTCTTCAAAGGTCATGTTCATGTAGTCGTCCTCCTCGTCCGAGGCTGCTGATTGTTTTGGGTCCATGGCTGGCATATTTTTTTTTTCTGTCTATGGTGCTTTTCGATGGCTCCGTATTTATTGTGCCAGGCTCAGGATTATTTTTTAAAAAAAAACGAAGATTTAGTTGGGCTTGTATGCCATGAAATGAGTAGGTCTGTATAAGCGTATCGGTATTGGCGTAGGAAATTAAGGCCCTCCGGCTGATGTGGAAACACAGATAAGTCTCAGGAGACTGTTATTTTCGTCCGACAGGAGAGGACTGAACTCGCAACCAGAGATGAATGTCTTTGTACGTGTGTATCAGCTGATATCATGTAGCATTGCCAGCCGGTCTAGTGATTGTGAAGTGAAGGCGGATGTTAACAGAACCTATTGGCGTATGGTGCCTGAGCTCTGGGGCCGAGTGGTGGTGGAACCCCACATCAGCTGCCGTTGGCTGTGAGGAACACTGTCTGAATCATGACTTCGATGGCGATTTGTTACGGGTCCACCCTAGATATGCACCACCCTTCCTGCAGGCGAGCTGTGCTTACAGCATGAATTCCAGTCACTTCGGGATGCCATCAAGTCGATTGTTTTACATGAGTAACGACGTAAATGCACCGAGCGTATCTCTTCATAATGTTGTATGTGAGGATCTCCAAATGGGCTCCAAACCCATCCACCCTCGTCAGATATGGTATTGAATACAAAAGGGAAATTACCATGCCGAAAAGCACCAACAAACTTTTTGATACCATTAAACACTGCAAGCGCAGGCCCTCTAGCGATGTCTGGCCTTCTTCCTGCCCTCCTTTTCCCTCTCGTACGCGTTGGCCTCCCTGCCTTCCTCGTTTTGAATCTCCGCCACGAGCCGCTTGTACTTCTTCTCGTACGCTTCGTCCTTCGCCTTCTTCAAGCGGAGATTCTCGCGGGCCATGAACTGGGCGTCCTTCCTGAGCTCTCTCATGGCGCCCTTGCGCTCCTTCTTGTGCTCCTTCTTTAGCTTGGCCATCTCCGCACGCTCGCGGTCCGGGTCGTAATGCTTGTTCGGGTCGTACGAGTCCTCGAACTTGGGAATGTACGTCTTGATGGCCAATGGACGGTGGTGGTGCAGCTCAAGAGGCCTTCGCGAGAGCTGTGCAATCTTGAGCATCCGCTCCAGCTTGAGCTTGGACCTGTCGAGCTGCTCGCCCAGCGCTTCCGGCAGCTTGGCACGGCTTGATTTGCTGTCCAAGTGCGCAATGATATCGAGCGCGGGCTGGAAGGTTTCGTAGAACGATGGCTTTCCGGCCCAGGTGTCAGCTGCAGCGTCGAGGAGTTGTAGAGTCGTCCCGAGCAAAGCAGTCTTCTTGGACTCGGCTTCAGCGCCAGATACCTCCACAATGGCACAATCAGCCGGCGAAAGCCGTCGGAGTTCCGTCTTCCGGGCATTCGAGACACGAATGCCCGGTGCGGGTTCGTGGATAGGGAAGCTACCGGAGATCTTCGAAACCGCCGAGGGAGCTATCGCGCATAGGGTGTTGAGTGCGAAACTCATGACCTCAGGTACGTATCGCTTCGAGAACTGCTGGTACTGAACCGCCAGAGTCGACAGGTAGATGCCAATGGTGTAGTCGCTGAGCGTGTGCGGGATCTTGCCGCCGAGGTAACGGCCGATGGTAAGCATTGCGGGAGTCGCAACTTGGTGGAAGTGATCCGACGTCGGGAATGTCGATCCAATCGCAGTCAGCAGCGTCAGGTCTCCAACGTGGACAGCCAGAGGCCGCTGCTGGCTGATCTCCTCCAAGCGAGACCGATACTGATTTGCAATATCGATTGGAAACATCTTGGCCAAAGAGTGGATGTGTCGAATGAGACTCTCCAATACTTGGAAAGACGGACTGCTCTCGCTGCGAGGGCCGTTACCGACCATGTCCACAAGCGCCCGAGCAAAGTTTCCGAGCTTCTCCTTGTTCCTGCTATCAAGCTTCGGGTGGTACAGAGCTCGGATACGTTGGACGATGGTAGGCAGTTTTTCGCTGGGGTATTTCTGCGACAGTGCCAGCAGCTCCTCGAAACTTTGTGGACATGGAAATGTGTAAGGTAGATCGGAGCTGTCGACCTCTTGACCCCCTTTTCCGCCCGCATTCGCAAACAGGGAGCTCTTCGTCTCCTCCTCGGTCAGCAGTCCCTTTGTGAACTCATCGTCCTCGGAATCGTCTCCCTGGTACTCTTGCTCCTCATCCGACTCCTCCTCTTCACTCTCGATGGGTTCCAGGTCCGAACCGCTGGCAATCAGGTCGTCCTCGATAAGGAAGTCATCCTCGTCATCGAAACCCAGTTCAGTTGCAGTGGGACGAGTTTTGGTTTTGATACCTTTTCCGAGGCCAAAATCTTCGTCCTCTTCTTCGGGGATGAACTGGAAAGCCGGTTCTTGGAGGGCCTGATCCTCCATCTCCTCATCCGAGGATTCATCGTCAGAGACTGACTCGCCTCTCATTCTCTTCAAGCGCTTCTCCTCCAGCTCCTTCAGTCGCTTCGATTCTTCCGCCGCCATTTCCTCGTCGGTCTTTGTGCGTTCGGTGGGGGCTGCTCGGCGATCCTGAACGAGCTTCTTGAGACGCAAGTCAAATTCCTTCTCGAAAGTAGCCTTGTCGACCCCAGCAATCAATCTGTTTGCCTCCTCTTTCTTCTGCGCATCAGATTTGCCATGAGACGTCAGGAGGGCGTGAAGATTCGGTAGCTCCTTGTCCAATTCCATCCGCAGGTCCTCGTCTTCGTCCTTGGCGACTTGGCGCTCGTATTTGTGCATCTTCGATTTCGCAATAACCTCCTCCATGACCTCCTTCTTGGACTTTTTCCGATCAGGCTCATCGGCAGCTGCTTCGTCTTCATCGCCGAGTCCAGCGTTGCGGAGGCGTTTGAGCCTCTTCTTCTCGGTCAAAGAGGAGTCGCTGTCGTCGTCTTCTCCGAGATCATCTTCTTCGAAGTCGTCTGCCATGTCGTCGTGGTGCTCGAAATTCAAAGTTTGGCCCATATGTGTCAATTCGCCTAGCGTCTCGGTCTCTTCAAGATCGAAGAGTGACGTCTTCTTGTGCGTTCTCTGCTTCTCACGGGCGAAACGTTCGAGCATCTTCTCCTCCTCGGCTAGAGACGGGTCGTTTTCACCGAATCGACGATCAAGAATTCCGCCAACCTTGTTCCGCTTCTGCATCTCAACCAGCAAAGTCTCTCGGCGCTGTTGCACTGGTTAGCATTGTGTCCTGCAAAGACACAACCGGGCATCCTCACTCTCTGTTCGCCTAAAGACTTGGCCTCGGTCGGACGGCCGTGGATGCCTTTTGCCGCGGCCCCAGTCTGAGGCCTGTTGGTAGTGATCTCGAACTTGGGGCCTCGGGGGTTATGCTTGAGGTCGAAGGGGTTGAACTGCTCCCGGATCTGGCTGAGGGCCGCACTTCTCTGCAGGCGCTTGTCGGTTTTGGCCTTTTCATCTTGGGCAAACTGGCGTTTCTGCTTCTTAGATTTTTGAGGCCCAACAATTCCCTGCTCCCTAAGGGAGGATTTGAGTCGCTTGAGCTGCGAGCCGGCCATCTTGTTGTGTGTGCCTAGGACTCGGTGTTGTGGACGCTGCTGATAGGAAACAGTGCATTCGTCTGCCCAAATTTTTTGAGCGGAACGAAGCACAAGTTTCTTATCTTATCGTGGTGGTGGGGATGGCAGGGCGGTGGCGCAAGGCAAAATCAGTTGGTCGTCATGGCTCGAGCTCGATTGCTTGTCCGTGTGAGCTGCCTACACTTTCTGGTGTCAATCCCAACACTTGATCTTCTTGGCCTCGCTTCATTCAGTGCTCAAAACCCAGCATTTGATCATGGTTCAACATCCTTCGCTTTATCTTCAGCCAGCATGACTCTGGCGTCCTTCCTTCGCGATGAGCGCGTCATCCTTGTGGGCATCGGCGCCGCTACGTTCGGCATGATCACTATGATGACCCAGATGCTAACGTATATTCGCGACGACAACGAAGTCAAGATCACGCCACCGAAGACACAGTACATCACCCAAGAAACAGAGGACGCGCTCGGTCTCGAGACTCTCGACAAGCTGCTATGCCATCCAAACTTCTCCATTCGTGACGTTGCTATCAAGATACTCTGCGACCGCGCCGTCAATGATCCCGACACTGTCCGATATTTGCTCTATGGTATCACGCGGCCAGACTACGACACTCGTATGACGAACCTCCGTGCTCTGGCAACATTGACGGGACAAACTAATGGTAGGCAACGACGTTCAACTTATGGGGCGGAAGAGCTGACTGACGTCTAGACTTCGCAGAGGGACTGTCGAAGTTGCACACGTGGAGAGCGTACACCGCCCTCGTCAGGTCCCTTGAGTTGAGTCTAACCGACGTGGAACAAACGAAATTGAACGACAAATACTGGGACGAATACTATCTCCGCGATATGGCCGAGCGGTTCTGCCTCATGTTCGTTCTCGAGCTCATCACGAAGTACGGTGCAGAGATGTTGGTGAAGGCCAAGTTCGTGGAAAAGTGGCTAGCCAAGCAATACTGGGGGGACGATGACGTCGAGCGGCAGGAAAACTTCATCTACTACATGGAACACAAGAACAACCGCATCGTTGACATTGTCACAAGGATCGCGCACACAACGCAGGGAGCAAAGGCAATCCTCGCATGCAATCTCGTTTCCACCAAAGCCAGCCCCAGTGTGAACCCAGATCCAAATCTGTCTGGCTTCAGCGTTGTGTTGCATTCCACACTATGCAACGTGGATGGCGAAGATGAGGGACTACAGGCGGTGGAGCAAACGCCTCGTACGCGGGAGCACTCGGCCGAGGAACAGCGTCTCAGGCGGCAACACCGCGAGGCAATGGTGTTTAACGACGGCACACGACCCATTGGAAGGGAGGATATCATCGAGAGGAGCCACGACTCGCCAAGCTGAACCATCAGTAGTCATGGCAATGGACGAATTAAGCAGCAGATTCATGTAGCATCGACTACGTGTGCAGCTGCGCTTTATATCGAGAGTCTGATTAACACGGACGCGCCCGTACAGCACAGGCAAGAAAAAGACTTCAATTAACTTGGCATGATCTGTGGAAGAGCAGCAGGGAACACCCTTCAACTAAGCTGACTTCGTTCAGCACGTTGATGCCGGCTGGGACTTGAATATGGGTTTATACGTATCTGTATCGGATGCGGGCGAAGAAGGGAAAGATCCTCTGACCATGAGAGATCTTCCCAGTGCCCTTATATGGGCCTATCTAACAAAGGGCTGCAGGAGGTAGCCTACATGTCCTGCGCCTTCTGAAAGGTGCAGGTGTCTTGGGTCATCCCCTTTCAAGTCTGTGTGTTGCGCGTTCGAGGCAAGTGGAAAGACACGGGTTGATACACACAGGACCCAGGGTCTACTACTAAACTATGTAAGCATAACACTGCTTGGGGAGGTAGGAAGTCCGTCCAGGTAGTCTAATGATTAGCTTCATTCCATGGAGAAACACAGACCTTGCGCGGTAGGAAAGTAGGCAGAACATTGTCATCTCTGAGGAGTACTTGTAATAAAGATCTGCGAATATAAATTGCTTCTACCGTCGTTAGTACTGCCAATTACTGCGCGATTTCGCTGCACACCCATCTGGGTAGGTACCTAAATAACTGAGCTCATATACCTACCTGATGAATGAGAGGTCGAACGGCACCCGTCGATTGGCGAGACTTATCCCGTCTGATATGATAATAAGCTTCCATTTGGCGTGCTATCAAACCAGCATTCCAGACACCATGTCACCCACACAGCATACTCCACCGGGCTAGCCCGTCAGGTACCAACGCGGATGCACACTAGCCCCCCCCCCCCCCCCCCCCCCCCCGATGCTCGCCGCCATTGTCGACCATGAAATCTACAAATAGGCAAGTTCGAGATGTCTTGTTTCGAGGAAATGTCCGCAGTACCACGGTTGATCGCCTGGCAGAAAATCTTGGTTTATTGGACAAGGAGGGCTCGTACTGTCAGGAAATAAGTGCGCTTTCTTTACTAGCCGGCTAGTACCTGATCCGGTCTGGTTCCAAGCAGTCCATCAATACTCAATGGCGTTATCTAATTTTGGGCGGCGCAGACGGACGACTGGGAAAAGGAAGCCAGAGTAAGATTGCTGCCCACCTCCCTTCCCCCCTTCACTCAACATCGGACCATGACTGGTCTTTCAAACCAATTACACAATACTACGCTACTAGCCCATCTTGTAGTCAGACAGTAATTGTCCACCACGGCTCATGTAAAAACAAAATGGAAGGGTTTCGCAGGTAGATGGTCTTTTGCCGCCAATACTAACGTCAAAGACAATAACGGACACGTCGCATGCAGGCAGTCAACCAGAGACGACCCCGGTCTTTGTCTGGGGATTGGGACTGGTCACCTGTTCAGACCCGCTATCTGCATGCAGCAGTAATCGGACGATGCAAAGCGACGGCAGCGTCATGGCAACCGCGAGGGTACGAACCGGGGAGCAACCAGAGGAGGAGTCTTCCCCTTGACGTTCAAGGTCGATGATGGAAGGAGCGGCGCAGATGCCGGTGCCGTGTCGAATGGTCCAATTGCAAGGCGAGTCTCTTTAACAGCAGCTGCGGCTGCACCGCTACTCTTGCTTAATATGGATCCAATGTAAACATTGACAGCGGTTGCAGTACGGTACAAAGAGAGGTTCATCGAAGGAATGCTACGAGTACCTACCTACTAGGTATGAAGGACATTCTAGGACCAGCATCTGTCTTCTGTTATTTTCCCAACCCATCGGCACAGCTTCTGCTAGCGTAACTACTTATTTGACGGTCCTACTGCCCGCCTTCTTGTTCTGGATTTGTCTTGCTTCATCTTGTCTTTCCCTACACCAATCCGTCCGTTCACCCATTCCATCGCGTCGCGCTGGGCTACCCCCCCAAAAACCACCACGACTAGCCCTTCCACAGGGTCACGCTACAACGCTACACAACCCGACGAATCACCAACCCATTTCCCGCTTTCCTTGACGGCCTCCACCCCTGCGCATGGGTATTAGCCCACGGATCCTTACCCAAAAGGCTGAGCCATAAAGTGGTCAACGTCGGAGAACCCATCGAGAACGACCGTGCCGAGCAAGGGAAAAAGGAGGCTCACATCGTCACAAAAAGCCCCTCCTCCTCTGGCGACCTTGGTTTTTTCTTCTCCTTTGCCACGTCCTTCGCCCAGGACTCCTTGGTCCTGCTTATCCATCGCCGACGCCGTGTCCAAACGACCAGTTTCCGTGGCACGGGTCACCTCCTAATCGCTCAGACAAGCTGCTCAGAACTTCTAGATCTGCCAAGGTCACTGAAGGAGCAGACACAGCCGCTGTCAACTCAGAGACAACCATCCTCGACCTTACCGAAAGGTCAAAGACCTAGGCGATCACACCTTACGGTGCTCTCTTTCGGCATAGCGTACGAATATTGTCTCTCAATCCCGCCCAATCGACAGAGAGTCCTCCCGTGCCGCCACATCTTTGTGTTGCTTCTCCCGCCAACGGGGGGTACCAAGGTATTCGCAACGATCATCCCGTTCTGTCACCAAACAGGGCCTTCGTCGCGCATCTCATTTGCTGTGCGGCTCCTACTGCGACCGTTACGCTACCGCTACCTACCTACCTTTGTGCTGCGGGCGACCGACCAGTGGGGGCCCCGGGGTAGCAATAGGCGCAACCACGAGAACCTGGCCTGACCCTGTGCCGCCTACCAAAGAGCTAAGCTCCAATAGAGTTGCCGCCCAGCGCTCAATCTAGCGGTCTTATTACTGCCCGCGTCCCTGTACACGAGCTGCTGTACCCACTAATTTTACTGCACTGTCTTCAATACCCAAATCGACCCGGCTGTTCATCATGTCCGTCACCACAACAACAGCGACCGCCGCTCACGCGCCGACCCATAGAAGTCTCGCCCACCCACCGCGAACTCTTCGGAAAGCCACCAGTTACAGCAACTTTGCCTCCTCCACAACCGCTTCCTCCCCTAGTCTCAACTCGCTCTACAACACTCATTCGCGCCTCGCGCCGTCCCAGCATTCCTTGCCTCGCAAGTCCTCCCTGGCCGCTTTGACTCCCAAATCCCTCGCCTCTATTCCCGATGTAAGCGAGTCTTACGCCTACAACAGTGTGCTAGCCGAGTCATCACCCGATCACAAAATGCCACCCGCTACTCCTGGTAAGGTCGGAAACGACTTCGCCGTTGGCGATGTCGTCGAAGTTCCCGGGAACATGTTCGGCACCGTTCGCTTCATTGGGTCGGTGGATGGGAAGAAGGGCACTTTCGCTGGCGTTGAGTTACACCCGGAGTTCGCGCAGAGGGGAAAGAACTCTGGTGAGGTGGAAGGGTAAGTTTTCTGCCAAAGTCAAATTGACGACAGAACACGCCACTGACTGTGCACAGTGTATCGTACTTCTCCACGACTCTCCCGGGTGCAGGCATATTTCTTCCCCTCAATAAAGCCGTCAGGAGGGATTCGCCTTCGGGCTCGTCCTATAGCTCGTTTCCTCAAACCCCCACGGCGAGTACGATGGGTGGTCTCAAGCCCGGCACGCAAAACTCGACGAATCATACCCCTTCTACTCCCTCAGTACCAATGTTGAGCAAGTCTGTCGGGCCAGGCCGGGCTCCCAGTCCTGTGCTGAAGAAGTCCATCAGTAGGCCCTCCGTCCGGTCAGAGTCGCCCGTGCGAAAACTGCAAATGACGCCCGGCCCGAGACCATCTTTGGCGACACCCGGCAGAATACCCTCCAAACACAGCTCGCCTTCCATTAACCGTTTCGCTCAGAGTGTACGAGGGACGGCGGGAGATCCTAGCAAGACGCCAAGACTGGACACCAAATCAAGTGTTGGACCTCGCAGTGCATCTGCCCTTGGTCAAACGTCAATGTTTGACGAGGAGCCCATGCCGCCGAATACTTTGCAGCGAACACAGACGAATGGAAGCACAAACTCGATTTCTTCATACAACTCCAAGTTCAGGGCTCCCTCTCGGGCTGGAGCCGGGTCGAGAGCTGCGTCGCGAGCCCAAAACGATGACGAAATCGAGCGCCTGAGGGCAAACCTGGAAGACCGTGAAAGGCAGTTGAGAGACCAGGCAGCCACTCTGGCAGAGATGGAAAGCAGTCTCACCGAGCTGCAGAGCCTTATGGAGAATTCGGATTTGGGAGCACCAAAGCGAAACAGCTTTGACGATAAGGACACGGCGCAGCTTCGAGCATTGGTCAAAGAGAAGAACGAGAAGATTGCGATGCTCACAGCCGAGTTCGACACGCATCGGGCAGACTTCCGAAGCACCATCGACACCTTGGAAATGGCCAGCGCTGAGACCGAAAGAGTTTACGAAAAACGAATCGACGAGCTTATGCTCGAAATCCGAGAATTGGAATCCCGAACTGATGACGTGGACTCAGTCGCTCGACAGCTGAAGCAGCTCGAGGAGCTGGTTCAAGAACTTGAGGAGGGCCTCGAAGATGCCCGCCGTGGGGAAGCCGAAGCCAGAGGAGAGGTCGAGTTTCTTCGAGGCGAAGTTGAGCGAACGCGGACCGAGTTGCGCCGTGAACGCGAAAAGGCTCCGGCTGCGGTGAACGGATCTAGGGGGTCACCAAGCGGTGATCGCCTCTCTGGATCCAAGGAGCTCGAGCAGAAGGAAGACGAGATCCGGGGGCTGAAAGCTATCATCCATTCCCTTAGTCGGGATTCCGTTCCTGGCGGAGGTGCCGATAAGCCGGAAGATCCTTCAGTCCGTGAGAACGCCCTGGCTCGAGACAAGCTGGAACGTGACTTGGCAGAGCTCCGTGCTGTCGTCAAGGAAAAGAGCCAGCGTGAAGAGGAGCTCGAGCGGGAACTGGAGATGCTCCGTAGGGGGAGCGCCACGACCCTGCAAACCGACTCAGCCACCAACGGCGGTGGCCAACGCTCGTCACTTCGCGATTCGCGAGACACCATCGTCCTGACGCGCAACAGCGAAGCTCAACCTCCCATAGCGACACACAAGCGCGTTCGCACACTGGACACCATGCCAGAGAGTGATGCCTACTCGTCCGTCACCGACAATAGTACTCTCTGGTGCGAGATTTGCGAGACGGGCGGTCACGATATCCTGACCTGCACCAACATGTTTGGTACCGAGACTGCCAAGACCAGCGGCGACGCCGTCAAGACGATCAAAGATGCCACCAAAGAGGAAACGCAGCCCCTTCCTGCTGACGACAAGCCTGCTCCCCTATCACCGGTCAAGCCCAAGACGACAGTTCCTCCGTCCAACACCCAGATGCTTCCGAATCCTATGGAGACCGGCCCTGTGGCTGGCAAGGAGACAGGTGTGATAGACAACTCAAAGTGGTGTGCCGTTTGCGAAAGAGACGGACACGAAAGCTACGATTGTCCGTTTGAAGACGCATTCTAGGAGGATCGACTTTGAGTCACAACAGCGAGAAGGGGCTCATACAAGGGATAAGACGTCATTACGTCGTCAGCCTTGTTTGTGTTGAATTACTGTGAAGCTCAAACTATAAGATCGGTTTGTATTGGGTTCCTGGGTGGTCAGAGCGATGGAAGTTTTTCGTTCGTCATAGCATTTGCAGCGATGATACCATAGTTCGAGGAGGAGCATGTTTCTCAGCGTTGATTTTCCGCGCTGGACTCGGTTCCTAGTCAGTCCGGGTGTGATGCTGCGGCCGTTTTGGTCTCCTTGGTTTTCATCTCAAGGGGCTTCTATAAGTTGATAATACTAGACTTAAGTCATGGGCTACGAACATGGTCGCAAAAGACGCGAAGGCATGAATAACTGTGTATAGTGACAGAGCATCACATGTGATGGGGAATTCGCTAAGGAACACACACGCTTCGTAGGGCGGCCGGGTTTGCGAAGGCTGGGGCTGGGCTGCATTTGGACGGCAAGGGTCTTCCCGTCGCCGTAGGCCAAACCACCTCAGGGTTCAATGCCGTTTCTGGAGCTGGAGCTAGTCGTGGTGTTCCCCACCCCAAAGGATCCCCGTGGCGTTTCACGGTCTCTGCCAACGCGGATCCTTAGCTCAGCAGAGCACAGCCGACTCATGGTAGGGGCAGCGACCGGTTGATCTGATGTTTCCTCCCCTTCGGCTCGTTTTTGGGAAAAGCTTGCCGTACGACACTCACTTCATCTCCGATCGTTCCCAGCAGCCCCTCGGACACGAAGAACGGCAATCCCGCCTTATCCTGTAAATAGCACATATCCTTGCTTCTTCCAGGGTACCTATCTGCCACACGCCCGCCTCTGACTTGCTGCGACGCGGAGGACCTGCGTCAGCTTCTTCCTACCCGCTTGGTTACCGGGGTGGCAGAGGAACAGAGTGGGAAAGCTAGCTGTCCTGTATTCCGCGCAGCTGCAACCCCAACTTCGAATCGCAAACAAACGAGGCCGAGATTTTCGCTGCGATACTTACGACCGGACATACCCAGTTGTCGATTGCCAGCACTTCAACGGCGCAGAGAGTCAATTGTCTCGAACATCCCCCGTTGACGGATAGCATACGGCGGCGCCCTGCGAGCTCTCTCCAGAACCAAAAACCACGGCGTCAAAAGTCGCGGAATTCACTAACAAACACACGCACACACATATCGACATTTCCGTCGCATTCCGCTAGCCTGCCATGGCGCAAATGCTCCTCGACGTGCTCTACTCCTTCGGGAACTGCCTGAACTGCTTCCCCGGCTCGCCGACGCTCAAAATCAACAACCGCAACTTCAAAATCCTCCGTCTCCTGGGCGAGGTAAGCCCTCTTGTTTTCCTTTTACGTCCCGACCCAATACGTGGTCTCATCTCTCATGTCGGAAACGGGCTGTTTGGACAAAGAAACGTGAACTAATTGTACCGTTGCGCAGGGCGGATTCTCCTACGTGTACCTCGTCCAGGACACCCAGACCTCGGAAGAGCTCGCCCTCAAGAAGATCCGCTGCCCCTTCGGCGCCGAGTCCGTCGCCCAGGCTATGAAGGAGGTTGACGCCTATCGCCTCTTCGCCCGGTCCCCCGGCATCATCCACAGCGTCGACCACGCCATCGCCACCGAGCGCGGCGGCGAGCCCGGTTCCAAGACCGTCTACGTCCTGCTGCCCTACTACCGTCGCGGCAACCTCCAGGACCTCATCAACGCCAACCTCGTAAATCACACTGCCTTCCCCGAGCGCAGGCTCATGCTCCTTTTCCTGGGCGTCTGCAAGGCGCTCAGGGAGATGCACCATTACACCGGCGGCGGCGGTGGTGGGCGCGGGCAACCCGGCATCGAGAGGATGGAAATGGGCAACGGCGACGAGGAGGACCAGGGCAACGGCCCCAAGAGGAAGAAGAGCGGGAAAAAGAACAAGGGTGGCAAGCGTGTCGCGAGTATGGCCGCCGCTACGGGCGCCGACGACGAGGACGAGAACGAGCAGCAGAGGCCACTGATGGAGGGCGAGACGCCCGGGTCCGGCGAAGTCAAGTCGTACGCGCATCGGGACATCAAGCCAGGTAAGCCTCCCCCCTCCCCGCCAAACGCCAAACGGACCGGGCTAATATGCCACTTCCTAAGGAAACATCATGATCGACGACTCGGGCTCGAACCCGATCCTTATGGACCTCGGCTCCATCGCGCCCTCCCCGATCCCCATTACCTCACACTCCCTTGCCATTGCGACGCAGGACACGGCCGCCGAGCACAGCACGATGCCCTACCGCGCCCCGGAGCTCTTTGACGTGCAAACCGGCACCGTTATCGACACAAAGGTCGACATCTGGTCCCTTGGCTGCACCCTTTACGCCTGTCTCGTCGGCAAGTCCCCCTTCGAGGCCCGTTCCGACGAGACAGGCGGCTCCCTCAGCATGTGCGTCCTCGGCGGCGACTGGCGCTTCCCTGACGAGGGCATCAAGCGCACGGGCACCAGCGGCGGCATGAGGGGCCAGGCCGCCGCCGCCGCCGCCGGCCCGGACGCCTCGGGTGCTGGTGAGGTCAAGATTAGCGAGCCCATCCGCGACGTCGTCCGCAAGTGTCTCAAAGTCGAGCCGGCCGAGCGCCCGGACATTAACGAGCTCATTGACATGGTCGAAGGCGTCATCGAGGAGTTGCCCCAAGACGGGTCTCTGTGAGGGGCGTAAAGAGGAAAAGAGGGAAAAGAGGGGGCGGGGAGGGACTTGATCCTTATGAGGCTGTTTGGGTTCATGTATTGTATAATGAGGTCGATCTTTCCCGCTGTTCCCAGGGAATCTGCAAGGCTTCTATAGTAACCACGGCGTTCGGGGGCGGCGCATGTAGGAAGAGGAGCTAGAGAGCCATTCTGATGTTTTTTGTTTGTTTGTTTAACATAGGTATTCACATGTCCCAAAACGCCCGCGAAGAAGCGTATTTGATCCTTCGCCTTGTTTCCATGATGATTCATTTCCAGCCTCAAACTCTGAAACTATCCTCATCTTCGAACGTAGCTAGCTCTTCAAACTCAGCTTCGTCTGTGGTACAGTCGTACTCAAGACAGCAATCGCCCAGGTTCGCATCCTATAACTCCAGGCGGTACGTCGCGATTTCGAAGGGGCGCAGCGTAATCGGGAACTTTCCGTTCTCAATCTTGATTTCCTCAATGTCATCTTCCAGCAGGTTGCTCTTGAAGACGCGCTTGACGTCCCAAGTGGTCTCGATAACACCCCGGCTCTGGCCGCCGAGACTGTCATACACACGCAAGATGACGTTGCGCCCCTTGCGCTTCGGTAGCTCACCGCGAGTAACGTCCTCGTCGTCTTCGCCCCGCTTCACAGTGTCAAGGATGAGAGAGCCATCCCCAATAAGCTTTACGGGGCTCTTGTTGAAGGATGCCTGTACAGTACCGGGCGCCGACAGGAGTCTCAGAGGGCTGTTAAAGGCATACGCTGCCCGGACAGTCGAAGAACCCAGTGGTCCCTCGTGAGGGAAAATAGCCCAGCGAATTTGATGGGTCCCCATATCAGCATGCGCATCAGGGGCCTTGGGTGATCGCAGAAGAGACAGACGCTGCAGGTTACCGACGGTCGCGAAACCGTACTTGCTGTCGTTCAGAATGGAAACACCGTAGTTGTGCTCGGACAGATCAGCGAAACGGTGACAGCAGACTTCGAATTTGGCCATGTCCCAGCTGCAATACGTTAGAGGTTGTCTCTGGCATATGAAAAAGGAAGACGCACCTTGTGTTGTAGTGAGTGGGCCGCTTCACGAGACCATAAGCCGTCTCATAGGACGCCTCAGTGTTTCTGACGTCAACAGGGAACTCGACCTTCAAGAACTTCATAGACTCGTGCCAGTCGACTTCGGCGTGGCACTCGACCCAAGACTGGACCCCCTTCAAGGCGGCTGAAAGCGTGATTGTAGACCTGATTGAGCTTTCTTCGCTGACTTTGATCTCAGTGGTCAAGCTGACGCGATGCGCTTTCTGCTCGGAAATAGCAGTCTTGCCGCAGCGAAGCTCCTTTCTGGTGTCGAGGTGGTAAACTTCGACATCCCAAGCCTGCCAGTAGAGCGGCTTGTCGTCAAAAATGACATACTGGTTAGCCTTTCCACCCTTCTCAATGACCTCACGGTTGGCAACGCGGTCATAGAGAGAAGTTATGGTTCCGTCCTCGACCTTGACGCGAAGCTGATCGTTCTGCAACACAAACACGCCAGAGCTGACTTCTTCGACAGTGACAGCCGGCTCCTCCTTGGAAACCTTGAAGGGACGGATAGCTAGCAGTTGGCCCTCACCACAAGCAACGCCAGCTTCCGTTGCGGAAAGCTCAACGACTTCTTTGCGGTGCCAAGGGAGAGTGTTCAAGGCCACAATCTCGTTAATGCAACCACTGGTGGTAGCAGACACTCCCAGCACGCCATGGATGTCCTCAAGAATCTTCTTTCCGGTCTTAAAGACCATGTCGTAGAGCTATCTAGGTTAGCATTGGTTATCTCATGCTTGCACTCTGTGACTTGCCTCATCCGAATCATCGTAGCACATCTCGATAGAGCTGCCTGGGAGGCAATCGTGGAATTGGCAAAGCAGAACGGCCTCCCACATGTCGTCAATTTCCTTCTTCGGGTACTTGTAGTTCTTGCCACTATCGCTAAGTGTCGCGATAGTGGCAAGCCATTCAATGTCCCTCAGAAGAATCTCGGACTTGCGGTTGTTGAATTTGTTGTTCGCTTGCGTAGTGTATGTACCACGGTGAAGCTCAAAGTAGAGCTCGCCGTACCAGGTGACGAATTCTGTGGCCTTGGGCTCAAGCTTGTTGAAGAAGTCGTCGACACTGTTACCCATGTGCACTCTAGGCAGCATGCCAACTTGATCGGATATGCCGCGGCATCTACGCAGCTTTTCAAGGTGCTGCCAGGTTGGGCCTCCGCCACCATCACCTTTGCCAAATACGAGCAAAGACGTATGATCTTGGTCCATTGACTTGTGCTGGCTGACACTTCTCTTCACGTCGCCAAAGTGGGCTTCGGCGGTGTAAGTTTCCGAGGGTGGCATGTGACAGATGACTTGGCTTCCATCAAGCGCAACCCAGTTGAAGGTCGTGTGCGGGAACTTGTTGATGTTGTTCCAACTGAGCTTTTGTGTGAGGAAGCGATTCATACCAGCAAGACGGCAGAGCTGGGGAAGCTGGGCCGAGTATCCAAAGGTATCGGGAAGCCAGAAAGTCTGGCAACGCTCGCCGAAGTTGCTTTCGAAGAATCGCTGGCCATACAAGAACTGCCGGACAAGAGATTCACCACTGGGCATGTTGGTGTCGTGTTCGACCCAGCTACCACCAATGGGGTGGAACCTGCCCTCCTTAACCTTCGTCTTGACGCGGTCGAAAGCATAGGGATAAAGTTCCTTCAACCACTTGTACTGCTGGGCTTGCGAGCAAGCAAAGTTTAACTCGGGATAGCGGTCCATCAAGTCGCACTGGTTAGACCAGGATCTGACGACCTTGCGCTTTGTCTCGGCCCAAGGCCAGAGCCAGCAGCTGTCGATGTGGCAATGACCAATACCATATACCTGAGGAACCTTGCCGGTGCTGTAGACCTTGTGGGAGTCGACGTTCGAACCAAGGTACTCCTGTGCAATCTTTCGGCACTTCAGAATGGAGTCCTTGTTGCCAAGCTCGAAAGCATCGATTACATCAGTGGCCACCTTGAGAGCCTTGTGTTGTTCCCAGGAGTCCTGAGGAAACTCACGCGCAGCATCGCCAATGATCCAGATGTCAATGTAGAGTGCTCGTGCCTCGGGATTGACAGCAACGATTTCAGCTTGGCCAAGACGGAAATACTTGTTGGGGTCCGGCGGCTGGATCCCGTCTCCGCCGGGAGCGTTTCCAAACATGCCATTGCAGGCCATCTCGATGTAAATGGTGTGCTCTTTTCCGTCCCTGAACTCCTTTGGCAAAATCCATTCGGTCCGCTCGCCGCCGCCGGTGAGACCCTGGAGCGGTTTTCCGTCCTCGGTCCAGATGAGGCCCTCATTGTTGGCATCCCAGCGGAGTTCAAGAAGGTCCTTGTCACGCAGCTCTTTCGGAACGGTCAAGATGACCTTGAACCAATGGGTGGACCATGAGGGGCCAAACCAGGCGCCAACCTCGGTCTTTGTGAATTCGTGTGAGACAGCGTCCTCGAAGGTCGGGCGGGTGGTGTCGGGTGCGTCCCAAACGGACAGCTTAACGTGAGGCTCGCCCGATGCGGTGCCCTCCGTCATCATTCTGTGGTGCAAGTTAGCGGGACGTTCCCCAGGTTTACTATGGGGCAGTCGGTAGGGGGATACGCACGCCAGGAGGTTGTGCTTCTCCCATTGTCCGCTGGAGTAGAATTGGTTAATTCTGTCCTTGTAGATGTTGGAGATCCATTGTCCCACGGGACGGGAGGCGAGTGTTGGGTATGAGCTCTTGCTCTTGATTTCTCTTCCGCCACCCATAATGGGCTGTCCGGAGTGTTTCGATGGATTGAGAGGGCCGGGTGGAGCTGATCGATTGTTTAGCCGGCGATCACGATGGAGCTCCGATAAGTGATGATGCAGTCGCGATGGTTTTGTAGATGCGTTGTCGACTTTCTGGGCAGCTTGAGAAGCTTCTAGAGCGTCGTTGAGATGTTGATTAAGGGTTTCGGGGTCGTGACCACTACGAAACAGAGGTGTTCTTGTTAGCTTTTGACCTCGGGATTGTCTGAAAGCAGAGGCGGACTCGAAGCTCTTTGGGGGGGGGGGGGGGGGGGGGGGGGGGGGGAGCTAATGTAGAGCACGGGAACATCCCTGCGGTAGAGATAGGCGGGCGCTGAAACACATCCAGTGGGAGCGTGCGGGGACATGTCAGTGCAACAGTAGAAGTGCGGGGAGGCTGGGTCTAGGGGGGATGGGTGGGTGACGCAGCCATCATGCGATCCCCTCGATTAGCCGGGACGCCGGGGGAAATGTTTGGAAGATCGTCCACCACTTGGAAGGCCTGTCTTACCTCATCTTGCTAACTTGTTGATACTGGATGCAGTGACTGAGACAGCAAGGCGGTGGTGCTGAAGGACGATGTTTGATGTTGGAGCTTTACTTGAAGGACTGTGCCGAAATCAGCCAGTATGGATAATGACACAGGAGGCGGTTGATGATAAAAAACGATACCCGAGCGGCAGCTAGAAAGGAACGAGGACGAAGCTTTGGCGAACCGATACTGGAAGCTCAGGTAGTGCGAGATGTCGCCTGAGAGGAGGAATATGGGGTGGTTGATGCAATCAGGGTTCAGCTAGCCAGAGCATGTCCCTGTGGTGTAAGTTGCTCTGGAGCGGCTGCCATGGAACTTGCCCGGCATGACTTGGTGCTCGCAACTGCCCTTGACGAGATGGGCGTGCTGTCTTTGCTTAATTCCAATGCCTATTATCGGGAGCCACGAACATCTACAATATGGCTCTTTCATCAACCAAGACGGAAGCCCGATGCAAGTCGAAAAAGCAACGAAGGGGCTTCGGAGCACCGGCAACTGCCCGACCGTGAAATGCAGTGTGTTACGCACCGCAATGGGATAATTGTTCGCCTCCGCTCCTCCACCCCGGAAAAGTTGAAAGTCTCGTTCCTGTTTTCGAGCTCCGAACGTGTGAGAATCTACAAGGCTCGTCCCCATCTCACTCGAGCCACCTGGGCATCAGATGACGTTCGCACCCGCTCTTATATGAATTTCTGTCGAATGTACTGATTGACAGTTTCTGTTATGAGATGAACTCAAATTTTCGCGACTAAAACATAAGAATAAAATAGCAAAATAATAAAACATGTTCGTCTTGTTTACAGCGACGTGGTGCCGGATATATGTACATGTACTGTGTTCAATAAAACAAAATAAAACTCCATTGAAAAGATGGTCAGGAAGTGAAGTACGTAGGTTGCCGAGGGTCAATAATCCAATCATCACATCATTGTCCATGTCCCATTGTTGAACGCCGCAGAATGAGGTTGGAAAAAGAGTAGCCAAGAGGCGGGGGGAAACCACACAAAGCAAAACAAAAGAGCGCCCCAAGACACTGTCACGGCGACAAGCCGGAATCCTTGCCCCGGCTTCCCGTACCCGTTCCCGTACCGCGATAGACAACCTCGGACCCGGTCTCTTCCTCTTCATCTTCGTCATCCAGGTCCACATCGTCCTCGTCATTATCGTATTCTTCAACCCCATCGTCCTCGAATTCGTCATTCATGGGCTGTTCACAGTCATCTGTCTCGCTCTCGCTCCCACTGTCCTCCTCAAAGCCGAGCACGCCGAGAATGGGCACCTCGACCTTACGGTACTGGCTCCTGATCATGCTGTCGGCCATCTCAAACAGCTTAGCGTCTTTATCTGGCGCCACCTCTCTATCCATGGAGAAGTGGGCCTCGTCTTGGTCAGCGAGGTCGTCGGGTCCCAGGACGGGCGGCGATGACAAACCCGCAGGCATGTTCATGACCCAGCGACGGACCCCTTCGCCTTTGGTAACGCGGGACCGGGCACTCCGCGCTCTTAACCCCGTCCGAAATTGCCGTTTTTGCTTTCGGCGTCTCCGCTGGAGCCGGTCGCGGACATACCACGCCACCACCAGCATGGCCGCCTGCATCATCTCTTGACACTTTTGCCTATGCATGTTTGCCCAGGCCTGGCATCTTTGCTGCTGCGCGTTGGAGATGGCTTGGCACCTTTGTTGATAGTAGGCAGCGATGCGTGAGACCATGGCCGCGTATCGGGGATCCATGGGCGGCTGGTTCGGGTCTGCCACACTCATTTTGGAAGTCGAAGTCGGCTTGGGAGGGGCACCCATTGGAGGAATGGCTCTTGGCGGTTCCTCCTTTTCCATCCTGCCCGCGACATTGTCGTTGGTAATCTTGGCTTCAGCGGCCTTGCGTTTCAGTTGAGCCGACAGAGGAAGAGCAGACGTTCGGAATGAGAGATGCTCGGGTGGGGGCGTGACGGGGGCCAAAGGGTTGAAATTGAAGGTAGGTAGAGGCGCCGCCATAGAGGGTGGTTTTGGTATAAGCAGCTTTGTTCTCTATGTGGTGATGGTGTTATGTAAGTGGGTCGTTTCTGTGTGGTGTGTTTGATGTTGTGGATATCGTATGTCAGAGTGTCTCCTTACTGACACGAGCTGTACGCTCGTGAGAGAACTCGAGAAAAGAAGTTTTGCTAATTCCAAGTCTCAACAGTAGCAGGAGAGACGGGGCAGTATAAGTAGAATGAAATGAATCTGACTCTCGCTGTCGGGGCGTTTCGGGAGCGGCGGTAGTAATACTAGGTAGGTAGGCAGTGTCGTTGGGCAGGCAGTAGGGATGGGGTGCTGATGGGATGGTTGGTCGGTTGGGGTCCGCTGCAGACTGTGAGGCATGCGAAAACGGACGTATCAAAGCAAGTGGTCGTCAGGAAGGGGGGGTAAGAAATGGAGGCACAGAAAAACAGATATATACCTACAAGGCGGCATTTCAAATCAGGAGGGCGGCATGACGGCGTATGCTGCCACGTTTGGGCCAAGGGTCTGGCGATAAATTTGGAGAGTGAGTGGGAATGGGCTGAGGAGTCGTCGAAATCGGCCGATACGGAATCGAATGGCAACCATCGCCGTGGCTTTAGGGGCCTGGGCCCGGTACGTATCCCAGGTGAGGTAGGTACCTCGATGCTGGGCGAACCAGATACTTTCACCGACTTCTCAGATCTCAAGCCGCCTGGATGTAATCGTGTCTTAGGTAGTTCCTAACTCCGCTTACAATGATCACTCCGTGAGATGCGGACGAGACTCGACGCCCCTCTTTTCTATACCTTTTTCTCTCTTTCGTCCGTCCCGGCCCGGGAAGATTACCAACAAGAGAGGAAGGGAAACCTTATCACGGGTGATGTGCCCAGATGCTTACATGTCGTATAATCCCGAATTATTGATTATCCTATCCTGTATGGCATGCTTCGAACCCGAACCACCCGTTTCCCGTAATCCTGTATCAATAACATCTACGTCCATATCCGTATATAGTAATAAGATCATGAAGTAGCCGACAACTAGCAAAGCAAGCACCCGCCACGGGCAGTTTGATGCCGTCTCGACAGCCACACGCGATTCTATCATCGATCCATCATCTACACCCACATCATCCCACCCATGACCGCACACAACAGCGACACCCCCAGCATCTCGCCCAGTGCCATGGCCTTGTGCCTAGGGTCTTGGTTGTAATACGACGCTAGCCATGGAGACAAGGCAAAACATGCAAGGTGCTGCCACCCACTGAAGATAGAATGGGCTGGGAGTGGTGGCATCCTGCGGCGTCTGTCCATCTTTGATTGCCCCCCTTGCCCACCTTCGTCCGCTTTCTTGAGAGCACCTGGCCGTCCTCTTCCAGGAATGCGGTTGTCCTGTTGATCCCCATAGCAGGTGAGCCACAATGCGGCCATGACTTCTGTGTTATGATGCGACACCCCGCCCTGCCAATCTCGACATGATGAAGTTATCATTCGACCCTCGCCCGCATGGGAATGCATTGCACCGACAGCCTTGCTGACAATTGGGACATTTGACCGGCTTTTACTGGCTGGCTAGGCGCTGCGAGCGTTGGCATGTCCAGCAAACACACTGTGGTTTCTGCGGTCTGAAGGATCTGATTCCTGCAGCGCAGCCCAACAGTATAGGCGACTTGTCAGGCTTTCCAGCTTTTCAGAGATGCAGATGTGGTTCCCGACTCCCATACGCCTCCCCCCACCGTCCTCCCTACTTACATATGACCGATCCAACAGGATGATACTAGACGAAACAGACTCTCTCGTAAGACCACGGTGCACACCAGGCAAGTGCCCATTTTTCATTTTATTTTTTATTCCAAGGAGACTAACACTAGGATATGTTCTTGCTCAAGGCTTTAGATTCATCACCGTTCCTCTCCGCAATATGTCTCGCTTGCACGACCTATCGACCTTGCAAGGTATCTTTTAAGCTCTGCCTGGCACATCCTGATTCCGACATTGTACCCTATTTTCTTTCTTTCCCCCTTTCTTTCTTTTCTCCATCTAATCCCCATTTACTTATCCGCTCGCATAGTTGCCATCTTGTTTTATCCTATGTCCGGCTGACGAAGCTTCCGTGATGATTCCGCTACCTCCGAGGCTTGCTAATCATGCTTGCCGCCGGGTGGACGTAGTGTGTGTAGGTTGTTGTTTGCTTTGGTATTAATATATTGGGAACGTTGCATTTCCCACCACCTGAACCGTACAGGATCCTCACCTAATTCCGTCGTCGCAACATGCCATTCTTCTCTGGCCATCCATCTCCAGCCCCATGCCGCGTGTCGTGTCATACTAGCCTTGTGTGTGCTCTATTCGTACGTACGGGTACATCATGGTACAGGCGGTAGGAGCCAGACCCAGGCGCCTGGACCATCGCCCCACAGGGCAGTTGAGAACACAATGCAGCCTGTTCAGGCGGCCATGCTCTTGCACCGTAGGTACTAATGCAGGGTACCTACCTACCTAGGTAAGGTAAGGAGGGAGGTAGCAATGGAATTCTCCCGATCGACTTGGGCGGTTTCGATCATCGTCCCGGAAAATCTCGCGATATCCCACGTCCACACTGCTGCTCGCACGATGCTCATGCCAACCCCAGTAGTTACTGAAATCCCCGGCTCATTATCTCATCATCGAAACCCCTCTCCCCGTCGTCACGTCACCGCGTTTCTCGCCGCACTGTCATACAACCGCTAAACAGGCCATTGAAGAAAACAATATCGACATCGCATTCAATCAGCTCACTTCATGATACGCTCACATGTTGGTCCGACCATTCATCACAGCCGCCTGTCATGATCTGGTCCCTCCGTCACTGGCCGCAGCCCGATTCTATCCTGCCGTCGCACTTCACCTCCGCCTACGCCGCGTCCATGGAACGAGGCGCGGCTCTAGCTTTAGCTTTGGCCGAGAAACCGGGGCTGCTGGGCTGCCGTGCAGGAGGGTTATGACCGGTTGGCACGTTTCCGTCCTTGTCAGGGGCAAGAAGACCAAGTCGACAGTGAAGCTTGATGATCTACCCCAAGGCGCTCTGCCTCTAAATCCCCATCCCGCGCAAGATGAGGGCCCAGCTTACCCAACAGTCGTGCTGCAGGCGCGCCGCAACATGCAGAAGTTTGACAATTGCGTGCTTCTAACGCGCGTTGGTGGTTTCTACGAGCTGTATTTTGAACACGCCGAGGAGTACGGCCCACTGCTAAACCTAAAGGTCGCCCAGAAAAAGACAAATGCTGGCCTGGTTTCCATGGTAAATTATATCTCTCATCGTTTTCGGCAATACGTCTGCTAGGGTGGACCATACGCGCGTCATTGGCCTCTATATGTTCTCTGGATCTGATATACGAATTTGTGTTGTTAGGCCGGTTTTCCATTCTTCCAGCTGGATCGATTCCTCAAGATCCTGGTTCAGGATCTGAACCGCTACGTTGCTGTTGCTGAGGAGTTCCCCAACAATGCGCCAGAGAAGGTCAAGTCTGGTGGGCTGATGCACGACCGCAGAGTTGCTCGTATTATCACGCCAGGAACCCTGATTGATGAGAATTTCATGGACCCTTATGCCAACAACTACGTCCTAGCAATCCACGCGATGGTAACCCCATCCGGGGGAGGGGCAGACGGGGCGGTAGGAACATCGGCGGCAGCGGAAGGAGAGGGAGGGGCCCCAGACTCGTCGTTCCATCCAGCCACTGACCGGAACGTAACGCCGGCAACTGGTGACCTGGCCGCACCACCAATTCCCCTGGGTCTTGCGTGGCTGGACTTGTCCACCGGCCAGTTCTACACACAGACTACCGATCTCGCGGCGCTGTCGTCGATCCTCTCAAGGATAAGCCCCAAGGAAGTCGTGATCGATAGCGGGGTCCAGGCCCAGGCTGATCATGGCCTGTTCTCCATACTCGCCGAGGACCGCCACCTGGTCACTTATAGTTCTTTCGGCGAAATCAGGTGTCTTTCTGATTGGGCACCCATGCTCGAGAGCGACATCCCCCCGGCAATGCGCGATGCCTTCACTGAGGGTGAGGTGATGGCCGGCAGCCTGCTGCTGCACTACGTCAAGGAGCAGCTGCTGGGCTTGAGCATGAAGCTGCAGCCACCGATGCGGCACGAGAATATGCAGATAATGAGCATAGACAAAAACAGCATGCGCTCACTGGAGATCAAGCAGACCATCCGGGATGGGAACTTCAGGGGTAGCCTCTTGCATGCGATTAGACGGACGGTGACCAAGAGTGGCGCCAGGCTCCTCAACGATTGGCTCAGCGCCCCATCGACATCGCTCGATGTTATCAAGCTCAGGCAGGACCTCGTTGCCCGCTTCATTGAGGACCCTGACCTTCGCGATGCCGTCGTCCTGCTACTTCGCCGCAGTCATGACTCCCAACGACTGGTTCAGAAGTTCGCCCTAGGAAGAGGGGATCCAGACGACCTAGTGGCGCTGGCCAACACAATCCATGCCACCGACAGCATCAGACAGTTGTTGTCAGAGGCCACTGATGAGTCCGGCTGCCTCGCGCGTATGACGGCACGGCTGGACCTCAAGGGCCCCCTGAGGCTCGCGCGCCGGATCAAGGAAGCCATCGATGAGGAGGGCATCGTCCAACAGCACGAGATGGAAGAGAGCGAGGCAGGACAGATGATGGCGCTCGCGCAGGAGATCGTCAGCACGCAAGGCACACAGGAAGATGCCGCTGTCCTCCCCAAGGGTGCCGCGAAGAAGAAGCGTCCAACCTCGGTCCGAGAGGCGTACGCCGACGATAACGAGACCTGGATCATGAAGCCCAAGGCCAGCCCGGTCCTCAGGCAACTTCACGCTGACCTCGCCGCCCTGCACGCCGAGAGGGAGACCCTCACGGATACCCTCCGCGACGAGCATGGCGCAACCTCTCTCACACTCCGCTGGAGCCCCGCCCTCGGTCACTTCTGCCACATCAAGGGCAAAGACGTGCGGTCCATGTCCTCCAGCATCAGAGCCTTGAGCTCCAGCAAGTCAACGAGCTCCTTCCACGCCCCGGAGTGGACGCGCCTCGGCCAGCAGCTCGAGCACGCCCGGCACAGCATCCGCACCGAAGAGCAGCGCGTCTTCCACGCCCTCCGAGCTGCCGTTGTGCTGAACCTCGTGAGGCTGCGCCGGAATGCCGCCGTCCTCGACGAGCTCGACGTGGCCACCTCTTTTGCCAGGCTCGCCGTCGAGCAAGGGCTCACCAGGCCCCTCCTGAACAGCTCGACGGCCCACACCATTATCGGCGGCAGGCACCCGACTGTCGAGGGCGGGCTTCACGAGCAAGGTCGCAGCTTCGTCCGCAACGACTGCCTCGTCGGCGGCGGCGGGGGCTCCGGCGGCCGATTGTGGCTCATTACGGGGCCTAACATGGCAGGCAAGAGCACGTTCCTGCGGCAGAACGCACTCATCACGATCCTCGCGCAGGTCGGGTGCTACGTGCCCGCCGACTACGCCGAGCTGGGCGTCGTCGACGCCATCTTCAGCCGCGTCGGGTCCGCCGACAACCTGTACCGTGACCAGAGCACCTTCATGGTCGAGATGATGGAGACGGCGCAGATCCTGCGCAGCGCGACGCCGCGGTCCTTTGTCATCATGGACGAGATCGGCAGGGGGACGACGCCCGAGGACGGCACCGCCGTGGCATACGCGTGCCTGCACCACCTGGTCACGGTCAACCAGTGCCGGACGCTGTTCGCGACGCACTTCCACAAGGTAGCGGACCTTGCTGTCGCAGAGGGGCTCGCTGACGACGGGAGAGGGGGAGTGGAGATGTATTGCACGGACGTGGACGAGGACGGCGATGGAGGGTTCGTATACGTTCATAAGCTACGCAAGGGGGTTAACCGGCAGAGTCACGCACTCAAGGTGGCGAGATTGGCCAACATGCCAGGGGGGGCAATTAATGTTGCGCAAAGGGTTATTGATATGCAACGTAAGCTCTAGCTAGACATCACTCGTAGGTAGCATGCAGACGGATGGTCAAGAGGGAGCGGGCGGGCATGGATTCATTGTACGATGCATAGACATGGGGAGAAACCTGTGCACTTTGGTATGTTAGCCATGATACCCAGCAGAAAAGAAAGTTGTACGATAGTACATGAATAAAAAGGACGGGGTTTGGAATGCTCCCTCATACGGTTGTGTGTTTGTCATCAAGTAGATCAGGGTTAAAAAGCTCTGAACATTTATAAAATCATCGGGAGCGGGGGGCGTGAAACAGAAGCGAAGAAGTTGAAAGCAACTAACCTTTGGCCATGTTGGAGAGTGAAATGCTCATCAGCATGTCACGTCACCCAAAGAAACCGGGAACCGAATTGTTCTGTTTTTGCCGTCAAATGCGATGTGCTTGATTGACCGGCAACCCATCTATAAAGCCTCCCAAGATCCACGTATCGTCGCAAACCCTGTTCGTAGCCCAGAGAGCAGCCGTTTCATCACCGATTTCCCGTCATATTTAGTCGCTGGACACAATGTTAGCATGGGCGACAAGCGCGAGGGGGTCAGGGACACGTACAAGAGACCGCCGAAGCCACCATCCTCGTCAGACTCCTCCTCCTTCTCCTCCTCCTCCTTGGCCTCCTCCTTGGCCTCAGCGGCACCGCCGGCAGCGGCGGCGGGGGCAGCGGCAGCGTAGGCGTCGGGGTTGGCAATGCGGTCCTTGAGCTCCTCGATCTCGGGCCACGAGATCTCGGTCTCGATGGCGACGGCCAAAACGTTCTTGTAGCCGTTGAAGAAGGAGTGGATGACGGAGGGCAGGGTGGGGAAGTTGATGGCCAGGGAGACGGCGGCGATGGTGGTAACGGCGCCGGCGAAAGCCTTCAGGAGCTGCTCCTCGCCGATATCGAGGACGCTGGCGGGGAAGGTGTTGCCCTGGTCGTAGACCTGGGCGATACCCATGCCGTAGGTGAAGGGGGAGATGTTGAGCATGTTAAGGAGGGTAGCCTCGGAGGGGCCGACCTTGTTGTTGGCCTCAACGAGCTTCAGGTCCGAAACGATTTCAATGGTACCACGGGCAATCTTGGTGGGGACACCGAGAGCCTGGAAGAACGAGGTCTTGCCGGGCTCCATGCCGGTGTTGCCAGCGGGGATCCAGACATCGGAAGGAGCGACAGCACCGGCACGAGCAGGGGCAGCGACCTTGTTGGCGAGGATCTTGTCACGGATCTCCTTGAGTTCACCGTTGGTGAAGACGAAACCAACGTTGCCCTTGACGTAGGGCAGAAGGCGCTCGTACTCGGGGGAGTCGGGGATGAAGGTCTTGAGGGCACGGCGAACCTGGAGGGATATTAGCAAGGCGCGTCGATTTCAAGCGGACCGCGCCGCGCGAACGTTGACGCGATGTGAGAGTGGTGACATACCATGGTGTTCTTACCCATCAAGACGACACCCTCTCCACGGAGGGACTGTCTGATCTCGTGCATCTGCTGAGAGCTGACATTGTCGACGGTGACGATGAAAATGGACTTGTACTCCTCGAGCAAGCCCTTGAGCTTGTCGAAGTAGCCGGCCTTGTTCGCAGATTTGCCCCCCATATCTTCTTATTTATGAAGGCAGGTTGTTTAAGGGCAAATGAATTTTTTTTGGTAGTGGTTGATGGGATTTGGGTATCAAAAGTTGATATGTTGTAGGAGAGAAAAAAGACCTCCTCACTCGAAATCGAGCTTTTTGCTTCACCCGCCGAAAATTCCTCTCTCGCCTGCGACTGTGTGCTCCGGGCAGGCCCAGACAGCCGTCCCGTTAGGGCAACCGATTGGGTCTATGGCCGAAAGCGGACAAGCGCGGGGCAAGTCGCAGGAGGACGTTGTGGCCCGGGCGTAGGAGTTAGGAGTACGATACATGCTATATGTAACTTTTTTTCTCAATTCATGGTGGGGCGGTCTACCTGGGTATGCAGCTTGCGGATGTGTTCTGGGGTGGGTGAAAGTTCTATTTGACCTCATGCCAACAAAGTGTACAGGCAACAGCAACTCAGCCCAATTGAGCCGGGACAAATCGAGAAAGCCATCGGTCTCACAATGAGGGTCCCTTACAACTGCCTGGAGCCGTCCGGCAACATCGTCTTTGCCGCTCGGGGTGGGAAGATCCACTCCTTCAGCCTGGAGGACGGCTCTCATCTCTCAACGTGGAAACACCCCGACGTTGAAAAGGTGCGTGCCGCCGCTGCCTCGGCCGCCGCTTCAAAGGTTGAGATTGAAGTGAGCTCCGGTGTAACTACGCCTCCACCCCCGGTTCATGACGAGGATGGACCCCCGGCCAAGCGCCAAAAAGTCGAGAGTGCTGAGGAGAAGGCGGACGGGGATGGTGAGGAAGCCAAGAACGGCGACGCTATGGTTGTCGATAGTGAACCCGCGAAGCCCGAGCAAACAAAAAGAGACAGGAGAAAGGGCAACAAGCAGGTGAGACGGGGCCACCGGGACGGCCAGCAGCAGCAGAACAACCGCGGCGGCGCGTTCGCACGGGTTCCGGACTATCCCGTCATCACCATCATGACGACGACTAATGACGGGAGCCACTTGCTGGCCGTTTCAGGCCACGACAAGTCCCTGTGGGTGTTTGAGCACGATGGCAAGGGGAATTTGAAAATGCTGAGCCAGAGGTACGTTGTCCGACTTACACCGTCATGTAGACTAGCCCTTGACACGCCTCGCAATAGACAAATGCCCAAACGGCCCTGCTCCGTCCTCATCTGCCCGGACGACCAGACTGTCCTGAGCGCGGACAAGTTCGGCGACGTCTACTCCCTGCCCCTGATCGCCTCGGAGGCCGCCGCAGCGGACTCCGCGGCCTCTGAGACGACATCTCCGGCCCCGTCGGCCGCCCCCAAGCCCTTCAAGCCCGAAGCCAACCCCCTGACGGTACACTCCAAGAGCAACCTCCGCGCCCTCCAGAGCCAGCTTCGCGAGCAGCAGAAGGCGAACCGCGACATCCCTAAGGACCAGCCGACGTTCGAGCACACGCTCCAGATCGGCCACGTCTCCATGCTCACGGCCCTGACGCTCGCTTCCAAGGGCAGCCGGCGATACATCATCACGGCGGACCGCGACGAGCACATCCGCGTCTCGCGCTTCATGCCGCACGCGCACGTCATTGAGGGCTTCTGCCTCGGCCACGCAAACTTCGTCAGCGCCCTCACGCTTCCCAGCCAGGATATTCTGGTCTCGGGAGGCGGAGACAGCGAGCTGTTCGTCTGGGACTGGGAGGCTGGCAAGGTCTTGTCCAAGTTTGACCTCCTGGAGCAGGCCCAACAGGTGGACAAGGAAGTGTCCAAGGTTGCCATCTCTCAACTCCTCTCCGCCATCGTTACAGCCAACGGCGTACAGGTGCCCGTGGTCCTGGCTGTATGCGAAAGGTATGCCTGGTTCCTTTTTTTGTTCGATCGTGTCGACGGCGGCTAACATCGAGTCTCAGCGTACCTGCCATCTTCGTCCTTCGTCTCTCGGAAGAGAACACTCTGACCCATGTCCAGACTGTTTCCACTCCCGGCAACCCCCTGCACGTGGCGCCGATTGCCAGCGACAGCTCCCTCACAAGCATCCTGGCGGCCATCGACCCGGCAGAGAACGACAGCGCGCCCAACGGGATTGTGTCGTTCAGGTGGACTGGCGCCGCCTTCTCATCGCAGGACCTTGGGGTTCAGGACGCAGTCGTTGGCGAGGGCGAGTTCGACATGTCGCAGGAACAGGTGCGGAAATTGCTGTACAACATTGAGGACCTGCGTAAGCGGGGCGAGGATGAGCAAGGCGACCAGGCAGAGCAGGAAGAACAGCCGCCGCAGGAGGAGCAGACGCTGGAAGGGGGAGAGCCAGCTGCATAAAATGCCATGAGATGTAAGCAGGGCAGGGCGCCATTTAGTTACGAAACCACAACGTACAATCCGATTGTAAACAGAAAAAAGCGATTTCGTCATCAAATCGATTCAACGGATTATCCTCTATGACCGTGAACGCCTTCCTACCAAGTCTCGAATGTCCGTCGAGTGAAAGAAGCCAAGTGATGTTTTTGTTAAGAACGCAACCGCTGGGGCCAGATTTCCCCGTTTATTCTGCTGGCCCGATTGTAAACCAGCCTCCATTCTCGACGAACCCGACTTGGCACGTCTAGACGAGAAATCGAAGCCAGTCGGTTACCGCCTAAATGCTAGCGGCCCCCGAACAGCCAGACCCCTTTACCATTTCCATGCAACCGTTTCCATCCATTCGTGACTGGGAAATATGCGTCTCTGTTCTGAGGAACAAATGTGAAAAGAAGTATCTCAACCCACGCCCCCACTACCACGCCAAAAGATGCTCGTAATATCAATTCCATCGAATGTTGTTTACTGAGAGGCGCACTGTACGCGCTCGGCACCGGGGTGACCATCCTCGTCGTCTTCATCCATGGAGCCGCCGCCGCCGAAGACTCTAGCCTGGGAAGTGTTGTCCAGATCCTCGAGGTCCGCAGGTTCGGTCATAGCCTCAGGGGGGGGCACGGTCTGCAGCGAGGGAGGAGGGAGCAGCTTCTGAAGAGCCTCAAAGGCCGCAGGGTCCTCTGTCCAGCCCTTCTCGGGAAACTTGACGCTGAACTGGATGTAGAGGTTTCCAAAGTCGTGGTGTCTGGGAGAGGGCATACCCTGGCCACGGACCATCTTGACAGCGTCTGGGGTAACAAAGTCAATCGACATGCACAGCTGATTGCTGCAAAGGGGGTAACATACCTGGTGCAATGGCTTCACCGGGCTGGATCTCGATGCTGAGCCACCTCTCGTCGAGGTGCTCAACGAAGATGGTTCCGCCAGCCAACGCGGTCACCAGCTCGATCTCGCACTGGTACAGAAGGTCGTCCTCCTTGCGGGTGAAGCGGGGATGGGGCTTCTGCTCGATTTCGAAAACGACGTCACCGGCTTGGATGCCAGGAGCCTGATCACCCTCGCCGCGGAACTCAACCTTGGTGCCGCTTCTGACACCACGGTCGACGTGAACGTGGAGGACCTTGCGGTCGACGATGGTCTTCTTGCCGTTGCACTGCTTGCAGCGGTCCTTGTCCTTAATCGTCTCACCCTCACCGTTGCAGTCGGGGCAGACTGTCTGGAAGCGCTGGATCATCGGCCCCATCTGTCGCATCATGGTCTTCATGCCGTGTCCGTCACAGCCGGCGCAGCGCTTGACCGCGCCCTCCTTTCCACCGCGACCCTCGCACTTGGGGCAGATGATGGAGCGCTGGAGAGCCAGCTTAGAGATCTTTCCGCGGTAGACATCCTCGAGTGAGACCTTGTGGGTGTGATGAATTGTGCGGGCCTTGGGAGGGCCACGGTTGGGCATGCCGCCACCGCCGCCGCCGCCGAACATTCCACCGAGACCACCGCCAAAACTGCCAGAGCCGAAGAACTGAGCAAACAGGTCCTCGGCAGCCATGCCACCACCGCCCCCGGCGCCACCCTCAAGGCCAGCCTCGCCGTATTGGTCATAGACGGCGCGCTTCTGGGAATCAGAGAGGATTTCGTAGGCGTGGGAAATCTCCTTGAACTTCTCTTCCGCGTCGGGGTTGTGGGCGTTCTTGTCTATCGGGGCCCAGTCAGCAGGTGCGTGTTGGATTGGCGGGCCTGTAGGTACATACCAGGGTGGTACTTGAGAGCGTTTGTCTTGTATGCCTTTTTCAATTCCTGCTCAGTAGCCGTCGGCGCAACCTGTATCCTGCGTTAATATTCGACCATCGTAATTCCGACTGGTCCGCTATGCGACGTACGCCGAGGGTGTCGTAGAGCTTGGTTTCCTTGACCATGATGCCGATAGGTCAGTGATCCTTATATAAGACCTTGGCGCTCCGGAGTCCGAGTTGGGAGTAGGGGTCTATGAGGGGTTCTGTAGAGCCCGAAATCGGTCAGCCAAGTGAATCGAGAAAAGTCTGAAGGATAATCCAGCATCTCATTCGCGGCCGCATGTTGTTGAGCGCACAAGGAGTGGCTGAGAGATCAAGAAGGAGGGCGGGCTTTGGTGCTCCAAGCCTCAGTCCGCCAAACCCGACACAAGTGAATGAATGCGAGGCAGGACCGAGCTGGCAAGGCAGCGTAACCGCCGCTGATTTCCGTTTGCGCCGCGAGACGAGAACATGGATTTTTACTTACTCTTCCAAAAAAGATGTCGAAAGAAACGATTTGCGCAACTGGGTATCTGGTGTACGTAAACTGGAAAAGATGTGGTAAGGTGAGGTTGGGAAAAGGTCGAGGGGAAGTAAGGAGCCGGGCTGGCGAGGAAGTTATTGACGGCTAAGGTTCCTGGCGGGGAGAAGTACGGTGGAAATGTATGTACTTTGGGACCGGCGGCGCTAGTAACGGGACATACGCTGGGTTTTTTTCAAAATAAAGGGAGAAAGCAGGCAGAGCAGGCTGCAAAGGCGGGTCGCCTCGTCCGTCGCCTATACCAAAATGGTTCCGAGTTGAAATCGATGGAAGAAGATGGAATTCTTTTCAGCCACGGTGGCGGTGCTGATGATGCAATACCTGCAGCGTCCTTCCAGATTTGGCCCGAGGGGTTCATGGACCCCTAATCCGCCCTGCTCCAGCCTCCAGGGGATGCTATTTGTCCCAACATTCAGGGGTCGCCCACCAGGATTCGTCCTGCAATTCGCCAAATTCCAACCTAATTGCCCTTTCCTAGGCTATCCCAAAGCCTATCGTTATCCTATGCGACCGTAGCCCGGCACAAGTAGCCTCTTAACAATTTCCTTGTCATCTGTGCCCCACCATCGCAAGGGAATCTCATGTTAAGCGAAGTGGATTTCTCATCCGTCATCGTCATCCTGGCCGAGTGAGTGCACCTGAGAGGTGTACCCGCAGCAGCCTTCGTCCGCGGACTTTACTCCTGCCCGTTTAAGGTCGTTCTGGTTTCTTTTCACCAAGGAGAAGCTCATCACTCAATCGGTTCTTCGGTTTCTTGTCTCCCGCAATCCTATGCTCCTGTGGCTTTGCAATGCCTTGTCCAGCCCATCAAATCAACACGTGTTTGCTTACGTTTGTTTGTTGTAGCTCTTTGCATATCTGAAGGACCAAGTATGCAGGTGCCCCCACGAGATCGGCTCGGTGGTTCAACACAGCGCGATGCCCTGTTGTTGCCATCTTTTCATCATTCTTCTCTCAACGTATGATATTGCACTAAGAAGTAGTCTTCCCGAGGCCTGCAGATTCGGTGCCGTTGCCAGGGTTCTGAAAACCGTTGGGTTGCGTGTACTAGATACCAGGGTGTCGAGCGCCATCATCTGGAACAGCCGATCCCTTGTGTGTGCGTGATCTAGAAAACAACGCATGTCAGTGCGTATCTTGTGACGCGACGCCTGGCAAGTGCTATTACCGGAACAACAAAATAGCACTATGTATATAAACCAGGCCATGGACAAGCGTCCGAGGTGCGGTCAGTGCTGTAAGCAGCTTATGGGCCTCTGAGTTGATTTTCATTGAAAAATCGACAACGGCATGTACATTGCAAGAGGGGAACCCGGCAACTATTGGGTAGGAAGATCGGAAGCCCGTTTTCTGGACACGCTGTCTACCCATACCGTTGTCGGGCGGGAATGACCTCACTGACGTCAATGACGGCTGGGCATTCACCAAAGGAGAAGCGCGGCGAGTCTGCTGTGAACGACTGAAGACTTTTCAGAAGGTCCAGTACCCCAGCTGCTGCTAGGTGGTCCGATGGGTACCGGAAAAGTTCGAGAACCATCGGTGCTCCCTGACGAGGTCCCTGTGGCTGGAACAGACGCCCCTCCCATTCACCCCATAGGATCAAACAAGCCTGGCAATTGGGTCAAGTAGACTTTCCGCCATCACAGCCGAAGTTTCGACTGGTTTCTGGATTGTTCCCCAGTACTACTTATAGTTGCCTATAATGCCTTTACACGTTGTTTACGCGTCGCAGGCACAATCATGTCGCGGGCCATCCTTCGGTTTTGGGGTCTATAAGGATCCAGCGGCCCCGGAGCGGGGCCGGGGATGGGTTCGAGAGAATATGGCTGCCGTTCTAAACTACCTGTCGGTGTCTTATAACGGAGTGAAAGGCCATCAACGCAAGATGGCTAAGAATGGCACGTAGGCAGCGATCAGGACTTGGCAGGGATATGTTCTGTGGTCTCCGGCGAGACCTACTGCATGCAACTAGGTTTGCTACTGTTCCCATGTTGACCGCGGTACTTCGCTAAGATGGACAGACCCAAAGCCGCTCGTGAAAACGGTCAAGAATAAGAAAGGGTGGGGAAATTTGAGCATCTCCGTCGTCTGGCTCTCGACTCCGAGTCCGTCCAATCAGACAACAGCGATTTAAATGTCACCGATACCTATCAGCAGGCGACGCACGCTCGACTAATACCCACCCCGCGCGGGCCGTAGCCCGGGGTAAGATTCTCAGCTCCCCGGAGCTTGAATGGACCCCGATCGTTGTGTCATATGTTTCCTTTCCAATTGGGTCGGATCTTGTAGCTTCAAGAGATCGTGGCGAGTGAGAGCTGCACCCGCAGCTTGTAGATTGGACTTCACAAAAATTCTGGGATCAGCGAGTGTCCTGGTGATAGCTTATCTCTTATCAAAGGCCAAACGGGTGTTGGGATGATTTGAGACGGTCTACTCGTCAGCCGGTCTTCCCTCGGAGAAGCACCATTCTCAGCTCGCGTGAATGTGACGGCATAGGCACGGGTAGGCATGCAGGTTTGAGCCGCCCGCAGTCTGGGCCCATGCGTGTCTCGACTTCGTTTACCCTATATTCCGCCGCCTTCTGTGCATCGAGAGATCAGACAATCCCACTGCTCATGCCGTACACACAACTCCGAAAGAGCGTGTGATCCTCTGGCACCTTTGAAAAAACTCGCAAAGCCTTTTGTTTACTCAACAACCCTTGGACAAGATGGATTTGGCTCCTGACTTTAGTCCTTACCGCGCCGATGGCAAGCTTGTAGGTTGACACGATGCCGCTGGCTGTTCGGGGTTGCGAGGGCTGATTTTGTGATAAGTATGGCTTCGTCTGTGTCGTGACCGGCGCTGCCCAGCCCCTTGGCCAGGCCATTGTTGAAGAACTGGCAGGTATGAGCTTCAACACCCGCACTCGTTAAAGTATAGATCTAACAAGAAAACAGCACATGGCGCCGCCTCTATATATGGTGCGGCTTTCCCGGATGTGGATTCGGGACAAGAGAGATTGTCTTCTGGGCAGGACTGACACGCTCCAGCATGCGACAAGACAACCAGCGACGATACGTTCCACACCCTCGTCGCCAAAGTGCACCGGGACCAACCCAACACCAAAGTCATTCCTTACCCCTTCAACGTGGCCAAGGAAGAAGAGACGCTAGTCCTTATTGACGAGGTGCTCAACGCCTTCGGGCGCCTCGATATTTGGGTGTCATCAACCGGCTTGCTCGGCCCACCATCCATTGCGGAGACGACACCGGCGGACCTGCAGCGATGCTTCGAGGGGCATTCGATGGCGCCCTTCTTCGCGCTCAAGTACGCGCCCCCGGCCATGGCCAAGCTGACGGAGAAACAGTCGTACCCGAACGCAGCGCCCAAGACGCAGAAGTACGGCAGCATAATCGTCATCAGAAGTGCGGCGTCGTGGGGGCCGAGTTACACCATGTCCGCGTACGCGGCCCTCGGTGTCGTGAAGGCGGGCGTCGCAGTTCTCAAGGGCACCGGAGTGAGGATCAACTGCATCTCACCGGGACAGATCGATCTCGGCCTCGGTTTGAACGGGGTGAGAATGGACTAGAGACAATCAAACTAAGAAGGTTATGCTAACAAGAAGTCCAGGCCGACATGAAGGGCGTGAACTCTCAGCCCCCCTCTGCAGGACCTCAAGGCAACGAAGTAGGTCTTCATCGACAGTCTATCCGCATTTCCGGCTGACTAACATTTGTCGCAAAAGTCGGCCGAGGCCAGCATCGGTCTCGGGCGACCGGGAAGTCCGCAAGAGGTAGCCCGCGTGGCCGGTTTTCTCGCCTCGGGCTTCAGCTCCTATATCACGGGGGCGAACATGGTCGTCGACGGCGGCTCCTCGTAAGTGTTTCCCGCCCAGATGCAGTTCGTGACTTGGGGGGGTTAGCTCACTGATATCGCTTAGTGCCATGAACCCGCTCACGGTATCCCTCGGCAAGGCGTAGTTTGAGGGCGAAAAGGTAATGAATGAGGTGTGGACTGCTGCGGGGTGTTACGGTTGCAAGACACGGCGCGGAGAGTGCGTAGCAGGGTGGCAGGTCATACGGGAACGTCCGTCCAATCCGGCGTCGTCTCCCCGGAATGTAAGCGGCCCAGATAGGCAGGACGTTTTGGGGTCGAAACGAAACATCTGCAATGGTTGGTGTGAAGGGCCATCGATGACTTGTGGGTTTCGGTTCAAATATCGATAGTAAAGACGATTACCTACCTACCTATCTACTTTGGTACCTATCTTAGGTACTTTTGGGAAACAACGCAAACGGAAGTCGGAGACGGCCGCGGGGGTCGGTTAGCAAATGGCACTCGGACCCCCTCCCATAAATAGAACATCCCAGTGGCAGCTTCAGAGGGCGGGAACAGACTAAATCTACCCACAACAACCGCATTGTGCCCATCCGCCCATAGAGCTTGGTCCCAACCCCACCATTTCATAACCTCGATTTCAACTCCTCTCGCATACACTATCCCAATATGGCCTCCACTCCAGATATTCTTGACATCGCAAATGAGTCTCAGACATCCGAAACGGCTAATAAGTACGGACTCACGCCCGCTGAGGTGAAGGAGCTTCACCGGAAGGCGACAGCGGCTAAGGCGACGGCCTACTGCCCATACAGCCAGTTCCGTGTCGGCGCAACGCTTCTTTCCAACGATGGCCAGTACACCGCTGGGGCCAATGTTGAAAACGCCTCGTACCCCGTTGGTACTTGTGCTGAGAGAGTGGCCTTTGGTAAAGCCATCACGGAGGGTATCCGGGGTTTCAAGGCCGTTGCCGTCGCCACAGATATCGAGGCCCCCTGCAGCCCATGTGGCATGTGCCGGCAGTTGTGAGTCTTGTTTTTTCAAACTCCACGGCGACTAGCATTCACTTTCCTTTCACCCGGGTTGAGATTTGGGACAATCTCAGGCTGATGACATGCCCCAACAGCATCCGGGAGTTTGTGGATTTGGAGACGCCCATCCTCATGTTCAACAAGGATGGAAAGTACGTTGTGATGAGACTGGAAGCGGTAAGTCTGACATCAGAAGATACGCATGATGAAACCGCGATGCTGAGTGCCTTGGACAGCTTCTCCCGCTCTCATTTGGCCCCGAGTACCTCCCACCCCCGGATGTCCTCCAGAAGAGCCGCGCTGGCGGAGTTTAATTGACTAAAGAAATCTGCTTTCCGTCAAAACGGTTCAGTCAATTGGCTATATACCCAGATACCTCAATAGTATCTCTTCTAAAACCTTACATGGTCATGAGTATCGGGCATGACATTTATCCTGTGTTGTTGCGAGCGTGTAAGATCAATATCGTGGACCTTACGAGCGAACATGCAAAATCCCGTCAAATTCCGAGATCAATTACGGGACTGAGGTAGGTAGGAAGACCGGATGGAAAGCTTAGCCTCTACTGATCAGCAACTCAAGCTCGAGTTTCCAATTCCAGAGACAACTGCTACTGGAGTTAATTTGTTCTATAACTTCATATGGCCGAGTAAAAAAAAATTTTGACACCCATTTTCTCTCTTGTGCTCTAATTCAAGTGAATAGCGTGCAGGAGCTGCTTTCCCGTTTCCCGAGTCGCATTACCGAGATGCGAGTGGAACTGGGTCCCTTTGTTGATGACGAGGAGCGAGTCCATAACTTCATGACAGGAAGCGCCCATCGTTGCTGCTGTTCCTTGCCACATTTCAAGCAGCGCAGAGCCTCCTCAGTGGCATAGCCAGGCTTCGATTTCGTAACAAGCGTGGCTCCATAACACGGCACCGGCTGACGCTTGTCTAACCTGCCGCCGCCCGTGGCAGTTCTTGTATGAGTTACACATTCGTACAGTGGACCAGCGAAAACAAAAGGAAGACCAACTTCAAAATTCCCTTTTTTATTCTGCGCCTCTGAGCGCTCTCCAAGTGTTCTCGAATTGAATTCCAACCCCAGCTATGTGATAATACTGCAAACTCTAGACAGAGACCTACCTAAATACACACAACAATTGCACCTTGGTCATGTCGGGAGGAATGTATGCAAGGTTACGATTCGGCCCACGCTTTCCCAACAGAACTAAGTGATGGTAAGCTGACTCAGCGGAAATACTACGGCGGATAACCTTGTGAAATCTGGGGTTGGGCTTTGCCAAATGACATCAAACGCATGTGCACTCACTCCCTTACGACCAGACCACCTATCAAAAATATCTAGCCGATCGATTTGCGAATCTTGCGCGTTGAGGGAAACTGTTTTCCTAAATTTTCCACTAGACAATCAGCTTACGAGGAATACCAACGTTTCGCTATGTGATTCCCGTCACAAATCTAACGATTAATTCGGTACAGTTAACATGCGGACTGCAGAAGCACCGCATCTCCAGGAAACACTACACATCGCTGCGCACTGGAAGCAATGGCCGCAACGGTGACAATCTTGCGCCAGCCTCTGGTCCTCTTCCCTAAACCAAACCTTCTATCGATGGGTATGTTTTTCTCTTTGTTTGAATTGCTTATTGAATGTCCGCGTCTGACGAAAGGCAATTGCAGCTTCCACCCATCTACCCACATACCTTGCACGGCATCAAACGACCCCTCTAGCCCGCGCCCCCCATCGATATCTCTCGACAACTAGAAGCGTGAGCTCCGCCTCCGCTGCGAAGCTCTCCTTCCACGTCGCAGCCTCCTTCACGGCCAAAGACCGCCCGTATGACCCGTCAACAAACATCTTCCACTTCAACCCCTACAACCGCATCCATCAGAACCGTAACAAGCGGTCCCGACCAGATAGCGGCCACGATGCCTTCTTCGTCAGCAGGGTGGGCGACTCAGGCGCGGTTGCCCTTGGCGTCGCTGATGGTGTAGGTGGCTGGGTCGATTCCGGAGTTGACCCTGCAGACTTTTCACATGGCTTCTGCGACTACATGGCTTCCACCGCCTACGGACACGGCTCGATCAAGAACGACCCGACAACAAAAGGCACGGGTGATAAGGAGTCGCTGCGAGCGCAGAACTTGATGCAGGAGGGGTACCAAGCGATATGCGAAGACAGCACCGTCGTTGCCGGAGGTAGCACGGCCTGCGTCGCCGTTGCTTCGTCGGACGGCAACCTCGACGTTGCTAACCTTGGCGACTCGGGCTTCATCCAGCTCCGGTTGAACGCCGTACACACTTACTCCGAACCCCAAACACACGCTTTCAACACCCCCTACCAGCTCTCCATCGTACCTCCGAGCGTCGCTGCTCGTATGGCAGCGTTCGGCGGCGCCAACCTCTGCGACTGCCCACGCGACGCCGATGTCACCCAGCACAACCTCCGCCATGGCGACATTGTCGTTTTCGCCACAGACGGCGTTTGGGACAACCTCTTCAACCAGGACATACTCCGCATCGTGAGCCACGTCATGACCTCTACGGGAGCGTGGCTCATGACCAAGAACGGCGTCCGCGTCGTCGACAATCTTAAGCCCTTTACGAAACCCTCCGAGGACGCTACCGAGAGACCGCCCTCCAAGTTTCTGACTCTGCAGAGCGTGCTCGCGGCTGAGATCACAGCCGCCGCCAAGTCGGCCAGCCTTAACCACAAGGTCGACGGCCCCTTCGCCAAAGGCGTGCAGAAGTACTTTCCACAAGAAAACTGGCACGGCGGCAAAATCGACGACATTTGTACACTCGTCCTCATCGCGTCCGAGGACAACAAGGTCGAGCCCAAGAGCCGTCTGTGAAATCATTGTATCATTAGCAACATGCCTCCAGCACCAGGTGTTTTTCTTCCCTCAAGATCGAGTCGCACAATGTTCCAACATAGATGATTTAACAAGGAGCGCCACCGCTGCCGCCGTATTCTAGATGTGTCGTGTCTTTTTAGCAGTAGTTTTTTCTTCTTCTTTTGCCTGTCCAGCCATTTGGTTAGCGGCAGTAATGATGTAAATAACGGAAAGCAAGTTGATTTTCTCAAGGTTATATGTGATTGCAGCGCTTGCTCATAAACTGCCATGGCAGAATACCGTGACAGTCGAAGACTTCTACGTTCCGAGGCTTGTTTGCGTTGCTTGTCGTTGCTTTTTTGTTATAGCCACCGCCTGTCTCTCGTCCTCACGGGGTAAGCCGCCGCATTTTCTTATATCATCTGGATCGGCGTCGATATAATCCCATGCCATGTGGCAACATCTCTGTTTCCCCATTTCTTCCATGAGTTTTTTGGGAGACATGCAGATCGCGGGGAAGGGGGGCTTGAGACGGCGGCAATATCCCAACCGCCCCCCTGCTTCTTTCTTCTTCCTCCCCCACATGGGAACCAGACATCAGAGCAATCGGCGGGACCTGGAATGAGAAACGTCAAACAGACTCAAACTTCGGGGGTGGATGGACGGAAAGAGTGGTACACACGTATAAAAATGTATAAAAACTAAACATATGACCCAGTGTATGGAAAGGGCCCCTGGTGAATTCGGACGAACCGTTGATCGAGATCTGGGTTTACCTTTTGACGATCCTGTGTAAGCCTCGAAGTTTGTCCTGTCAGATGCACCCCAGGCCCCAGGCCGCACACAGTACATGTTGGCATGCTGCAATCCTGCGCCAGTGGCACGCACGTCAAATCACACGGGAGCACGGGCGGTAGCCAGAGGTGAACAGTCACCAGCATTCGTGCTATGCATGCAGCTTCATCGGGTAAAACCAGACGCGGGGATTGTGGAGTTTGTGTGACACGTTCGGAATTACCATCTAGCCACAGGTGGACAGGAAGTCACGGGAGTTTAGTCAAAATGGTTGACAAGAGGCAACAAATTCGTTGGCTTTGCTAGTTTTTTTTTTTTTTATAGAGACCTGGGCAACTAACTAGGTTGCATCCTAGCCGCACGCCGTCCACCCACAACCTGCTCTGTGCCTCTGGTAGCTTTTTGCTACTCGACCTTTGCTTCAATTCAAGTGCAACGCCTAATCTCAGTTGTCTTGGAACGCATTACTGTATTATAAACCATTGTTCGCATCATATACCAGTCATAGGACTCTAGATCAACCCTAATGCCCTCGCACCACAAGCATGCGCTTACTGGAAGTAAAGCATGGCCGCGACGGTCAGACCGATGAGGGCAATAGGGGAGCCGAGGCGAACAGAGTTGCTGCCAGGGACACTGGTGGGAGCAGTGGTGGGCTCGCTGGTAGCGCTGTGGCCTATTGAATTGGTTAGTCGTGTAATTCCATCGTCTCGCGAGTAACAGTACATACGAGTGCTAGCATGGGTGCTGGAGGAGAGAGTGGAGGACGCGGAGGAGTTAGAAGCCGACGAGGCAGCGGAGCTGCTCTCAGCAGAGGCGGAAGAGCTAGAGGCGGAAGAGGTGATGGAAGGAGCGGCAGTGGTGCTGGCGGCCGAGCTGGCGGCAGTAGTGGCGGAAGCGGAAGCAGAAGCGGAGGCAGTGACATCGGTGGCCAGGCTGAACTGCTCAGAGTAGTTGGGAGTGCCAGTGCCGTCGGAGATCTCGATGGCGTACTGGTCGGAGGGGAGGGTGGTAGAGGGAGTCCAGACAAAGGAAGTACCACTCTGGCCAGCTGTGTTCATTGTCAGGTTTCGAGCTCCTTGTGACTTAGGGATGGTTGACTGAGTACTTACTTGCGATGGACTGAACGGTGACAAGGTTGGTGCTGGGGCCGTTCTTCAGAGTAAGAGTGACGGGACCCTGAGCATCAGACCAGGTGATAGTGAAAGGCTTGCCGGCCTCAACATCGAAGTTGCTGTTGGTAAGCTGAACCGCCTGGGCAAGGGCGGCGAAACCAGCGACGAGGACAGAGGTGAAGGTCTTCATTGTGACTTGATGGGTGGTTCTTGTGGAGGGGATTAAGTGAACGAGTGTAGGAGTATTAGGTATCGAACTACTATAATTTCGCAAAAGAAACTGTCAACAATGAATGTCGGGAATAGGCTCGCGAGGAATCAAGAGAGAAAAGTGCACAACGGCGGGAAGGGGGGGGGGGCAGAGGAGTAGAAAAAGGTTTCCCCATCTCGCAGGCACGAAATTAGGCGAAGCGAAATCAGGGGTAGAGCATGGAAGGAGCCCGAAGAGGGGGGTGTGGGTGTGGAGGATGGTGTGTGTGCGGGTTTTGACGCGGCATGATACGACTTACGTACATAAACGAAGCCTTTCCGTATTATTACTCAAACGCGGGTGCTGGAGGGTGTGGATGGATGGATGGATGGTGGTTGTATTCAAGTATGCTGTCTGTAGAGACGATGTTTGTTGGGATGGCGTGTAGATGGAATGGATGGGCTTGCAAGACGGGACAAGATGGACGAACTTGGGTTTTAAGAAGATGATGCATGAGCCACCAAGGCAGAGTCAGGAAAGGGACGATCGCGACTCTGCTAACTAGGTAGGTTGGTGCGGTAGGTCGGTAGCCACCGAGAGAGCGATGCCGACATCACAACAAGCAGCCAGCACAGCAACAGCAGGAGCAACAGCGTGCCTTCTCTCTACTTCGTACCTACTTACGGATACCTACCTACCCTCGTCATGGAAGCCGCGTCCGGCATTACGGCTCCCAATGGCACTTACTGGCACTGACTGGCGCGACTTTGTAGGTCGCGCCAGGTGTGCAGCCGGTCTGCGCTGTGCAATTCGTCGCAAATGAGGGATGCAACGACCGGCGCGGACGGGTTGCTTCCCACTTGACTTGACCCAGAACCGCAGCAACAAGGGTGGCACTAGCCCCAGTCGGGGACTAGGGTGGAAAAGTCTGGGCGGTACCCCTGTTGCAGAGAGGAACCTGGCGAACCCAAGAGGAGCGCTAATGGCAGCACCAAGCTTCAGGTTCCTATGTTTACTTTTAGTGTCTTTCTTTCTGCTTCTCGTCACGTCTGACGTGCTACGACGATGTACATTTAGTTTTGGTGCGCGGCTTGCCAGGCCTTACCTGGCATCTGGGCATGCGATCTCTCCTCAACAGTTGCGCGGCAGCTTCCAGTGGGTTCGGCTCAGAGTACCCCTGAGATACCCAGTGTATCTACTTTAGATACATGTGCAGGTACGAAGCAACATTTCCATTGAACCATGCTTGTGTGGACTCTTACACTAATGTACCTGTCATGGTATCCCCGGGGTTGCCCGTGGCCCCTTCATTGGCCTGTCCGGCTGGGGTCATCGAAAGAACACTTCCAGAGCGGGCAAGTGACCTCGGCCTGGGCCTGGACGGTCCACTCCGTGTCTGTACTACGTATACCTACCTGCGGTGGTCACTGTTAGGTAGCATGGTGAACAGCGCGCGTGGGAAATGTCACGATATGTACAGGTATTCGCAGAATCCACTACATGTTTACTTCTCTGGTTTCCTTTTCCATCGTCAGTCCACAGCGACTGGCACCCCAGTGGGAGCCCGCTGGAACGGCATGGTACCCCCCTTCTGTTGGCCTGACTCTCTCCCATGTTCTAGCGTTGCGCTCCTTTTCTCCTTCTCGCCCGGTGATACGGAAGGCTCATGTCGATCTGGGTCTTTCGTGGCGCAGCAAGGGAGATTTCAGAGACTTCCCTCCCATTCTCTCTCTCTCTCTCTCTCCCGCACGGCGACCACCCTCCGAGGCCCTCTTCGCATTGGACAAGCAACAGGCAACAGTACGGTTGAAACCTATTTTCGCCGCCCATGGGAATGCTAAAGCGACGCCCGGCTCAGGCCTCCAATTGCGTGTGTGCGTGCTGCCAACAGCATCCATCCCTCCACCCTCCTTTCCCGCTCGTGTTCGATATTTCGCGGCCAAAACTCTACCTGACCCGGACCAGTGACGTGCTGCCCACGATCCGATCATCGACGCCAAGTAGTACTGACAGCTCAAGGCCTCCCCTCAGGTGACGAATCCTACATTTTCAAGCAATAATACAATCAATGCTATTTCAGTGCTCTCAATTCCCAGGCAGCACGCCAAAACCTTGACGTATTGGGGCCCTCATGCAGCGAGTTTCTTCCGTCGGTCGCCTTCCGTGGTAGTTTACAGGTAAAAGACGAGTCCACGGCGTTCGGGCCAACATGCGTCTCCTGCAGCAGCACAGATGTGATGTATAACATCGGGCCCGCTGCAAAAACGCAGATTCTCATCTGAAGGTGATTACCAAGTCATGATGCTCGATGAGGTGGATGGGTGCAATGGGCTGATGCTTCTGTGAAGGGTGCCTCTCGGTCCCATTTCGCGACAGTAGTCAGACGCACATGAGTCCAAAATGGGGCGGCTTCTTTACGAACGCCCGACGACAAGAACCCACCAGAGGCCATTCCATGGGCTAAAACACTTCCGCTTGCCATCTCTGACCCGTGCTGCCATTCATCCCGTCCCTCTTGTCATAGGCATCGTACGTACTAAGTGATTATATGCAAATGCCTATAGCATTGGCGCAAAGGCGGCGATCTTAATCTCATTCGGCGACCTGGGGTTGGTTGGTTTGCCTTTCATATAACTTGGTCACTATAGAACAACAAGGCGCAACGACGTCAGGCGCTTCTCCCATGTGTGCTTTTATCGAGTCTGATTTCAATGCGCACCTCTTGCTGGGTCCCGTTGTGGACCACTATTGGCAGAGGTACATGTCGCGCTATTTTCCGGCTCGCGCAGTACCTGCATCGGTCCATGTTTCTATACCCCGATCAACGGGCTCCAACACTGACAAAGCTCGTTGGATTTGCAGTTGGAACATCCTCCCCGCCTTGTCCATGCAATTTGTGCTCCAGAGACAAAGTGGCGAAACACCCGTTCGAGGGATTCCGCGATCGGCAAGCGTCGACAGAAAGTCCGCAACATCTGTGGTGCATCGCCCAGCTCCACCGTTACCCGAACGCTTCAACGGTTTTGTCAAGATCGATGCTGTTTGTTGTTTGACACGAAATGCCTCCGCGCCGGGTCCATCGGACCAATTCATCGTATGCAACGAGTCGATCACATCCTCGGCGCATCTTTTTGAGTTTCAAGCTGTCGCCGCCTTCTCCGTGTCAGGCACGCCGCACATCGGCCTCGATCTCCGCACTCCGCGTACGCAGGACTCGGATACCGCGGCCTTCCTCCCACCAGTCGCGCAATGACATCTCGTGGCTCTTGGCTGAAAGGGATCAAGCCTGTATCCCCAAGGACGCGTTTCACTCTGGCACCCTGTTGGAATGAAACGGCATCGGGAATGGGACTTCTACTCGTGCCGTCCAAGTGACGTAAAAGCAACAGTAAACCCGACAGCTGATGACGATGGCGATGGCGAGAATGCGCGGCGCTGCGACTGCCAACGCTATTCGTGCTGTTGCAATGTTTAAAATCGGAACGACGGGGATTCTGCAACGCCACATCAACTCAGGGCCAACCCTCCCACGGGTTCAAAACACGTCCACTCATGGTGCATAGGCTGTGTCATCGGCCTAAATACTCGAAGAGACAGTGTCTCGTAAGAATTCCAGGGCTTACGTATAACGAATGCCCCAAAACCTCACCCAGTCTTTCACGGTCCTGCCGAACGAGTCACGCATCATACGCCGGCATACCACGTCCCGTTTCCCGCCCTAGGGGGGTTCTCGACTCCACGACCATCATGGCTAGATTCGTCCAAGCATGTGCTGTTGCGCCAAAACATTCATCCCCCGAGACACGAGACGGCGCAAACGTCATACAAAGGCCATTGGAGCGGCAACATTGTCGGAGATGGGGCCTCATCGACAGCTCGGACTGGAACGAGGTCTATTAACGGGATGCACTGAGTGTGCAGCGGACGACCCCTCGCCGGACGCCCTCGGCCTCCTCTCTGACCTGCTCGACTGTTGCGCCCTTTCCTCTAGCCTTGTCGACGAAATCATCGAGTGAACCGCCCACTCCAAAGTAGAGCTTCTTTGCCCCGACCAGCGCCTGCGACTGACAGATGCCGCGCTCGCTCTGCTCTCTGCTGAGAATGGAGAAAACCATCTCATTGAAGGCCTCCAGCGCGAATGGCGAGTATATAGTCTCGGCGCCTACGAGCAGGGTATCGAAACTGTCCGACGTGTCCAACTTGGACTGAGTCTCGTACAAGAGATGGACCAACTCGACTGACCAACCGCCAGAAAGGAAGTTCAGGGAAATTTGAGAAGACGCAAGAAAGTCCTGGAACTGCTGCACCACTTCGGGCGTGAGCTCGAGCTCGTCCTCTAGCGCGAATGCTTCTTGCAGAGCAGGGCTCTGATCTCTGCGTTCAAGAGCCCAGGCGAGGATGAAGTTGGGCAGCGTGACCAACTGCAGAACGGTCGGGTTGTAGTCGGCAAGGGTGAGCAGAAGCGGCGACCTCGGGGCCGAGTCCCTCATAGCCCACTGCAGTAAGGCCAGAGAAGGGAGTGCCGTGCCGCACCCAAGCTGTGCGGTGTTAGCTTTCCGTCGCCACTGGGAGGGAGCAAGAGACGCGCTTCAGTCTCGTACCTCGATCACTCGGAGAGGCCGCTGCTTCAGCAAGTCCAAGTATTGGCCGCTGGCGAGCACCTTGACTAGATCGACGCTGCTCTCCCAGCTCTTGAAGCCGCCCTCGTAGACGCCCGTCTTAACGTCGTGACTGCCAAGCCCCTCGGCTTCGGTACCCTCACTGGCGACCTCATCCTCGGCCATGAGCTGCACTCGCACGTCCCATAGTTCTCGGCGAGGAATCTTGATGACGCTGCCGTCGTCAAGCGTAACATCTAGCGTGCCGAAGGCGACCTTGGAAGGCAGTTTTCCAAGCATCTCGTGCAGCGCGTGGCTGGTGGGCGGCAGCTGAGGCTTACCAGGGACCGGGAATGCGCTGGCTGCAGCGGACGGCGGGGTCTCCGGTTCCGGGACGGGCACGGGCACGGAGGCCTCGGCGACCGGGACAGAGTCGTCCTCTATGTCATCGCCGCCGAAGCCGAATGAAAATGCTGAAGATGCCATTTTTGTGAAGTGGGACGCGCCGTGGGGGTTTGCAGGAATTTTGCACTGAAGGGTTAGTGAGAGAGAGCGACCAACCTTACCTATCCAAATGTGGGGGCGGGCTTGCACCAGAGCGTTACAGGACCGCCGTCTCCTATTGGATACTCACCGGGGATGGACTGGCCGGTAGGTGTTGAACCTATTCGAACAATGAATGAAGAACGAGATGCCCATGTCGTAGCCATGTTTCCGAGGTTGCGACTTCGCCGCGCTGTCGTTATTGGAGCGAGGCCTATCATGCTCGATACGAAGCTCGCGTAGCCGTCGAGCTTTAATGGTCAGCCGGATTGTGCCGGACCAACGGCTGGTGCTTAATGCAAAGCCCACCCATTCACCGTTGTCAGTATACTGAGGCAACGGCTGTTGTCTACCAGACGGAGGCTCTTTCGATTCTGCACCAACACAACCGCCAATCGCGAACAGGGCGCTTGTCGGTCGCAAATCAGCCAATAGCCAAAATGGGGGGGGGGGGGGGGAACCCCTCGATGACCGACAACTCAGTAAGAGGCTTTCTGCGGCGTGACATCCGGCCAACAGATATACTGTGGGGGGCCGTTGGTGGCTTTCCAATTCGATGCCTCTATCGCATGCTTACTTTCTTTCTGTGCATCCTAGTCGTGCTGAATGCGAATGATACAAAAGAAGCAAAAAATGCGACGAATGTGCCGCCTGCGATCCCGATAGGCTGCCCGACGCTCGGAAAGCCCACCCGCCATTGAGCGCTATCCTCAACGCGTATCTTACTGCGTCTTCCACGCGTGCTCTTGGGACTCACGCACAACAGCATCGAGCTGAACAGCGGCTGTCTTGGCGCGCCATCCTGCAAGCCACTGCCGACTAGGTTTAGAACCCAGCTGCAAATGTCTGTCAGATGGGACAGAGACACCCACACACACCTCCACATTTTGAGACGTGGAGGATCTGGTGCCTCCGAGGCATCGTGCTCCGCGAGATCTCATGTCTCAGTGGTCAACAAACGCGCAACAATGCCCTTCTCGCCCCCTCATCCTAGCACACGGCGCCGAACAGCTTCGCGGCCGATCAATGCTGAGCCCGGCACCCGCAATTCCTTCGCTCGGCGATCTGCACACACTGAGGTGGCGTCGTGACTTGCAAGCCGTGGGTGTCCCTCAGTAACCGAGACCATCTCCGTCCTGTTCTATATGTACTACCTAGAATACATACCCGCTTCGTATGGCCCCTCTACCAACGTATACTACATACACTATGACAATTGTATAGTTACGATCCGCGGCTCCGGATCCAGCCCACCATCCTCTAGCGCGGCGAGCGTCTTGATTCGCCACTCACCGTCCTGGATCCCATGCCTTCGGCACCCCACGGCGAGAGGCCGGGCCGTGGTTGGATGGTTTACGACCTTACCCAGCCGGTGCCGTTTTTCTAATCGGACCTTGCCTGGCCACATCAAGCTAGTAGAGGTGCAAATACGCTATTCCATCCACTCTACCCCTGGACTTGATGGGCCGTCCTTGTTCAGCGTCGTTTGGAGAGGGTGCAGCCATGCCGCCGGTCCACCTGCCAAGATTTATCGTAAAGCAGCCAACGATGACGCCCGTGGCAGACCCTCCAAGGACTCGGCCCCCGAGTGTAGATTGATAGAGCCCAGTGGTCATGGAAGCTCTTCGTCCCACCTGCGCTTGTCTACGTGAGTGAGCTGGCTCTTTTCTGGTCACCACCAGGTCCACGCTTCTCGGCAGGAAGTCGTGCGGCGCTGTTGCGGTCCAACGTGAGGAGGCGTCGTGTTAGTCGTGTAGGCACCGTCGAACTCACCTCGGAATTTGCCTATCGCCGGGGAGTAAAGCGCGATGTCTCCTAGGGCGGGGTCTGTCCATGTCAACGGGTCTTTCGTTGCTTCTTCCCTGTTAGTCTTTTGGTCTCAGTATACCCTCGATTACGCTCTTCTTTGTCCTCATTGGCCATTCTCTGTGACAAGTCCAACCCAACACGGCGTGCCATAGACCACGTTCGCCGCCCTCTACAGCCGCAACTCTACCAAAGAAGCAGAGGAAGTGCACTTGTTCGGGGGAAGACTCCTTGCAGTGCCTTCATCAAGGATCTTGAATCCCTCTATGCAACTTGATAGAGATATAAACCACACCATCCCTCCTTGTCATCCTCCATCTAATCATCTACCTCATAACCATCTCACAATGACACGCCAAGTCCCTCAACTCTCTCGACACCTCGGCGCTCAAGGTAGCGGATCCGGCCAAACTACCCGAAGCAACGCCGCCTACACAATACGCGAGGCGCCATTTGCAGCACCGCGGCCCGTCCGTATTATCGGAGTCGGCGCTGGAGCCAGCGGGATCAACCTGATCCGCACCCTCAGGAACACGCTTGGCGCATCGACACACGAAGTTGTGGTCTACGAAAAGAACCAGGACGTCGGAGGTACCTGGTTCGAGAACCGTTATCCGGGATGCAAGTGCGACGTGCCCAGCCACAATTACCAGTTCACCTGGAGGCCAAACCCGGCCTGGTCAAGCTTCTTCGCCCCCGCAGCCGAGATCGAACAATACCTGTGCCAGATTTGTGACGACGAAAACCTGCGGCCTCACATCAAGACCTCGCATCAGATCGTAGGGGCGGTTTGGTCCGAGCACAAGGCCAAGTGGGATTTGCAGATCATGAACCTGGTGACAGGTGTTACCTTCGCAGACCATGCTGACTTTTTCATCGACGCAACCGGCATCTTGAAGTATGTGTTCGCGGATACTCGTGGCTGAAGAGCGACATCTGACTGCTACAGCAAATGGAAATTCCCCAACGTGAAGGGCTTGTCCGACTTCAAGGGTGCCTTGATCCACAGCGCAAACTGGCCCGAATACTTCGACTACGCCAACAAGACGGTGGCCGTCATTGGCAACGGAGCGTCTGGTGTCCAGATTATGCCGGCCATCCGCCCCCGTGAGTTGCTCTTTCCTTTCAGCCAAGATGATACATAAGGCTTACACTAGGCAGACGTGAAGAAACTACACCATATCATCCGCACACCGACCCTGATTATCCCGCCTCGGGTTACGACAATGAAGATGGGCCCCTCGGCCTCTCTCCTTGAACAAATCGAGCTGGACGAGGAAGAGCGCTTCTCGGCGGCGACGATTGCCAAGTTCCAGAACGACACTACCTTCTACGAGAAGTTCGCGCAGACCCTCGAGCTGGATTCGAACATCAAGTTTGCTATTTCTCTCATCGCCAGCAGTCCTCAACAGGAGTGGGCACTAGGGAAGACAAAGGAATTCATGACGGCGATGCTGAGGGGCAACGATAAGCTCTGCAAGCAACTGATACCCGACATTCCCCTGGGATGTAAGCGGCTCACTCCAGCGCCGGGGTATCTCGAGTCCTTCCACGACCCCAGGGTCTCTCTTCACACTGACGCCATCGAGAGGTTCGTTCCCGAGGGAATAAAGCTGGCCAACGGCGAGGTTCTCGAGGTCGATGCCATCATCTGTGCCACGGGCTTTGATTCTTCGTTCCGCCCTGCCTTCCCGCTTGTCGGTCGGCACGGCAACTTGCAGGATATCTGGTCAGAGCAAACACCAAAGGCTTACATGTCCCTCGGTGTTGCAGGCTTCCCCAACTACTTTAGTAAGTCGGGCTACGCGACCGCTCACTGATCTGACGCTGACAATGGTTCCCCGCAGAGTTCTTGGGCCCCAACGCCCCGATTGCGCAAGGCGACGTTCTCACACTCAGCGAGCACATCGCCACCTACATCGCCAACGTGATCCACAAGTGCCAGACACAGGGCATCCGTTCGATTGTTCCGTCGGAAGCCGCCGTCGAGGACTACTTCGAGCACACCGCCACCTTCATGCCGCGTACGGTCTTCGCGGGAGGTTGCAGGTCCTGGTACAAGCAGGGCGAGGTCGACGGCCCCGTGACGGCGCTGTACCCTGCCAGCCGGGCGCATTTCATTCGCCTGCTGGAGGACTTCAGGGGCGAGGACTGGGAGTACACGTACGAGAACGCGAGGCAGAACCGATTCGCATACTTGGGCAACGGATTCACTGCGACGGAGATGGCGCTACTCAAGGCTGGAGCGCCGGGTTCGTGAGGCGACGCCGTTGGAGACATGGCTTAATATGAATGGCTTAATATGACCTTCTACATAGACAGGGGGGATGGTTAGACGGCTGGAATGATTCTGGATGTCTCAGTCCCTGGGCGGTTTGCAGGCGTTGAGTTATGTTGGGAATTCTTGAATCTAGGCACGGCGGACATGAAGTTGTCTTCCAACGAGTCCAATCCAGGCACCAGTGCTGATATGTGACGAGGCGTTTTTCCGATTGCAACCGGCCTTGGAGCCCCCCTTATCAATAGGTGCTGTCTGGCCTCCTTAACTGGGACCTTTCGGAGCAGCTGCAGCATGCGGAAGTGGTCCGATGTCTCTGTTGCTGAGCCACTGAGTGACCCGGATATAGGCGACTTGGCGCAGTGTGTCGCTATGCGGCCGGGTACTCTGCGCCATGGCAGTCGACGCCAGTGGCGGAGTTGCCGCGTGGCAGGAGAGAAGGTTTAATTTGAGTGAGAATGGCGTTCTCCAAGGGATGGGTTTGAAGGGGGGGGATGCATGTCCTGGACTCTGGCGAGCTTGGTAGGGTTTGTCGGGGCTAGAGCGACGGCAATCCGACCCGGAGAAAACGCATGGCTACATAAGAGGAACAGCACTTCTGTGCGGCATTGTCTGATCGAGAAGTATAAGGCCAATATGGACACTAATACAGCCTTACACATGTCAACGCAGATCCCAAGTTCGGTAGTTGCGCTACTCCTATCAATAAGCTGCTTCCTGCTTCTCCAGTCTACCCAGAGAGGCCGATGATGGGGTCTGTGTTTGATGAGCCGTATCCTTGGGCTCATCGCCAATGGCTCCCACAACGGCATCTGTGTTTTTGCCAGATATGAAGAGCAAAATGTTACTCAGCAGACAAAAAGGCTATAATAGAGTGTTCTTTGCGCTCAAAAGACCAATTTTCATGCACTTTCCAACTTGATAGGGCTGAAAAGGACCTTGGACGCCGTATCAAGAAAGCCTGATACGATTCCTCATAGTAAAATTATACCATTAAGTCAACATGAGGAGAATCGGAGGAACAGAAGAGATATCTAAGGAGCTGGGCTAAGAACACGCCGTCTCATTCAAGACTATGGGGATTGAAGTGGATGATGTCTCCTGACGAATGGGTGGTCTGCGTCTAGGTACGCCCCTCCTCGTAGCGCAAATCCGTTCAGCGGTCCGACCCGCCCCGTACCGGCCGGCGCTTACGAGCAAACACTGTATTTAGCTGCTTGCCATCATCATCTTTCCCCCTGCTACGCCGTCTTTACAGCCTGATCCTTCAGCATGGCGGGACGAACATATTTCATGGAATTAGGTCGCAAGTGCGACATGCTCATAATGTCTCCCCTAGTTCGGTCGCTGCCATGCGTCACCGGCACGTCTTGCAGCTCTCGCCTCTTCAAGGAACGCCGGCTTGCCCTCGTCGACACAGGATGGCAGCATGCATTGCCGCCCCCGCTAGACCGGGGTCTGCGGGCAGGCAGACTAAGCAGATAACCCAGTTGGCCTTCAAGGCGCACAAGCAGAGCGGCAGATCCATCACGTCGGGTCAGAACAGGCTCTGGGAGTGGCTACGCAGTTCACACAGCCAACACTCACCACTTTATGAAACACTAGGATGGTAATTTCATGGAGCCGGCAACCAAGAAAGGACATGGCAAGCTTGTTGGCGTGTGGCGGTAACCCTCCTTCTTCCCCTGGCGAGTGATGGGCGCGTATCAGGGATTGTGCATCAGGCGGACTACTAATCAGGCCACTAACGACCTTGATACCTCCTCCATCGGAGGGACTAGTTCTACAAATGTCTGTTGGTTGTGCTCGTTGAAGAAGTCCTTCAATCCGGTTCCTCTCCCGTATGCACAGGTCTTTTGTGTCCCTCCTTTCAATACCAAGCCTTGAGATACCCATTCACGCGTTTTCTATCCAGTCTGCCTAGATGATTGTTGGAATCATTTCCATAATTCTGTTCTAGACTGGCGTGCAACGTGTATCAACACTTCAGATTCTGTATTTTATTGAGCCACTTTGTCTATTTCGATCTCGATTTTATAGTAGCACTGATTCATTTCTACCATGGCTGAAGACGGACCAGTCCACCTCCTATCTCTCGGTATGTATTCTAGTGTCGCGAATGGCTGCATAATGAGGAGGTTGTCATGACGGAGCACTGCTGTTGCCCTGTTCTTTTCTTCAACCCGCTTTCCAATATTTTCATTGTAGTCCACTAATTCTTTTGGTTCCCTGACGTATCATTATTTCGCCATCAACATAATATAAAGATTGTCTGCAGATGCTCTCACAGCAATGATCAACTGACACAATATAGATGGTGGAGGAATCAGGGGGATATCGGAACTTGTCATACTACACGAGATTATGAAACGGCTCAAAGAAGCGGCCGGCCTTAAGGAAGATCCCAAGCCGCGGGACTATTTCCACTTGATAGGTGGCACAAGCACCGGAGGGTTAGTCGACCGATCCAACCGATCTCCAGCAAAGAAGAAAAGAAACACTGCTGACAACCAGCCAACGTATAAAGCCTGATTGCCATCATGCTTGGTCGCATGGGCATGACGACAACGGAAGCTATAGATTGCTACGAAAAATTCGCAAAGAAAGTGTTCCGTCGTAAAAACCGTCGTTTCGATAGGACTTTTAGGGAGGAAACGCTCGTGAAAGTCATTCGAGACATCGTGGCACAAAAGAAGCTGGAAAAAACCGTCATGCTCGACACCGGCAGGGACAAGGGCCTCACCTTCGTCTGCTCGGCCACTTATAAGCACTACACTCCTTACCTATTCCGGACGTACCGAGGAAACAGTAGCCTATCCGGTTCAGTTGCTGGCTCGCCTGGAGCCAAGACTTCAACACATAACCATGCCCACAATGTCGAAATATGGGAAGCTGCTCGGGCAACGACCGCGGCACCGACATTCTTCCATCCCATATCTATCAAAGTCGAAGCGGAAATGGATGAGTACGTGGACGGAGCCCTAAGGTTCAACAACCCTGCCCGTCTCGTGCTCAGCGAAGCCGAATCCCAATTCGGTTCCGGACGAAAGCTGGGATTTCTCTTGAGCTTGGGAACCGGACTCAAAACCGAGGACAAGGGAGTTAACTTCGTTTCCAACGTGGAAGAATTGGCTAGAAACCCCAAGTCTGAGAGAAAGAACAGCGGCGCTCTGCTTTCGAGAGGCACCTTGAAGTTATTCAAGCATACAAAGCAATCCCTGACCGACTCGGAGCCAGAGCACCACGCGCTAGAAGAGCGGTTCCGGGGAACGCCTTACGCCTATTTCCGTCTCAACTTGGATCGCGGCGCCGCAGATATCAGGCTTCACGAATACAAGAAGATGAAAGTGCTGCGAGCGGCGACAGAGGAGTATATACAGAACATCCAGGTGTCCGCGGATATCGATAAAGTGGTAAGCATGTTGCACAAGAACGAAGGTGTCAACATGCCTCTGGATGCCGCGTGTAAGTCTGTTCTTGAGCATATAATACTCGCCCTCTGATATCGGATAGGTCGCGCGGTTTCCGACGAGGCATCGAAACAGGCCATCGCCCAGGAGGTTCAGGTTAAAAGTATTGCCAGCCCCCAATTCACCGGTAGAACAGATATCCTCGACAAGATGGACCGCCACTTCTGCCAACGCACACAACCATCACCGAGGAGGTACCTTAGAATCTGGGGTATGGGTGGTGTCGGTAAGACGCAAATTGCGCTGAGGTTTAGGGACTTGTACGGATCACGGTAGGTTCCTCATCACGTCATTTGAGTTCAAATCCCTGAAACCTGTCGTTGTAGATTTTCTAGCATCTTTTGGATCAATGCTGCCACCGAAAACTCCATATACGAAAGCTTCAGGGTAGTGACAGCTGAGATTTTCGGCGGGGAGCACAACAGGCCCAACATCGAAGGTGTGTGTCGATGGCTGGCACAGAGCAAGGAAGAGTGGCTTCTCGTCTTCGACAACAACGACAAGGTCGACGTTAGCAGGTACCTTCCGGCGGGTGATAATGGAAACATTCTCTTTACCAGCCGGCAGAGTAGTATGTCACCCAATCTAGACGCCGACCAAACATTCGCCGTGGATGTCATGAACGAGAAAGATGCTCTCGATCTTCTACTTCGAGCGTCAAAGAGACACAAGAAGCCATTTGAAGACGGTGATGAGAAATATAGCAAGGAGATTGTTCGGGAGCTTGGGTACCTCCCGTTAGCCATTGACCAAGCTGGGTCCTATGTTGACATACAGGAATGCTCTTTCGGGACATACCTTGTGGACTTCAGGCAACGCCGAAGTGAGATTCTTGGGGATCCGCCCCTTTACCCGGGAGTTTTCGAGCACAACCCGGCAGTCTATGGAACCTTTGAACTTTCATATGAAGCATTGGAAAGAAAATCGAAGGAGGACAGTCCGAGAGGACGGGCTGCACTGAACGCGCTTCGAATCCTCAATATCTTCTGCTTCTACGGCAACGAGAACATTCCGGACAAGATCATCAGCAGAGCAGCCGTTTACACAAAACTAAATACTGAGTACATTAGCGGCGAAGATGGCAGTATTGCACCTCTACCTCTGCTCGAGAAAACTCAAGCGGGGGCCTGGGATTCGAAAAACTTCTATGATGGTATCTCGACGTTAAGAAGCTACTCTCTGATCAAGAAATCTATCCTGCACGAGAATTTGCACTCGATGCACACATTGGTACACTCCTGGGTTCGAGACCGAATGAGTGAAGAGACCCTGATATTTCAGCGCCGAGCGGCTCGCCAGATCCTCTTCTTCACCGTATCCAGAACCTCCCGTCTTGACGAGGAGATGTTTGCCAGTCAGGTATTGCCACACATGCAAGCGTGTTTGGAGCACGGAGGCTCGGAACACTTTGAATGGATGAGGCGCACCGAGGAGGAGGGCAAGTATGCGAAAACACTTCTACACCTGGGCATGTGGGATAAAGCAGCACATGTTTTGGAGCAGATCGTCGCCGACAGGGAAAAAAGTCTCGGCCGCGAGGACTGGGGGACAATCGTGGCCGCATGGGACCTGGCTAAGGCCTACCGGGATTCCAGCAGGCTTCATGAGTCTGAAAAGGCGCTCGAAGAAGTTATATCTTTACTACCCAGGTGTCCGGACAAGGCAACAGTCTCTATAAAATGGTTCGACGTCTTTATTGACCTCGCCAAAGTCTATCTTACGCAAGCAAGATATGAAGACGCCAAGGGGATTCTCCAATTTGTCGTCGAAAAACATGAGGATATGGGCTGGAAATCTCGCTCCTTTCGCCGCGCATACACCACGCTGTCGACCGTTATACGAACAGAGGGTGACGCGAAGACCGCGCTCGACGTCGAGTGCTTCATCCTGAGAAAATGCCTGGACGATGCAGCCATCGGTCCTGGCCATAAGATGACGATGAGCGCGATCAGCAACATTGCAGCGCTGCACTCGGATATGGGCATACACGAGAAGGCGTATGATATGTGGCGTGAGGTCCTTGCCATCGACGAAGAGCTCAGGGGCAGAGAAAACCCCATCACGTTGCAGTCGAAGCGTAACGTCGCGACCGGCTGTGCAAATCTGGACCGGCTAGAGGAGGCTGAGGAGATTTTGCGCGAAGTGTTGGAGATAAGCGAGAGGGTCCTCCAGAAAGCACACCTCGATACTCTGGCGACAATGGACCAGCTGGCGGGCGTGCTCGCCAGAGGGAGTAAGAAGGAGGAGGCCATCGATCTGTGGGAGGAATGTTTGGACGGGAGGACGTGCATTTTGGGCGAGAAGCATCCGCTCACCCAGAAGACGCAGCTGGCACTAGATCGCATGAGAGAAGGCCCGGGGATTCTCGTGCAAGAAGACTTTGGGGCTGACGGCTTCATGCATTCTGGTGACAGCAACTATGTATCCCAGGCGGAGCGCGATAGATATCTGCCTTGAAGACAACGACTTACGAGGAGATTCAATCTATCTTGGAATCTACATGAGTGGTTGTGTGACTCTTGTTCTTGCATCTAACTACTATCTCCTTTGTTTTCTCGACATGTTGGACTACTTGCGTGTTTGAATACCTTCTCCCAAGACCATATAGATACTCTTGATAGGTATATGACAAAGGATAGTGCAATTACTGTGTTCAAATTAGATAACTAACACTGTGTGGACCACCACACTGACTTCACCTGGCGAAATGGTGACCGAGTCTATGAAGAATGAACGTCATTCGACACCAAAGCAACACCAGCGACTAGATCGTCAGCCCCCAGTTCAACACTACACAGTAATTGTCGATACAAGACGAAACCCAAATCCGAGAACAAAAGCACGGGTCTCTCACTAGAAACTCTTTGGGCCCAAAATCCGAGCAGGCCAACAAACCTAACCTATCGCCAACAGCTCATTTACCTATGCGGCCCACGTCGGTCTTGAGGATGGCCTCGGCCGCCACGCCCAAGGGCAATGGCCTCTCGCCCGCGCCCATGGCCCTCCTGCCCCCGATCCCGCTGTACCGCCGTCTGCTTCGCGCGCACCGCAAACACCTACCGTCGGAGATGCGGGTGCTGGGAGACGAGTACATCAAGGCCGAGTTTCGCGCGCACCGCAACGTCGACAACCCGGCCCATTTGGTATGTTACCGTTGCCTGCCCGTCCCCCTTGCCCTCACGTCGGGCGGCATATCTGTAATGAGTCAACTCTAATTGGTGTCTCATTTCACCTTGTAAAATTGGAGTGTTTGCTATTCCAAACTCGGGACTGCGAGCTTGGTGCTCGTGGTGAGGTGCAAGTGTGTAGCCACCTTCAAGCGGCTACCAGCTGGGGTCGGCTTTTCCCACAAACGAGATTGGCACCTGCCGGCACCGGCGACCGCTGCTCGTTACTGAGCAAACATATCATATGTTGAAATTGGCATTTCAGACCAGGACTGACCCGTGACTCCCCGCATGTATAGATTGGCTTTCTGACCGAGTGGCAACTCTACGCACAAAAAGTCGAGGGCAAAGCGTGGGTCGGTGAGAAGATTGATCCGGTCAAGGTCGCCAAGATGAGCGGTAAGTCCCATCGGCTGGCCATGTTCCCAGCCTCTGGACCGGCCGAGAGCTGACAATCTGCCTCCTCCATCAGATGAGCAAATCGGGCAGCTGTACGAGCTCATGCAGGCGATCAAGGCACGTCGCGAGACAGGGGAGGAGGAGGGGGAACAATCATGATGGGAGTGTGATTAGAAAACGTGGCTTAAACGACTGCCAAAGGATGCATGTGCATTTGTGTAAACAAACTTGTATATCGATGTATAGAAGAAGACGCTATTTGAATTTCTTAACAAGTCTATCATAGCTCTTGTTTCTAGATACCACTTCCGAACTCTGGGTCTGTCTACCAAATCGAACCGGCGAGGCGTTTCATAAACTCACCGCTAGCCTCAAGAATCCCTCATCATGAGCCCTCGAGCGCTTCGACAATCCAGTTGGCCTGGATCACGCTCACTTTCTTGGCATAGTTTTTCTGCGTAAAAACGTGTTCCAGGAACATAATTGCCTCCTTCTTTTGCCCGTGCAAGACACTTGACGGGTGGATCGCAACAACATGCTTGCCCTGAGACGTCACATAGCTTGCATCTGGCGCCAAAACGGCCGTTTTCGAAACGAAGCCGCGAAGGAAGCACTTGAGCAGGGCCTCGGCCTGCTCGGGGGCCAAAGGGGTAAAAGGCTGGGGATCCGGCGGCGGGGCTTCCGAGAGCAAGCCCTCCTTGAGACAGAGGCTGCGAAGTTGCTTGCGGATGTTGAGAGCTGTCTTCATGTTGCGGATATTGACCTTTCTCTGCTTGCACCACTGAATACGGTCGGCGTTTTCGGCGGCGTATTGCTGCATCGTGGTGAGGTAGGTTAGGATATCGCCCTCGCGACGATATAATTCCTTGCGAAGCTCTTCAATCTCTTCGCGCTGTTCTTCGGACTGGAGCTGATGGAAGATGTCGTCGCCAGAAGTAATACAGGCAATCACATCGATCGCTTCGAGTACGCAGTCGAATTCGGGCTTGGCCGAGGCAAGAAGGACCGCACCGAAGGGTGCCGATATAGGGAAACCGGCCATCTTGCGGCCTGCTTCGGTAATCGTGCCGTCGTCTGCAAGCGCACCAAGGCCATGGAGGCTGACCAGCGCCCGTTCAATTGCCTCGATATCAGGCGTGTCCATCAGAGGAAACCCGAGGATATCATCGATTCCTCTGGCCTTCATTGTCAGGACAGCCCCGAGGACATCGATTCTGAGGATCTCTGGTAGGTCGGTTTCTTCCAAAGAGCCAAACGTGCCTTCAGTGTATAACCTGAAGCATTTACCGGGCCCTTCACGGCCAGCACGACCAGTCCTCTGGATTGCAGACGATTTGGAAATCGGCTTGGCCAAGAGTGATTCCATGCCAAGGCGCGCACGGAATTGCTTGACCTTAGCCTTACCGCCGTCCACAACATACCGCACGCCAGGAACGGTGACGGATGTTTCGGCGATGTTGGTTGCTAACACAATCTTTCTGGTAAACCCACCCTTGACAGGCTGGAAAGCTGCGTGCTGACCTTCCATCGATAGCTGACCGAACAGAGGGAGGACCTTGATCTTCGGAACGTTGGAAGCCAATGTTGCGGCATACTCCTCAATGAGCGACTGCGCGGATTCAATCTCCTCTTGACCCGTCAGGAAGGCCAGAATGTCGCCTGGCAACGGCTCTTCTGTGTGGATCTTGAAAATGGTCTGCAAAAGAGCTTCCTGGATATCTGGCACCGGCTTGGGTGTGTGTATCGTCTTGACCGGGTACTGGCGGCCCTGGATCTTGAGGACCTCGACGGAGCTGGGCTTGTCGCCCTCGAAACCCGCAACATTGCTCCCATCTTCAGTGTTGAAAAATCCCTGAATCCGCTCAACGTCGGCAGTAGCACTCATGACGACAACCTTGAGAGGGACACCGCCACGGCCCTTCCGATCGCTCAGGAGAATCTGCTTGAGAAAACCGGATACCAAGTCGACGTCAACGCTTCTCTCGTGGATTTCGTCGACGACCACCGCGCTGTACTGTTTCAAACTCGGGTCCCGCAGCAGTTCCTGGAGAAGCATACCCTCGGTGAGGAACTTGATCTTGGTCCCCTTGGGTACTTGATGGTCAAAACGAACCGAGTAACCGACTAGGCCCTCGCGACTCTCACCGAGCGGCGTTCCGGCCTCACGTGAGACTCTATGAGCCAAAGTCGTCGCGGCAACTCGACGGGGCTGCGTGACCGCGATCATGCCACCGACGCTGACCTCTCGTCCGTCCACCTCGACCACCTGCCTCCTACACCACGGTTCCCTCACCAAGAACTGAGGCACCTGAGTACTTTTGCCGGAACCAGTCTCACCAACAAGAAGTAGGACATCTCTTTGCCGCATCCGGGTTTGGATGTCCTCGTGGTGAGCCCAAATAGGCAGTTTCTGCCGGATTTTAAGCAGAGCCGGGTCTTCCTTCCATCTTGGCCCTCGATCTGATCTCGGCCTGCCCTTGTCGTACGGTCTTTTCGACTGGTGCTTGATGAAAGATGGCGCTGTATGTTCCGATTGCTTCTCATCTTTTGTTGCTGACGTTGATGTCTCATTTGCTCTTTTTTCGGGGGCCTGTTCTACTGCCTGTTCTTGCTTGACTCCCTTCTCCTTCTTGGCGGGAGGGTTAAGGTAGCCCTCGAGAGATATCACTTTGTTGCCGACTTTGATAACATTTTTGTTGTTAAGCCTTCGCTTTTTGGCGGCACGTTCGCCATCGGGGGTGGGTGACATGATGGGGTTTTCGTTGGGTCTCACTGCCGCATGTAGTTGAAGGGCCAGGCAAGAATGAGAGAACTCGATGTAAGAATTTTTGAGGGTCACCCAGCTCAGACCCGGCACCTGGCAGATTCCTCATTGGGCCTCGGCCCCACATTTTCACGGGGCAGCCAGCACTGTACAACGCTCCTGCAGCAGCTGCAGCAACTCGAGGTGGATTCCTCGGGTTCCTTCCATTGCTTAGGTTAGGTGGTTGGAGCAGTCTTTAAATAACGTGTAGCTGGGTGTCGAGACGCGCTCTCCCTTATGGCCACTTCCCACCTGGTTCCATCTGCAGCTATTATGCCAGCACGGAGTTCAGCCTTGAGCGTCGTCTTGCGTTCCAATTGCACGGTGTACCATCCTCGTGCATTTCCCCTCTCTCGCCTAACCCTGAGCAAACCACATTGTCAGGTTCCCACGGACAGCAAGTCCTCATTAACAAGACTTACCCATCGTTACCTCAGCTCAGCCGCGAGAATGGCGGACCGATACAAGCTCATCTATACCGTGCCAGGTTAGGGCGATATCTGGGAAGCACAGTCCAAGTATAAAAATGCTGACTGCTCTGATCGCATTGACAGCCTCTCACTTGGTCGCGACCAAAGACGCTGTATTCAAGACAGGTGCAGGGGTCTACGACGAGGGCAAGTATGTCCAAGTTGCTTTCGAATTGACTGGCCAGGGCCAGTTCATGCCCGTCGCAGCAGCGGGGGCGGATCCCCATACCGGCGCCGTCGACCAGCTTGAGCGGGTGCTTGAATACCGTGTTGAGATCCTATGTGTTGGGCGAGATGTTGCCAAAGCTGCGGTGGCAGCTCTCAAGAGGTAAGTACATTAGTATTAATGGGCACAATACATTTATTGACCGATATCATTCTATAGCGCGCACCCGTATGAAGTACCGGCGTATGAAGTGTACAAGCTGGAGGACATCTGAGTGTAAAGCTTGGCGCCCATCATCCTAACCTGCGTTGCGATAGACTCAGTCGCTTGGATTAGCTAACCAAGATATAACGTTCCTCTTCTGGACTTTCAATGTTTCCGTGGGGCAACAATGATAAAGTCGGGTTGTTGTTTGCATAATGTGAATGCCCGCCTCTACCTAATGCGGTTCAGGCGCTCTCTGTTCATTCGTACTCCGTCGTCGACCGCATCACTCTGCAATGTGCGTTAGTAATGAGCGCGAGAAGCGTCGAAGTGGGTGGGAATAAACATACCTTCTGACCGATCCTTTCAATCAGAACGTTTTGCTGGTCAACTTCCTTCATCTGAGCCCTAGCGAGACCATTCAGTCGCCCGACAACATTGCTCAGCTGGTCGATGCCGTCTTCAATCTGTCTCTCCTGCTCGTTCGCTGCCGCAGCACCTTCCTCGTCACTATCATCAGGTAAGGTGAATCTCGAGCGTTCAGCTGTACTGGCAGCCCCCGATCTTCCTGTGGGGCGACCAGAGAGAGTCATATCTTTGAAGCTCTCCTCGAGTCTTTGGTTGGACTTGAAGGCCTCGTGTCTGGTCGCTTCGCGGGTCTCGCGCTCGGCGCGGTGTCGCTCGAGGACTGCTGCGTCACGCTCCGCCGCACGCGACTTTGATGTGAATGGGTTGCTGACATGAACGGCGAACATACTTCTATTGAGTGTCTTGAGCTCTTTCGCTCGGTCCTCTGCGACCTTGTTGTGGTTCGTCGCCATGTCGAGGTTTTTCTCCGTGTTGTGCAAGCGTTCGCCTTGGGCGCCCAATCGGGCAAGGGTTGCTCGGCCGGTCTCTTCCGCCTGCATAGCGGCTTGCAGAGCTCTGTTGACGGTCTGAACAGACTCTCCTCTAACCTCGTTGATTTGTTGCTTGGTAGCACGGTACTCCTCAGCCTCCTGCTCCTCAGCTGTGAGCTCACGAGGAGCTCCATAGCCGCCATATCCGCCATCCTGTCCAGGGACGGCAGACTGGCCGTAACCCCCCGCCTGAGGCTTGTTCTGTTGTTGTCTTCCCTGCGCACCGCTAAACAGCTCGTCGCGCACGGCGTCGGTATCGTTGCTGTTGGTCCGGCCCAAGCCCCCATAGCCACCAGGCCCGCGGGCTCCAGCAGCAGCGGCGCCTGGTCGCTGGCTCGAGCCATAAGCATTTTGGTTATTGTCGTAGCGGTTCGCCCCGTAGCCGCTCGCAGCTCCGTACTTTTCGGCACCGTAACCGCCAGCCGCCGGAGGGGGGGCGCCAGCTCGGGGACCGCTGGGCAGGCCCCCAGGAGCACCGGCACCTGCACCCGCTCGCGCCTGCTGGTAGGGCGTCATGCCGGCGAACTTGTTTCCATCCTGAGCGTAAGGGTCGTTGCCGGCGGGGGCTTGAGCGTAAGGGTTTTCGTTACCCGAGGCCGGGGACTTGCTCTTGCGACCGAAGAGAGCAGAGCGGTTGGCATCATCGCCGTCGTCGCCGCCTTTCTTGCCGAAACCGAACTTCTTCATAGCTACACAAAGCGTCGACAGATGGTGGGGGAGCTAGGTTTGCGGGACAGGTTAAGTCAAGGGTACTGTCGAAATTCTAGAAAAAACACAAAGCGCAACGTGCTCATCCAGAGATTGGTCGAGAAGCAGTAGGAATAAAAGTAAAAAGGAGAAGATCAGGAGAAAGGGACGACGGCGCGGTAGCAGAGGGGTCGTGGATGCAGATACAGCGGGAAGGACGGGCTTTCCCCAGCGGGCGGGTGTGTGCAGGGGGGAAGGGGTGGTCAAGTAGCAGCTTGATGTGGCAAAATCGGGCCTGTCTTGGGTGTGTTTCGAAGGGGAGCGGGTACCCCTCAGGGTCTAAGCCATAAAGCATTCGTCAGGGCCTGATGGTTTGGACCTGACTGAGGGATTGGGTTGGGCTGCGGGTCAGCGACCCCTAAGCGCGGTGGAACGTGCCGTCGACCTATGTACTGGAACCGGGTTCGTCGAGGTCACCGCCGTTCAGCAGTGCTATGATGGCGGGGAGTCTTTTTATGGCGCACAAGTGGGCTGGACAATGATGGCCATGAGCCTATGGTATGCTTCGGTGGTTGGCCAAGCCTCAACTCTAGCGCTGGAAGCTTTGTGTTGCTCTTGTACTCTGCAGCCGCTTTCGAGTGTCTTGTCTTTTCCGCAACCAAATTCCAACGTCAGAAGGAGCGGTATGCATGCTTACTCTTGCGGTGTTAGACTGAATAAGCCTGGTGTACCTGTGCTCCTGGGGTCATGTAGGTACTATGCGCCGTCCGGACTGTTCAGCAGCGGCCCTGCTCGTCCCTTCATCTCCAGTTGTTGGGATGTACGGCATGGTATGCTGTGACTTCGCAGTTTATCTAGGCGGAGAGAAGATGGGACATCAGCAAGGACTGACCTTCGAAAATAGAGAGTACAGGTCAGGTCAGTGCAGACAGTTCCATCCACTGATCTTTCAAGAACCAGGACTCCGTTCCTGGCGGCGAGTTTTAGCCAAGCAGCCGTAACAAAAAAAAGACCAAAAAAAGACCCTGGATGCGTGTGACTGTACCTCGGTACCGCGGCTGAGGCCCACTAAACAGCCCGAGTGATTGCAGCCTGCAGCGATAGCGAAGACAAAGACAACCCGGAGACTCAGTACCTTATCCAAGTGGATCCAGAGGTACTCTGCAGCGAGACATGGCAAGATGGACGAACAAGATGGCCGGCCAACTTGCTGAATTGGGACTCGAAGGGGATTCGCCATACTTGAGGTACTTGATTGATACGGAAAGTACTAGACAACACACGATGCGAGTGACATTCAGAAGGGAATGTGTGATGAGCGCGAATGCCTCAAACAGTGAAGGCAATAACGAGCCTGTTTTCATAAAGTTCTTTCCAGAGCCTTTCCTGCAACCACTGTGTAGTAGGTAATTACCCGTATCCGTATTCCAGGAGTACCTAATTACCCAGTCCACAAAGCGGTGGATTACCCGCACTTCCTCCGCAAAGTTGAGCCACTCAGTGGCGCCAGTCACCCGGCTCCTCGGAGCTCAACTCCTGGCCGACTGCGTCACACCTTGGCTGATACGCTGAGACCTACTGGCCTTCGAGTCATTCATGCTGAGGACCGTGACGGCACAGCTCCAAATACTCATCGTCGCCCAAGCCGTTCGCTTCTCAAATGTGTCTTGGGATATCCAATCTGCTCGCCATCAATTACTCAAGCTTTTGTTTCGCCATGGCTTCTTACTAGGCTGCCCGCCGAGCTCCCCCCTTATCGCCTCAACGTCTGCACCGACGCCTGACATTCACCGCAAACCAGTAAACGACTTTTGATTATCAAGATGATACCGCGTATAGCATCTCGTTCTTCTGCGCTTGTCACTGCAATAGCTCATCATACCCGACCTTTACATCCATATCAGCACCGTCGTTCCTCGATACTACAGAGTTGAGATCATAACTACGCCTACTCTGCAACTTTCGCGCATTCGACAAACTGTTCACCATCCCAATTATCCAATATGGCCTCCGGCTCCATCTTCACTTTTGATACCGACCCCCAGCGGGTCTCTTCTCCCTGGCTGGCCCCCCAGGACTCGGTAAGGAAGCCCAGGTCCGACAATGGACAGGTTCAGCCCGGACACCTCTCGGACTATGGCGTGACCAAGTTAGAGGCTGAGCCACAAGAGGGCCCGACTGAATACAAGCTCCATCTCTTATTGCGACCACGGCGCACCTACGCGTCCATGAGCGCCATTGCCTCCTCTTGCAATCCTAGAACCCCGGCCTCTCGCGCCTCCAAGATCGCATCGGCAGCTCTGTCGGCCTCGAGCCAGAGTCGACAAGTGCGTTTACAGCAACTGACGACACAGTTGCTTTGGAGACTTCAACAGTCATGCGCCTACCATGCTCTGAACCCCAAAGATCTCATTATCCCAAAGCTTCCCGATGACACAGACGACTTGAGCCAAGCCATGACGCCACAGAAACCGCTCCCGGGCCTGGAGGAATCTCGTGGGGCTTTATACGAGATTGGAGTAGCCGACGATGGCACCCTCGTAGGCTTGACCAAGGACGAGATAGATGAGAGCATCACAACCCTCAGGGTCATGGCCGCTACGTTAGGATGCCGTGTCGAAATCCTACGCCACGTCGTTGTAGGCGAATGCGAATGGTTGGAGACGACTGAACTGGTCGACAATGAGTCATCTCAACCCGTTCAGGTTGCCAGGCAGGGACGACTCTGGGTTGTGGAAGCACTGGTCGCCCCCGACTACTCGACGCGGCATGCCGAGCCAGAGGCCTCCCGGGACACTCGCCACGAAACCAAGCAATCCCCAAGAGCCAGGGAGGCTGTCGTGCTACCAAGTAGAGGGCGTTCCACTACCGATCAGCTGAGAATAACTCTCACCGGCCCAACAACGTCGGGGAAATCCACACTGTTGGGAACACTCTCCACGGGAACGGTTGATAACGGGCGCGGGAAAAGCCGCATTAGTCTTTTCAAGCACCGACACGAGGTAGCGTCGGGGCTTACCAGCTCTGTTGCACAAGAACTTATAGGATACAAGGACCATTGCATCTTCAACTACTCACAGGACCACGTCGAGTCATGGATCGATATCCACGACAGTGCCGAGGATGGACGCCTTGTATTTGTCTCTGATTCAGCTGGCCACCCCCGCTACCGCCGAACCATCCTTCGTGGCCTTTTCGGCTGGGCTCCTCAATGGACAGTTCTCTGCATCGCTGCAGATGATGCAGACGCAAACTCGACCAAAGACGGAGCGAGTTCCTCGGCTAACGAAGTCCTAGGGGTTGCGGGTGCCAGCGTCGATCTTGCAAAAGCCCACCTGGAGTTGTGTCTGAAGCTCAAGACCCCTCTGGTTATTGTCATCACGAAGCTGGACCTGGCTACCAAAACAAGTCTTCAGAGAACTCTCGGCCAGCTGCTGACTCACATCAAAGAGGCTGGCCGAATTCCCAAGATTCTCCAGCCAGCTCTGCATGGCACTCAGGAATGGACCAACATCTCCTCAGCTGACCTTGACAAAGTCAAAGCCACCACAACAGAGATGGAGCGGGATGGGGACTTGCTTAAATTCGTTCCCATCATCCTTACCAGTGCTGTCAGCGGTGCCGGCATTGGCTTGACCCATGCCCTTTTGGAGAGCCTGCCTCTTCCACCGGCGCCTACAGCACAGGATTACGTTGGACCGGCACTCAACCCGGAACAACCTTCGTGCCTTTTCCATATTGATGACACGTTTAGCCTTCCAGCCTCCTACGCCTCCCTTGCCGAAAACCCGAATCAGAACGACATGGGAACCGTTGTGTCCGGTTACTTGCGGTTCGGCCAGCTTTCGGTTGGGGATAGCATCGTTGTCGGGCCTTTTCCCTCGGGTGATGATGATTTTAAAGGCATGACCCCGGAAGATCGGGCCTCTCCCGGAAATTATGGACTGTCAATATCTCATCCCGCGTCTGCAGAGCTGGCAAAGATCGCGATACGCAATACGGTCGCGGCCTCAACAATCGAAGGAGAGTGGCACAAGGCCAAGATTGTCAGCATCCGCAACTTGCGGTTGCCCGTCAACACTCTCGAAGCTGGCCAAGTTGGTACCATTGGCATCGTCTTGGACATTCCCTCGGATGATTTGGCCGAAGGAGCTGTTGAGCCGCCGGCGACTGCACCTCGGATTCGGAAAGGCATGGTCCTGGCAATTCCATCCAAACACATGTTAGACACAGGCATGTCTCTCCAGGCAGCCAGCGGGCTGACAGTTTCTTTCGACGATCCGAACGCGGCATCTCTGATATGCGGTTCCCTTGTCAATGTCTATGTCGGCAGTGTTCGCGCCGCCGCCAAAGTGAAGGGGGTCACCAGGCTGCCAATCAAGGATGGATTGAGAGACTCAGGCACGGACGAGGCTGAAGATATCTTCAATATGAACGAGCACGACGACAGCTCCGTGCCAGAGGTCTCCGGAGGGGCCCAGGCAACGCTGGAACTGTTGACCAGCAGAGAGTGGGTTGAGATGGGTTCGCAGATACTGGTGCTCGAGGGAGGTCGCAATGACAGATCTGGCTTAGAAGGTTTTGTTGGCACTGTTGTGGAAATTGTTGACTGAACTGGTTTTAGGGCGCATTTGTTCATGCGAAGGAGGACGGGCGTTATCAAGTGTGGGTGCCGTATTGCTCGTTTGTAGCGCCATGCCAGCGTTTGTTCACTTCATTGATGTTTAGGTATGTCGTGGAATATAATTTGCGTTCAGCCTTTGCCCTAAGCTCCCTCAATGCGCCAACGCCAGCAACACCACTTTTACCCATAGCCGCCTGTTACGCCCTCACGATGCCGTAGAAGAGGGTCCAGGTGAGGATGAAGCCAGGTAGCCCACCAAGCAACCCACTCGTCCATACGTCCAACGGCCCCTTAAAGTAGCGACTCGTGTTAAGAAATGGCAGTCCTGCCGACGTAGATTCGGGGGCGATTCGGAAAATGTAAAACAAGGCGACGGTCAGGAAGGAGAAGAGGAAATAGAACAGGAAGCCGCTGTATGATTCGAGACCAAGGATGCCGGCCGCGACACCGAAGAGAGACGCCGTCAGACTTTGTAGGTTCGAAAGGACCTGCGCACAGAAGAAGAGCGTTAGTAAGAGCTTGCGCCGGTCGCGAATACCGAGGGACATCAGGGAAGCTATCCCACCTTTGTATTGTGCATCACCGATTCCTGCACGATGGGAGAGATCTGGTAGTCGCGTTCCGACGGCATCTTGGCGATTTTGCGTGTTGGATTGTACGTCTTTTCAGTCGCCGGGTTCTCTTCTTTAGGTAATTAGGGTGACACTGGAACGTCTCGGGTATTGCAAAGTGTTGCCTTGTCGCGTTGTTTTGTCGATGCGCTTCCTGTTGTGACGGCCAGACAGTAGGTAGTCGATACCTGTTTGTTCATAGAGCTCCTTCTGTCACTCTGCAGGCCTTGGATTAGGTAATATTGGCTGGCAGCATGCGCTGGTGGAGCTTCACAGACAAGGCCCAGGCAGGCAGTTCAGGATCGGGATCCGGCATCATTATGTTCCATGTCGTTTAACGACCTAAGATAGGTAGGTACTCGGTACCTAGGTTGCGTCCCCAGATCAAGTGGGGAGTCTGCCATGGTGTAATCTGGTCGGTATCGGCTCCGCCCCCTTGCTGTCATTTGGTCCCCAATTTCATACTACGTAAGTACCTGTACCTACCTACCTAGGTACATCGAATCATTAGTACCTAGGCTTGCTGACGATAACCAGGTACGGTGCACAAGCCAAGCCACGCCTTTGGCGTGCTGTCTTCACTATACCTACCTATGAATACCTGCGCAAACTAGGAGCACCGTTAGAACGCTCCGTTGGCTGGGGCGGATCATATGCTTTCACCCCACCGAGGCTCCGGCCTCCCCTTGCACCTCAATCGGGACATGCAGGGGTCCAGCGCGGCAGCTGGTTACTTTCGGGCTGTCGATGCGAGGGACTCTCCCTTCCAACTTCTTAACTCCCCTGTGCAACCTCCGCAATTACAGCGTATCCGCCGCGCGATCCGTATATATCCCCCGAAGGACCGTCCATACGTCGCTTACACATGTCTTTGCGTTTCCTTTGAGTCTGTCCTTTGCTTTTCGATCGCAACCCGTCCCTTGTTCCGTTCACGATTCCCACGACGCAGCAACTAACCCCGACAATTTGAAGCGACAGATGGCCGTGCTGCTTGCAGGTGCCTCGTCTTTACTTGCCAGGTCGCTAGATGGAGCCAGTCGTGTTTGACCAGTCGCCGCTCGCCGAGTACCTTCGTGGTAAGTACAACATCGCGAGAGGCGATCCAGCAGCCCCCAATCCAAACCAATCGCTGACGAGAAACGCGCGTGCAACAGATGAAGGCGAAGACGAGAAGGCAGGATGGGCGCACGACGACTCAACTTACGATGTGTCGCCTCCCTCGAGCCCCGAATTCGCACCGACGGGTCGGCCGATGGTCAGATCGAGATTCCGCAACAATCCCCTCCGAGTCGACATACCCACGAAGGCAGCCTCTGACAAGTCATATCGAAAAAGCTATTCGGTGCGCACCATTCAAAAACCCCTATGTGTGTCACATGGGGAAATTACTTACCTGTGTGTCCTCTCCAGACTGCGGTAGCGTCCAGGATTGACCGAGCCGACAACTCCAAATTCCTTGAGCAATTTCGCTATACTATTATCGCATCCCAGCTATTGAGTGGGCACTCTATATTATCCCAGCACAATGCATCATCCCGGTCCGCCAATGCCGCCATTAACGGTAATCCGACCGACAAGCTGCTCGACTCGACCGGCGCAGTCGTCGTCGTCTTGGGTGCGTTGGCTCTGGTTGTTTCGATCAACTGGCTGGCGAGGTCAGGACCGTTGAATAAGAGAAGGGCTGCTGTAATCCTGCTGGTCGTTGTGATCACTGCGGGGATCGCCCATGTGTTCATGCGGAGACAATGGCTCAGGTATAGACGGATGCAAGCACTTTCAGAGGTCACTGCGTTTGTTTCAAACTCCCAGGAATTCGACAGCGCAACAGGTGCAGCTATTGCGCTGATCCAAGAGGTGGAACTTGTTTCCAGAGGTTACCGTCTGTAAGTTTTGCCTTCCAAGGCCGAGTCGCTGCGACAGAAGGTCTGTGGGTACGCTGACACAAGGTTTAGGAGTGCGCCTCTCCCACCCATCAGCCGTATAGAGGATCGTTCACAGACACGCAAGTGCATGAGGCTGCGCAAGGCCCTCAGGGCGTCCTTTGCGGACGTCATTCCTGCATACGACCAGACCGTTTTGGTAGTCAAAGGTTTTTCGGAACAACTTGACTTGGAGAAATATTACGACATTTACGACATTAGCGATTTCGACATGTCTGATGCCAAGCAGGGCTTTCAGGAGAATGAGTTTGAGGATAACGAATCACTTAGGACGCTCAAGGTCCTTGCTGCACGGTTCCACACCATTCGGAAGATGTTCCTGTGTGCGCTGCTGGCCCTGGACGCAAGCGGTGACAGTAGCGACCTCTTGAAATGGACGACAACAGTGGAGGCGGTTCGCACTCTCAACACGGTCACTCAAAAAGCCTTCGAGAGTCTGGGAAGGCTTTTGAGCGATGAGGAGTGTAAGTGGTCTCCTTCTGGCGCGATGATGACTCGCGACTGACAAACTGTAGCTTTCCCACCACCGCCGACTCCAAAGGTGCCCCTGACACCCGGCCGCGAGAGATGGAGATCGCAATTACGAAAACTCAACTCCCTATCCAGCGGGATTCGCGGCTTACAAGCCAAGCTGACTCTACTAAGAGAAGAGTCCGATCGCAGTCTAAACGAATCCGACGACATTTCCGAGCTCGGCACCAGTCTGATGCTGCAATACGAGTCTATCGGAGCGGATTTGAGAATCCTGATGCAGGCCTGGGAGGAAGGCAAGGCAGCTCTCGCCATGGGTATCGACCGGAACGAGAAGAGGCTGTCTTCTATGAGCACATTGCTTTCTCCAACCAGCTCACTCAGCGGCCTGACGACAGTAGAGGAAGGGGGAGCAGCCGAAGCTCTCAAGGCGCTGAATGGAGAGTCGCCATCCATCACGGACTTCAGCAGCACAGGGGAACCCGACACGGAAGAGATCTTTGAGGCTGTCGCTCAGCCTAGGCCTCGCAGCCTATTGACGAGAGAAGAGCGCATCATCAAGATGAGAGAAGATCGCGAGAAGCGAGAGATCGCCAAAGAAAAGGCCGACGCCAACAGGGGTATGATGAAGGAGCTCGAGATGGTCATCAACCTCCGGCCCCGCCCGCGGACTGGCATGAATCCGTCACGCATCGTATCAATGTGACGAGGACACGACATTTGACGATGGACACGGCGTTGGTGGGGAAGAAGACTAACTAACTACAGTCATTGGAATTTTTGATTTCCTATCTTTTTTTCCCCTTTGTTCTTGATTTCCGATACATAATGTTTACAAACATAGTCACTATCCACTGATTGTATATAGAAATGGGTTCGAGGACACGCAGGCCGAATGTATCGTTCGTCGGATCACTCAATTGTATTTTATGATGACACTGATGCGCACCAAGGCCATTCGGTGCAGGCTCCAATTTGGGCCAGAGAAGGCTTGTACAGACTAGTGCTAGTTCTCTAATTGAATAAGAAAAAAAAGTTGAAAAAAGAAAAGAAAAAAGGTCAATTGTTTGTTTACTTGCCTTTGTTTACATCGGAACCAGACACATGTTCATTTGATGTTATGCATACCTAGGTAGGTCATCTGCGCTGCTACATCATTGTGTACTACCTTACTATATGCAGTAGGTACTATGCAGTGCCCTTGGTATATTACACCAAGAATCCCTGGCTGCCAGGGGACTAAAGGGGGGCCACGATTAGGGGCTGGAAGCCCGCGGCCGGCCGGTAAGCCCGGGCCACTATCTCAGGTGGGCTGGTGTGCTTGTGTATCCGACTATCCGTACAGTGTACGGAGTACTCGTCCTTTGGATGGTACCTAGCGCACGGTCCAGCCGTCATCAGTCAGGAAGACTGGAAGGCAGCATTCATTCTTGCCCCGCGCGCGAGGTTGGCGTCGTGCCCTATTAAACGCTTGACGCGTTGTCTCCTCTTTACCAGCCCACCACGACGCGCGACCGTGTTTGCCCATTAAAGTACTTGCCGCGACGAGACCTTCTCTTCTTCACCAACCCCTCCACCACACACATCTTGACGACGACCAACTCTCCCGCAAGAACTCACAATCACCTCTGCATCTTTCTCTTCTGTGTCTTTTTGATTTTGGAAGATACCCATCTCCTCTTTTTTCGTAGCCACGCACATATTTCGCCAGTATGTTACTCCCTTCGCTCCCCTCCCTGTTACCTACTTGGGTTTCTACTCCCGCAGCATGAAAATGGTACTGACGTTGCACAGAGATGTTGGAAGCCAGACTCGACCAGGCCGATATCCTGAAGAAGGTACTGCACAACAGCTAAATTATGTAATCCCACGCGTGGAGGATCTCTTTCACTGACCGATCTAGGTTGTCGATGCCATCAAGGACCTCGTTCAGGACTGCAACTTCGACTGCAATGACTCCGGCATCATGCTCCAGGCCATGGACAACTCGCACGTTGCTCTGGTGTCCATGGCTCTCAAGGCTGAGGCCTTCTCTCCCTTCCGCTGCGACCGCAACATCGCGCTCGGCGTCAATCTGGGTTCGTTGACCAAGGTCCTCCGCGCCGCCCAGGGCGACGATGTCTTGACTCTCAAGGCCGAGGACGCGCCCGACAGCCTGAACATTCTCTTCGAGAGTTCCGAGAACGACCGTATTAGCGAGTACGACCTCAAGTTGATGGACATTGACCAGGAGCACCTGGGTATCCCCGAGACGGACTACGCCGCGACGATCACCATGCCCAGCAGCGAGTTCAGGCGGATCTGCGCGGACCTGATGGCCATGAGCGAGTCGGGTAAGCAGCCACGAATCCCGTTCGGTCCCAAGTATGCCTTGGTCTGACAACCATGATACAGTGACGATTGATGCAAGCAAGGACGGTGTCAAGTTTGCATGCAACGGCGACATTGGCAATGGATCCGTCACCCTGAGAAGCCACACCAACGTCGACAAGCCCGAGCTCAACGTCGACATTGCTCTGTCGGAGCCCGTCTCCCTGACCTTCTCCCTCAAGTACCTTGTCAACTTCTGCAAGGCTGCCGCCATCTCCAAGCAGGTCAAAATCTGCCTGTCTAATGAGGTGCCACTGCTGGTCGAGTACACCCTGGTGGGCCAGAGCCACCTGCGCTTCTACCTGGCGCCGAAGGCAAGTTGACCCACAACATCTAACGCAGGACTACGGACTAACAAGAACCTCCAGATTGGTGACGAGGAGTAAAATGGCGATTGATGATGGAACAAAGTTGATATTGCGGGCGTTGCACGGGATATGGGACGGGGCAAAAGCGCCTGTCCTTTTCACTCTGGATTGAGTTTTGCATGTTCTATAGAATATGCGCAATGCGTTGGTAGACAAAAGGCAAAAAGCACTTTGGGAACCACGGAGGATAATGAGATTATTGTTTCCGCCTTGACACCTTTCAAGCATCACACTATGACGTGCCGAATTTCTCGGCATAGGTAGGCGGCGTTGATTGAATCTGGATTATGACAATTCTCGATCGAGGTGCGCCAGCTGCCCACACCTGCGCCGGCGGCTGCAGTTTCTAATTCGGACTAGTGCGGGGTTCTTCGAAGCGCCCTTGTGGCGGGGTCATTGTGTTTTCCCGTCCCCTTTCTCTTTGAGTCGCGCCACAACTGGTTGAAAATGTTGGATTTGGAGTCGCAGCGGGAACGCTGCAGAGGTAGAAGGACCTGGAACCGCGGTACACTGCTCCATGTTACTCAAGTGGCTTCCAAATAGTGCACCGCTGTGGCCTGATATCCTTGGGGTTTGCGCCGATAAAGAAACTCATTTCTTTGTCTTTGGCACTTGGTTCCGTAACGTCCGTGTTCCAAGTATCTCCCTTTTATTATCATAATATAAAGTAATACGTTATCGCACTCCTGATCGCTCCGCATATCGGCGTCCCGCCCCCACCGATATCCGGCTCCTGGTATCTGAGATCATCTCCTCTACCGTAAGAGGGACCTGGAATTGGACGACACAATCTTGCATACCATACACACGCAGATTGCTCCGCAGCTATGTCTTTAGAACCGCCCGTTCCTGATACGCGCGTCCTGGCCGTCGCCAGTCACGTAAGATAGCCCCCCCCTTGGGCTCTCGTGCCTCTCGTCCGATGTATGACTAACTGTTTCGTTCAAGGTTGTGTCTGGGTGAGTCCTCACTGTCTGCCAGAGACACTTGCGCGCGCGCTGGGAGGGAGTCTCAGTCGAAAGACATCTGGCTAACGGGTGAACCCAGAAACGTAGGAAACAAGATCGCGGTGTTCACGCTGCAGTCCCTTGGCTGCGATGTCGCAGCCCTCAACACCGTCCAGTTCAGTAAGCGACCTCCTCATCCAACACACTCACTCACTCTTCGGTCAACTTTGACCTCTTTTTTCTTGTTTTTGTTTTGCAGGGCCGAAAGATTCTGGTCAGGACTGACGCCCCCACCTAAGGCAACCACACAGGCTACAGGCAATGGAAGGGCACCAGGGTGTCCGCGCAGGAGATCCGGGATCTCTTCGAGGGCCTCAAGCAGTCGTATCTCGACGACTTTGACATGATGCTCTCGGGCTACATCCCGGGCGCCGAGGCCGTCGTGGCCGTGGGTGACATCGCACAGGAGCTCAAACGCAAGCGGGTCGCCGCGGGGAAGCCAGGCGACTTCTTCTGGGTCCTGGACCCCGTCATGGGTGACAACGGGAAGATATACGTCGCCGAGGAGGTCGTGCCCGCGTACCGGTCACTCATTGAGCACGCGGACCTGATTCTCCCGAACCAGTTTGAGGCCGAGTATGCAACCTTTCTTCCTTCTCCCGGGGTCTACGGTCCGACTTTCTGTTGTGGTTTCAAGCATGCGAAGAGCTCATCCTGTTCTACACGCGCGCGCGCAAACACTCAGACTGACACCTTGCTAGACTCCTCTCGGGCGTTAAGATCACAGACATGCAGACCCTCCAGACCGCCATCCGCGCCCTGCATACGAAATACCGCGTCCCCCATGTCGTCATCACCTCCGTCTCCCTCGTCTCGCCCGACCACCCGCCCTCCCATCTCTCCGTCGTCGGCTCCAGTATGTCGCCGGCCACCAGCGAGCCGCGCCTCTTCAAGATCGTCTTCCCAGCCATCGACGCCTACTTCTCCGGCACTGGCGATATGTTCGCCGCGCTGATCACGGTGCGCATGCGCGAGGCCGTCATTGCCGCCTCCGCAAGCGCGAGCGCGGAGGGCCCGCTGAAGGACCGCGCGTCGTGGCTCAGCGGCGACGACGTCGGCGCGCTGGAACTGCCCCTCGCCCGGGCGGCGGAGATGGTGCTGGCGAGCATGCACGAGGTGCTGACGCAGACGGCTCGGAGCATGCACGAGGTCGTGCGGGCCGCCGGGGTGGACGACACGACGGAGGAGGGGAAGCGGAGGCTACACCTGCTCAAGAGCAAGAGCGCGGAGCTGAGGCTCGTGAGGAACCTGGGGAGCCTGAGGGCGCCGGTGGTGGAGTTCCGAGCGAAGAAGCTGTAGCTGTAGAGTATATCCGAATGGGGTCGCGTGCCGCTGGTGAGAGGGATGGTATCTACACACACACATGCATATAGACATACAAACACACACAAGAGGGGTAGGCGGCAGGCTTTTTTGATCACCTGCATAAGCCGGCGTAGGGTGGGATAGAAAAGGGCATTTCATAGTCGTAGCATTGTCATCATTCGTATTCCTCCCCCTTCTGGCACCCATGTCGTATAAACACTTTTTCTTTTCGTCCACTGCGCTGCCATTCTATCTGGTGCACCTATGTGCCGCCTAGGAACTCCTCTATCATGCAACAAAGCCTCCTTGTATTGTATCAGGGGGGAGAAACTGTTTATTGCGCAAGAGCGACGCCAGTGCTGCCGAAGCCACCGGCACCGCGCACGCTCTCCTCGAGCTCGGCGACCTCGACGATCTCGGGTGTGAAGATGCGCTCCACGACGAGCTGGGCGACGCGGTCGCCCTCGGAGACCTCGAAGTCGGCGTCGGCGTGGTTGAAGAGGAGGACCTTGACCTCGCCGCGGTAGTCGGCGTCAATGACGCCGGCGCCCGTATCGATGAAGTTCTTGGCAGCGAGGCCAGAGCGGGGTGCAATGCGGCCATCTGTACACACGGGGGGGGCTCTATGGTTAGCCAAGTCGTCGCTCGGGGGAAGAAGAGGCAGGACCGGTGCCGGGGCCGGTGCCTGAGAGAGAGAGAGAGAGAGAGAGAGAGAGAGAGAGAGAGAGAGAGAGAGAGAGAGAGAGAGCTCCCGGCACGAACGAGGTACAAACGTACAAGTGCCGGCCGGGACGGAGATGGCAATATCGGTGCTGACGAGTGCTTTCCCGCGCGCCGGGATGGTGGTGGCCTTCGCGGCGTAGAGGTCGTAGCCGGCGGCGTAGAGGCTCCCGCGGGTGGGCAGGCGAGCCTTGTCCGACAGCTTCTTGACCTGGAGAGGCGGGCAGGGCTCCATGGCGGCGGGGACGGGGGCGTCGGCAGAGATCTTGACTCGCTTTGCGGGAGGGTCGGGTTGCTGCTGTGCACTGACGGGTTCAGAAGAGCTCATGTTTTGTTTCGTTTGGTTTGGGGGTTCGGCAGGACTGTCCAACAGAATGGAAAGTTTACTAGAGTAGGACGGGTGTTGACTTTCGGTGTAGCAGGGTGGGTGTGGGGAACGGCGGTGTCGCGACGACGCGTGAGGACGTGGACGACGAATTGGCCAATAGAAAAATGGCCGTTCAACAGGGTCGCTCAATTGCCTCAACTGCCGTGGCTAACACCGGTAACGGTCGTCACTAGACATCTATATGTATATACCTATACAGGCATATTGAGTCCTGCCCCTGTCGCTGCTAAAGTTCTTTCCATCTTGAGATTGTCTGTCTTGGGGACTGGATAGCCTCAAGACACTTGCGGGGAACTACTGCAAGTCACACATCACAAGCCCTATTGTTTGCGCGTTGTCTATCGGCATGCCTTTCAGGTTTTTTTCTTTCTTTCTTTTTTTTTTAAAAAAAAAAGAACAAAAAAGAAAACCGCTCAACGCATTGCCAAGTTCCAATCTCGACACCACCTTTTTTCCCTTCTATCCAGATCCGGAGGAAAGTGCAGAGTCAATCGCAGACACTGTGAATCGCAATATCACGTGCGAGCCCGCACTGTGACCACCTAAGCTTGAGGTGCCCTCTGCAGGGTCTTGTCGGGCCTTTCGGAGCCACCTGTCCTGACTCGAGATGCTCAACGCTTAACATCAGGAGCTTTTCTGTGACATTGCCGGGCCCCAGGAAAGACATGCCGTTGCGGGAAAAATTGGTTTGATTGACTGCCTGCCCACAACTCCACACGGGGGGATCTGCGCGTCGGTGTCGCAGTCGCACGGGTGTCCGGCAATACAGGCCCTCCTAGTCGTCCAGCTCCCTCCCGAAATCAATCAGCTTGAGCTTCGTGGCGTCCCTGGGATGGAACTGTGCGACCTTGGATCTGACAAGGAACCGCGCCGCCGCCGTCTCCTTGGATATCTTGACGTACGCCGTCGTGCTGTCGCCCCCTGATTCCACGAGCTGATTCAGGAGCTGTTCTGTCAATGCCCGCATCTCGCGGCCGGCGGCTGCTGCCTCGTCCGCCTCGCCACCCTTCTGATTTGTGTCTTGTGGCAGGCCCCAGACTTCTTCAAGCCTCCGCTGTCGCTTGTCCTCGTCCGGCTTTGGTTTGATCTTGGCCGGTCGACCTTGAGCATTGAAGCCCGCAATCAGTTGGTCAGAGTCAATCTCCATCATCTCACCCACGACCGGGCCACCAAGATCTTCTGCAGCCAGCTGTGCCGCCAAGTGATCATCAATGAATGCTCGCAGGGCCTTGAGTAGTCTGGATGTCTCTCTGTCATAACGCTTCTTCTTTTGCCTGAGTTCATCCAGTCTCTCCTGGGCGGCCCGTTGGGGCGTCAACTCCATTTGCGATTCGGCCGCGTCCTTGAGAGACTGGATGCGCTTCTCCAGACTCTGCTGAAGTAGCTTCTGGTCAGCCAGGTTCGCTTGCTCGATTTCAAGCCTGCGTTTCGTCCGGTCGAGGGAGACCCCTTGACTAATCAGATACGCCTGGGATTCAGTAATAGTCTGATGAGTCTTCCGCAGGGCCAAGAGCGCGGGCAAGACGGATTCCGAGAAAGGTAAGAAGGGGGGTGTGCCAGCAACTTGCTCGAACGCACACTTCATCACTTCATAAGGCTCTCTCCCTGCCCCGGATAGATTTCGATTATTATTGCTATCATTTTCTTGAAGCTGCCTGAAAGTCAGCTCGGAGTCGTTAAAAAAGCAAGAAACCGGGATGCATACCGCTGCAAGCCTCTCCTTGTGTTGTTGGATGTTCTGTCGGAGTTCTTGCAAGCTCTGTTCTAGGCTCAGGGCATACCTATCGCCGACGGGTCGAGGGGGTGCGTCCATGGTGCCTCAAGTTCCGATTCTCAAGGTCAGGCGTTGATGGCTGGCTAGTGCTTTTGATGTAGGGCGACACGGATTGCAATCTAAGCCAGGAGGCACACGCGACCTTAGGAGGATCCCCCGGAAGAAACGAAACAGTTTAAGCAACGGCAAGAGAGAATCCCTCGAAGCCTTCCCAAAGCACACGGCCCGTCGAAGCAACAAAGACGTCCAATAGCGTCGTGCATCTGATCTCACCCCTGTCAGAGAAAACAAGCCGTGTTCGGGCGCTAGATTGTCTCTGGCTGTTTCAAAGGAAGTGTCACTGTGTGTCGGACGCTGTTGATATTCCGGGGGGTAGACAGCGCGCAACCTGCACAGATGGTGCACTGCCTTGGCTGTCTAGTAGACTGACACGCTGACAAGTGACACCGACAGCGCAGGCCTTGACTTGTCCGACCGGCGCCAAAGACTTCGGTGTTGGGAAGGGAGGGTATTGCTTCGATGATGGGGGAGCAGCTGTTGACTGTTAGGTGTGTTATGTGGTCGAGAAAGGCATCGGCGAGACAAAGGTGGTCGACGTGACTTGGACCGCGAGACGCGACGTTGCGATAGGATGTTTGTGGAAATGCCTTGGTGTTGGGTGTTGACTCCTGAGCGAGCATCCACTTGCATTGGAAACATTGCAGGGCACACCACCGGACGGATATTGGTGCCAGGCAGGTTGCAGTGCTTTCCGGTCGTCCTTAGGCGGGAGGTAGGCCAGACGGTAGCAAACACTGTGCGGCTCGCTGCATCTGTTCCACGAAATCAAGCCGGGCAAGAAGCACCAGCTGAGAGGAGGCCCAGGTCACGCCCCATGTAGCTTAATCTGCCGGGGTGTCAAAACACACTGTGTGGCTCCTGCATTCCCTGCTTCCCAAGCATTGGACCGGGGCAATGTGGCCGTGCATCTGTACTCTACACGGTCTCTTCTCATGGACAAGATACGGTGTACTTCAAGGACCCGCCGCGCGGTGGCCTTGCCCTGCCCTGTTCTGCTGGCTGTGCCTGAGGTGGCCGCTGCGGACTCGCTCCTGGCACCTGCGCTGCTGGCCCTGAGGAAAGCGCGAGGGACGGGTCTTTTCTGGCAAGCTCTTTGCCCTCGCCCATCCGTTTCTCAAACCTCTTCGAGACATCCGGAACCCCCTTCCAATCCATCTGTTTGCACGGTTTTCCCTCCCCATCTCTTTTAACCCTCGACTCTGCTCCCCCATCCTTCCCGTCCGTTTGTCGAAACTTCCTTCCGGTGGGTTGTTTTTATCTTACGGCGTAGCGCATCTGTTCCAGCTCGCTTCCCGCTTCTCACGTGTCGCCTCCTCCCACCCAAGTTCTCTCTATCTCTTGAGATCCTCAGGCCCGACGGTAGGCGCATAGCCAGTCTTCTGTTTTGCTCTACAGCTCGACGGGCTCAAGAAAGGAGAAGAAGCGAGACATCGCAGAAGAGGAATATCAAAGCTCTGCTTGCAGACTTGACAAACCGTCGCAACACCTTCTAGCTCCCTGCCCTGCCTTAGCAGCTTGGACTGGTTGTTTGACGGAGAAAGGTTTGAGCTTCTGCATCCGAATCGCCTCCTAGATACAATCTTTGCCTACCATCAGCTCCTTCCCTCCTACCTTCTCTCTACATCTTTTCTCCATCATCCATCTACATCCTGCCCGTCCGCTGCCTCTTCGCATCGCCTCGCCTTCCCTCCGCTTGACCTGAGTTTCTCTGCGATTCTCACGATTTCGGAAGTCACCTACCTCGGCCCTGATAGGATAGGAGTCATCCTGAACCCACATCCCGATCTCTTCTCAACGTCACGACCCTCTGCCCTACGACCTTCATCCTGCACGATCACAGCCACTTCACCGAAGAGACATACTCTGAACCCGATCCCGACTACGCCACTACACCAGCCCGTTTTCCTTTGAAAACCGTTGTGGTGTAGATAGTCGAATACAAGCTCTTCTTGAACCTAAACGGAATCGCGAAAATCTTGTGAGACATTAACAGCTAGCCCATCATGTCCGCGTCGCCCCCTCAGCCCGCAAACTCGGCCAAGCGCCCTCTTGAGGAAACCTCTTCCCCGTCGCGCAGCAACGACCAACCCGACGCGAAGCGCCCGGCCTTGGACAAGACTGTGAAGAACGATGAGGAGGTTGAAATGGCACAGGCCCCCGAGACAGCTGCCATCCCCACCTCGGAAGCGAACGATGCAGAGAAGACGAACGGCTCCGACGTCAAGTCCGAGCAAGCCGATGCCGAGGGCAACGAGACGAAGCCTATCCAGAGCTCCGTCGCAGGCTCTGTCCCTGCCACCTCTACCCCCTCGGCAAGCCACGACGAGAGAGATTGGATCCACATTCGCGCTGTTATTTCCAGCCCTGAAGCTGCCACGATTATCGGAAAGGGTGGGGAGAATGTTTCCAACATCCGCAAAATGTCCGGTGCCAAGTGCACCGTGAGCGACTACCAGAAGGGGGCTGTCGAGCGCATCTTGACTGTTAGCGGCGTTGTGGACGCTGCCGCAAAGGTTCGTGGTAGTGCTACTCTAGCCACTGGGGGCTGTCCCGCTAACCAAGTGACTAGGCCTTCGGACTCATCATTCGAACCCTCAACAACGAGCCTCTGGCCGAACCTTCAAGCGCCCAGTCAAAGACATACCCTCTGCGCCTGTTGATCCCTCACATCCTGATCGGCTCCATTATTGGAAAGGGCGGTGCGCGCATTCGCGAGATCCAGGAGGCTTCCGGGGCTCGGCTTAATGCTTCTGATTCCTGCTTGCCACTGTCCACCGAGCGCTCGCTCGTGGTCATGGGTGTCGCCGATGCCGTCCACATCGCTACCTACTATGTCGGCAGCACTCTCCTCGAGCAGCTAAACGACCGATTCGGTGGTCCTGCCGCTTCTGCCTACGCCACGAGAAGTGGTGGCCCTGCCGGTGTCGTCCCCGGCGGCATGCAGGTCGTCCCGTACTGCCCGCAGCCTACCACCGGCGGCAACTACGGCAACCGTGAGAACTACAACCGCAGGCATGATGCTCGTGCACAGCACCCCGGCCTTCCCGCTGCTCCTTACGGCGCGCAGCCATACCCCCCTCATGCAGCTCAGCCGAACCCGGCAATGCCCATCCACTACGGCGCGGCGCAGGCCGGTGGCTACGGAGCTGCCGCTCCCATGCAACCCCACGCCGGTGCTGCCGTTCCTCAACCTCACGGCGCCCATCCTGCTCAGCCCATGCACGGAGCAGCTGTTGCCGGCGCTCCCTTGACCCAGCAGATCTACATTCCCAACGATATGGTTGGAGCCATCATCGGAAAGGGTGGACAGAAGATCAACGAGATACGCCAGATCAGCGGCAGTGTGATTAAGATCAACGAGCCTCAAGACAACAGCAATGAACGGCTGGTCACCATCACGGGAACGGAGGAGTGCAATCGGATGGCGCTATACATGCTTTATTCTCGTCTCGGTACGCAGACTCAACAGAACCCATGCTTGGCAACTAAGGACCGCAATTGCTGACAAGAACTTACAGAATCGGAAAAGCACCGGATCTAACGACGTTTATGACTTTACTGACTATCAAATCTTAGTTCGGCAAACCAAAATTTCGGGCGGAATGGTACAGTTTCTTTTCTTTCGCGAAACATCATCGCCACGTTTGGGGGATATCGGATCGGTTTCCGGCAACAGCTTCGCCGCGAAACCCCGGCTACATCTGGAAAGGGGGACAGGTCTCGATCAAATTCGTCTGATCAAAGGTGCTTTTAGAGGAGGTACTACTTTTAATAGTGCACTACTCTCTTTTTACTTCATCCATTCTCCAGCACATCTTGACTCCCTGCCCATATCTTCACCATCACCATTGCGAGCCCCGTCAACCGTTGCCCTGCCTGTCTGTCTGCCTGCCTGCCGCCCTACCATCCACATCGCCTCACTTACACAGCCCTGGTGGACATCATGGCCTTAAGCCCTAGAAATTCGTGATCCAATCCCAACGTCGCCCGTACTACGTACACCACCAACTTCCATGCACTTGGCCTTACCTTATTCTATCTCCCATCCACAGCATACGCTCGCCTCGTCTCACGAAGGCAGAGAAAAGTTTTTTTTCTTCTCTTCACTTCCCATCCTTCCGCGGCAGATGGGACGAGATTCGAAGCTACGAGCAGAAGGTTTCCATGATTCAAGAACGAACCGCTAACGATTCATGGCAGGTATCAAGACGCTCTATGGGCAGCGGTGGTTTTCGACCAGAACAGCAGCGCGATTCGTCTCACGGCATCTATTCTAGCCCGTAAGTTAGTACCCTTGCCTTTCCCACCTAATGTGAATGAGCACACAGCGTTTTTGAATTACGCGAGAAAACGCGAAGGGTAGGAAACTTGTTAGTGATCACGTGCTTCAGTATGGTCCATTTTATCCTATCATCGCGAAGTATAGCCCGCGGTCGTAACCGAGGCCACCTTTGTAATATTATGCCATTTTGAATAATAAACTCTTAATTCTCTACATCCGTCACTCAGATTTGCTTGAGGTTAACATGATACTGTACGTAGTCAGCGCTTGTCACAAATCGCTCGCTTGTAATAGTGATGACATACCATGGAAATGCCCTTGCGACCTGACCTCAACAGATGAATGTTGTCTGATATTGCTGCGAGACACGTCAGTCATAGCGCTCCAAAAAGGATGTAGCGTACTCACGTCCAGCCTTTGCCTTGGCATCAAGATGCGCTTGTTTGCTGTCCCACCCCAACAACAGCGTCACCGCGGGCCCCTTCTCCCCGTCTTCGGAGCCCTCCACGGCCAGCGGCGTCGAGATGGCGCCATACGCGTGCCCGTGAAACCCCTCCACCGCGGGCCCGCCCTGTGTCAGACCCTTGACAAACTCTGCCGTCCGGCCCATGAAGGAATCGTCCACGCCGTAGGCGACGAAGACCTCGGTACACGGCGCGCCGAGGACTGCGGCCGGGTCCGAGTCGGCCGTGAAGGGGACCTTATAGAAGAGCGGCGGGGCGACGCCTGGGCTATCCGGGGAAGTATGGGCGGAGACGGCCTTGAGGGAGGCGAACCAGGGCGTGTAGGACTCGGAGGCGGCGAACTCGGAGAAAGCGGCGGGGGAGGCCCACTCCACGACGAGGACCGTCTTGGATGGGTCCTCGCTCTGTGTGCCCGTATACACGGCGTTGACCCCGGGGATGGATTTCAGGGTGCCGGTGACATCCGACCAGGCCGCGGGGGGGCCCGATGAGGTGCCGTGGTTTTTGAGTGTAAGAACAACGAACTCGGTGATTGGTGTGGTCATCTTGGAAGGTGAGCGAGAAACGGAAGAGAAGTTCGATGAGGTGAGAGTTGATGCAAATCAAGCTGATAGTCCCAACACACGTAGACAGAGACGGAAGTTGGCCTGTTGGGTGGGAGGGCACAGTGGCGCTTTATCTTGAGTGGATGTGATGCCATTCACGATGCTCGGGCGTTCCAGACTGGCTAGCAGATTCTACAGAATTCCACATCGAGAGCGAGACATCACTGTCGACGGGATGCATTGGGCAGGAAGGGTCACGTGGACGCCTTCTCCGCACTGCAGGGCGAAGCTTCTGGTGACACAAACTTGGGATCGCAATGCCGTAAGCCACGATTCCCCACAGCTTCTTCGACACCTGCAATTGTTTCTTGTTCTGCCAATGGCGACTCCATAACTGGAGACCAGCTGATCCTGAAGGGTCCGGCGCGGTGGAGTCCAGTCAGATATCGCGACCTCCGCTCCGCTGGACCGGTGCGCGCTCCACTCTCGCCCGCATATCACCTCCGCTTGTGAAGGCCGACCGGGTCAGGAATCACGGGGGCAGCCCGGCGACGACGAGCGGTGCACTACCGGCCCTGTCGATTCAACCGTCGGGGCCCCATAAACTCGATACTGCATTCTTGTGCCCGTCGCAAAAAAAACCACCAATTATGACTGAGGTATAGTTTACAAGGCAATTAGTTCTTCGTAGGGTCGCCAGATACACCATAATAGCGACACAGTTTTTTTATAATAATAAAACCCCCACACAGCGTAAGCATCATGCCAAACCAATTATGACGACAGAGAGCAGCGAAAGACGCTATTAGAACCAGACATGGCTTTGCGCCAAGGATAGCGTTACCCCCTCACCCCGGCTACCTGGGAGTAGGGCATTCCAACGGCCGGCGGGGTGAACTACCTACATAGGGAGAGTGTTGTTGCCATGTCTTTCCTCGAAACCGCTTGGACGTACGAGCTTGGAATGCGTCCACCCTGACAAGTATTTGCCATACATCGTGTGACGGTTGATTTGACTTTCCTTTTTCCCGTTCTTTCTATTTTTTCCGTCTTCTTTTTCTTGGTGCAGCTCTTGGGGGGAGGAGAGCCAGGAAAGCACCGAGCCTCATCCGACAAGACTATTCCCCTCTTTCGGGCGCCGCCGTGTGGCTTGGGCTGAGCTGCATTCGAATAATGGCTGGCTGACTTGGGCTTCATGTCGGTGCAACCGGCGCTTAGGACTGCAGAGAAGCCCACAAGGTAATTCGTGTTGGCCGTGATGCGACTGCTTTCCACCCTCTCCCCCCGTCGTTTGACCGAATGGTACCAAAGCTGCACATATGTCGGGCATCGTGGCACCACTACCTACTGCCGAAACTTTCTCGCTAGCAGTGAATGCGGCATCGAGTCGATGAAGATGGCAGCAGTTGCAGGAGCTGACCTACAGATCTTGCAGCGCCATCGCTGTGCCACTTGACCGCAGATAGCCAGCCTGGAAACGCATGGTCCGTTCTCGACCGTATTCGCGCCGACCGCCAGGCTGACTGCATTGACAGAGTTGCAGAAGAAAAGGAAACTCGCCCGACGGCTGACGACCATACCAGGACGAACGTTTCCTGGGGTCGGGTGTGTGTCTTTGAACTGGCCTCATTTACGAAGAAGAGGTCAAACCCATCCTCTACCGCCACATGCTGCGGCTATTATTATCGCAACTCTGTTTGCTTTTCCGAAACAAGCTTTACGGGTTCATGACGTCGGCTCATACAGTATGTAGCGGCTGGATGAGAAGGAACATTTATGCATTCACGACGCCGGGCCCAGGGTTTGCGAGTCGTTGCTAAAGGATGTCGCTTGTTCAGGTCTCGTCGGCTACGGGCAGTAGAGTTTGGTGTATGAAACTCTGACAGGGCTAAGAGACGGGGACCTTGCTGACGGCTGACCCGATGCGTCGGATGAGTTTCCCCCCAAAGTCCCCCTCGTTCCCTTCCCGAATCGGGGTATAGCGTTGGGCGACTGCAAGACATCGAATTGTTCTACGATGTGAGATGGAAGACTGTGTGCTAAGTGCTAGGCCGGCATTGCGATGGCTGAGACCCGCATGCAGCATATCAGATGCATTTCTGAATGAACAGACGGAGGAAGGAGCAAAAGCCACGAGGTAGCAGGTTATCACTTGTCTGCATCCAGTCTCTGACCGGCACCTTGCATGGGATCGAACGCCAGGGGGGGCGGAGAGTGCTGGGCTGGCCAGGTCGAAAGCTGAGACCCAGGCCGCGGACCCTGTCGTGCCTTTTAGGCGTAGGAGGAGGAGGAGGAGGTACTTGCATTCCCGAGACAAGGCTGGGAGGAGAGTCAATGGGGTCAGAGGATGGATATTTCGGAGTGGCGAGTGCACAAAAAGGATGAAGCACGACTGCCCATCGGCGATGACCATCTGTCTACATAGTAGGGATTGCGACACGAAGTGAAAAGCGAGATGGTGGCATCCGCTTCATGTATGTGTCTGCCATTCAGAATGAGGAGAGGTAAAAAAAAAGAGCCGTTGGAAACGGACATTGGATCGGCTCATGAGTCAAAAGTATTTTTCCCTAACCTAGGCCTTGCGTCTCAGTTGGCAGCTAGTGCCGTTCCTTCGCGTGATTCTCGAAAGGGCCCGCTAGCACAAAAGATCCTTATTTTGCATGAAGCATTGTCGCTCGAAGTGCCAATTGGCTGCCCCTTGCGTAGGCTGCAGCGTGGTAAGATTGGACCGGTACCAGGTGGATGAAGGCGAGGTGGGTACTGAATGACGGAAACTGGCGGCTGCGACAGGCGCCCCGCGGGTCCCATGGATATGAATATATAGTACATACCTGTACATACTGCGTAGTATGTAACATGAACACGAACGTTGGTTGACCTCTGCAGACTGAGCTGGGCGATGGAGCAATCAATACATTGTGCATACACGACGTCTTATTTGCAGGCACCTCGTTTGGGTAATTGATTAGGTCAACGGTCAGCACTTCACAATACTGGGCCTGGAACGAAGACACAAGGTGCGCATTTACGGACTATGGCAGACGTCACATCATCTCGAGCTCATCTCGCGACACACCAACGACGATTGCTAGCGTGGACTTGATTCAAGTGAGCGTCCGTCGAGGCGGCTTGCCCATTGGTGAAGGGTTGACAGAGGCAGAACTGCAGAATGGATGTGCGGCCGAGGCGCCGTATATTTTACGCACTTGGTTAGAAAGCCCTTGCCTGGTGTCCAAGGAAGTAACTATTCGGCTCATTGGGCGGAAGGACGGCGCTCGGGGAAAGAAGCGGAAAGCGCGTTGGCTCAGCCCTGCTCGGTTACGGCCTGTTCCTGGCAGAAGTCACAATTCATGAGGAGGTAGCTACTGCATTGTGGCTTCTGCAGAAGACGCTAAATGCTCACACCACGCGCCGTACTTAGTATGCTTCAAATAGTGTTCACTTCCTTCGGGGACACGATGGGGTACGTATCCGCCAAAGCTGGAGTTGAGAGTCAGAGGAAGGAGGTAGTGTAGGTACATACCTGCACCAGAGAAGTTCCCCACACCCCCATGCTTAGTTTAATTTCCACCACCCATGCTTGTCTGTCGTGGCGCAGTGCACAAATGCGACGATGGCACGTAAAAGACGACAAGAGCATTTCGCACAACTGTAGTTAGTGTACCGCATGCCTCTGACAGTCCCCGGGCCATCTCTCGCTCCCTCTCCAACGTGAAGCCCCGTGAGGCCATCGTTGAGACCATGCCTAATTGGGCCGGGATGCCTTGCCCAGAGCCGTCCTCCCCGCTGGGCCTTGCAAGGACTACGGTCCATTCGCCCTGCACCCCCTTGCCGCGCGCCCCCCCGAGCGCACTTACTCGGCTAGCAGGGGCCATGCTCACCTCACCACCTCTTCTTTCCCTATCCCTCGTCTCGCCGTCGTCTGGTCTTTTCTTTCTCTTCCCTCCTTCCTTACCACCAGCCAACCAACCAACCCAGTCAAACCGTTGTGTCTCGTCCTCTGGCTTCAGCCTGCCGCTCTTTTATATAGTCACTCATTACCGCGTCTCAAGACCCGACCTCTCCAACCCAGTTGCCCGTTTCTTCTAGTCTCTCGTTTCTCGACTTCCCTGTCTTTTTTATAGTAGACATTTAAATTCTAATCGCCATCACCGCCAATATCTTAACAGCATCTCTCCAAACCGCTCAAAATGCAGTTCACGATCTCCGCCGCCGCCTTCCTGGCCTTCGCCGCCTCTGCCCTGGCTCAGAACCCTAACTTCGACCCCGTCTACAAGCCCACCAGCAACGAGAAGGTCAACGCTGGCTCCAGCTTGACCATTGAGTGGGATGCCCCCGATGCCTTCAAGGACGTCACCGTCGCCATCAGCCTGATCGGTGGCGCCACCCAGAACACCCAGGTTCCCCTCATGGACATTGTTTGTGAGTATCCTCGACTTGCCTTCGCCCAGAGACTCAGTTGCTCTTCTCGTCGACACGGCCGTAGAGCGCAGCCAGACTAACAGGACTCCCAGCCGGCATCCCCAACTCGGCCAAGACGTACACCTGGGCCATTCCTTCCACCCTCGGCAAAGACGCCTTCTACGGCCTCGTCATCAAGTCCGAAGCCAACCCCTCGGTTGACTTCCAGTACTCCAACCCCTTCCACATCGTTGCTGGCGAGGGCGGCAGCACCGGTACCACCACCGTTCTCGCTACCTCGGGCACTGCTACCGTCACCCTGTCCGCCAACACCGCCTCGGTCACTGCTCACAGCTCTGCCCCCGCATCCGAGAGCGTCATCGCCAACTCTACCGCCGCCCTCTCCACCACTGCCTCTCTTACCGCCCCCGGCACCAGTGCTGCTGCCACCACCGTCAGCACCGTCACCCGCCCTGCCGCCAACGGCACCGCTACCGGCACTGCTTCCGGCTCCGCTTCCGGCACCGCCACAAGCCCCATTGCCACTGTCACCGGCACTGGCGCTGGTGCCCAAACCAAGGCTGGTGTCTTTGCTGTCCTCGGTGGTCTTGCCGTCGCCGCCCTTTTCTAAGCAACGCTCTTTGCAGCATTTCTCGGATTTACTACATTCGCTAAATTGCATCGGGCATGGGTTTGGGTTTCAACGCGCATACTAGGTCATGACTGGATAAAAAAGACGGATATTCGGCTTACAGCCGTGTTATTATAGCCTCAAGGGGATGGGCTTCCCGCACATGGCGTTTTTATTCATTTTCTTTCTGTGTTTCTGATACCAGTGTCCCCGTGGACGAGTGCGATCCACGTGGATGGGTTGATAACTTTCTAGTTGATAATGCAACAGAAGAATGATTCGGTCTATTTCTTTCCAATAAAAGAAAATCCCATTATATCAATCAAGCCCCTTGTGCAAAATGACTTGAAGTCAGTGAGATGTCGATCAAATGAAGATGGGATGCCGATCGGATGGCCTTGCAGCTGTCATGTGGCGGCCCTAGCTGTCTGGCGCGAACAGGTAAGATTTTCTTGCTTACCATTGGTTCAGTCACAACACGACCGGCCCCAAGGACTCGGGTTGCTAACGAGCGGGAAGACTTGTTTTTCTAACACTACCTGCTTAGGTACTAACATGCACGCACAGCATTGTTTTTGGCAGCCACAGCAGCAATCATACATCTTGGCAACAGCCTTGCACAATAAGCAACAAACAAGGTGTCATCTCCACTCCTCCGTATTATCACCCCTGATGTTGCGCCTTGCCGGTCACTATTACTGAAGAAAACTTTGTTTTTTCCCACAACTACAAGAGGCTGCTGGTTGTAATTAACCACACTATGGCCTGCTACTGGCCGTTGAGGATCAACAGCTGATTTACGAATACGCTACTTGTATGCCGGCTTGGTCGGGCTTGGAACGAGTGTCCGTCCGTTCCTGCAGGCTGCCGCCTCGTCACCTTGTCAACACCTTGATGCTTCCCGGTCAAGAGGCTTCTCAGAGTTTGCCCTTCGCCCTGGCTGGGTCTGAGACGACCCCAACGCACGACTCAGCCGGTGCAGGTAGGCAGATTGCAGCCCCGGTTTTCCTGGAGACGATGGGAAACCTTACAAGAGGCCAGCGGCCCGGGATCATCGTTCTTTGAAACTCGAAAAGGAGTTGTCTTTTTTTTCGTGCTCTCTCCTGGCAGCTGTTTCCAACTTATGCCGGCGCGGTCTCTGTTTCGGATTCTCCCCCAGATATAGCAGCATGTTCGCATCTTTCAACCGGCGACTCCGGAGACGCTAAATCTCGCTCTCGACTTGTTGCCCGAGTTCTCAACTTGAGGAGAAGTATTTATTGATTTATTTATTCATTCATGGTGACGACCGATGATGTCGTCCCCCCCGCTCTTCTCTGGCTTACGGCATGATGGTCAAATAACCGGGCCGGGTGCGACTCGGCCCCGCGTAATGTATTATACTTTCGGTTTTCTCATCTCGGGTATCAGCCCGTGAGCTTGCGCCATCCCGTGGCGCGGCAAGGCCACCGCCCCGGAGGTCACGCTGTTACCCCGGGCATCACGCATCCAATGCTTTGCTTCTAATTAGGGCCTCGCATTGAAGGGGCTACCTTGTTTGGGTCTCCGGGAACGGTTAATACTTGTGTCTACCGTCGCTCGCCTAATTTGAGACAGCGAGAGGGGTTCAGTGACTGACGCGTGAAGCAGACCCAAACGCACGAAGGCATGGCCTCAGAGGCAATGTGAAGGCTCTGTTGCGGGCGCGCGGGCGCATCCCGAATTGGAGGTATTTCGCCGTTGTTTTGGCACGGTTGAAGGGGATCCAGTGGTTGAGTACCATCCCCAAGTCAATGCCAAGTTGAGAGGCCGTATTGCAGAAGGCTTGGGCTCAGCCTGGAAACCAGCCATTTCCATTGCCGGTGCCTGCTCTAGAAGACCGTGCCAAGGTTTAGCTGCTGGCAGTAGTCGGGCTGGTAACTCCCAAAACGACGGCTGCTTACCCATTTCTCTGCTTAAGGTTGTTAGTGTTCCATCAACGAGATGTGGCCATTCTTCCTTGGCTAGCACCATCGATAGCTACGGCATTGCGGTCCTCTTCATGTGCTACTCACATGTATTCGTTTCGACACGGTGCATTACTTCCGAGTCATGCAAGTCGACAGCGACTTCTTGGTGTGGTTGCCGTTCGTTGCGTTGATTTGGGGCCGTGTTGACTATTCGTCGGCCCTTTAGGCTGACCGGGCTCTCAGTGATATGGCGTACACATGACAGTGCAGTAGGGCAGAGAAAACACATATGACAGGACTGAACGGCTATTTGAAAATAACCTAGCAGATCGTGGGAACCCCCGCCAGCAGCCCTGGGATCAGCATCTGAACAAAGGCCGGTAGTGGTAGTACTCTGGCCAGTTGCCGCTCACATGAGAACATCAACAGCTTCCAGCCCTACGTGTCGAAAGGAAGCAGATATGGCAAACTTTGATGCCATGAGGAAGCTGGTGAGTATCACTCGACTACTCCATAGGAGTGTGAGATATGACCGCTTTCGCACCGCGGAGAAATCTACTGGGAGGAAAAGAGTCGGTGTCCAGCAACACAACCTGGAACAGAGATAATGGCCTAGCCCCAGATTTAAACTTATTCATGATATTTACTATGTCTTTCTGCTACCTGTGGCATTACATTATCAGGTAGTGTTACAGGAGGATACCACTCAGCAATAATTAGGTACCTTTAGAAGGGTTTGAGGCAGAAAGCGATTGATGGTAAGCACCGTTTTGTTTCAAGCTACTGGATGAGAGAGCAGATACGATAATTACATTGAATTCCCTATATAACTTAACGAAACGAGTCCCACTTGTTACCCAGATGCATTCAACATAAACGTCACGCGGCGGACAAGGTATGTATATCCTGATTAGTAGGACTGTTTGAACTCCCACAAAAGCTGCTCTGGCAATAGATGAATATCCCATATCGAGTTAAACGCATGTAGCAGACATGAAAAATAAGCTATAAGGCTCTACAACAGATAGGGAACAGTAGTGTCACTGTTGGGGTTGACAACGCAAAGCTGCTGGGCTGGCGGCTGATGTTCTTACCTCCTAGGCAGACAATACCACAATCACGATTGCAATATGCGTTCCTTTCAGGATAGCGAGCAAAATACATAACAAACCTGTGGTATTTTCCACATAGGACGTCCTAACCCGGGCGGCGACTATATCTGGATTGGTCTCCAGAAGGGTCCACCAAATAAGCTCGTACCTCCCGTCACCAGTCCATTCCAGTCGTAGGCGAAGAGCATTGCACAAGCCCTAATCACACATATCGTGAAGCACGTCGACTTCAGTTCATTGGGAAATCTTTAGAAACACCGGATCGACATGATACATGAGGGATACCAAGATATGTCCAAACAAAAGTAGGCTCAGAATAACAAGAAGAAAAAAGATGGAAGCGCCAATCGCTGACGGGAATTGAGCCCGACGTGGCTGTGATGTGTTAGTCGTGACGATACTCAGATAGAAGAGTCAGGGGAGGCTTACGGGTCGAACCCACAACCTTGAGATTAAGAGTCTCACGCTCTACCGATTGAGCTAGCCGGGCGAATTGAATCCTGTCTGTAGGATGGTTGGTGACGGGTCACGGCTGGGACGAGCTTTTGGACGCCGATGACCATGTCCCACAAGCAGGGCGGATCCTCTGACAACGACGACGGGTCTGTCTCGCTTGACGTACAGGGTGGCTCAAGTTTAAAGTCATGTACTCGAAACCACTTCCCTGCCCGGACGGCTGCCTCGTCTTGCTTATGACGATCGTCTGGCCTGAATCGGGAGGCCGAGCAAGCGTACCAAGGCTCAGTTCATCGCTTACATCAAGGTGTAAGCGATACGGAACGAGGGCATGCAGGAGTCAATTCATGCCATTGCTAGGAAACAACATTAGCGAGGAAAGTAACAGATCTGTTGTTTTGGTCTCCCACTAGCCCTCCTTTCAGGACGACAAGATATCAGCAGAGGTGAAGAAGTATCTTAAGGAAGCAATGGCGGGATTCTACCAAACGGAGCAAGGGGAGCTCGGTAATAGTGATACGATTGTCAACGAGAGGGTTTGGAAAAGGGTGTATCGCTTGATGTGCGAGTGCGTTCAGCTTTCACAAGGGTAGGAGGAAGGAGTTCCAACTGAAGTCCGAGTGAAAGATTTTCTGTCAACTCTACTGGAAAGCATAGGGGCTCAGCCACGCTGTATATATCCTACCCAGGGCTTGATGTGACTTCTCGGCATTCGCTCGATTATAATGCCCACCAACGGGAACTTTCTACGTCCGATACGTAAACATGGGCCATCAACCGATCGATTACGATACTGGCTTGGAAGTCTCCAGACGGAGAAGAACCGACAATGGTGGTAGAAAGAGTATGCGACTCTCGAAACGCATTGTCGGAGAATGGCCAATCTGCCTGACGGTTTTTGACCGGGAGCCTTTGTCGTCTGTGGTGAAAGAGTGTAGGGAGCTGCTGTATGAGAGCAAGGAGGAGACAGGAGGAGGGCCTGACCAAACGAAGTCCACCAACGTAAATACGGTGGAGTGAAGAGTCTTGGACAGAGGAGATACCAACACCAGCTTCTAAAGCTGCCAAGCTTCAAGAAACCCCTTTTCTGGATACAACAACAGGAGCTCAAATCATTGCAGGGGAAACAAAGACCAGTCGGGGCAAGTGTAAGTGTAACACTCGGATACTTTTTCACAAACTTCTGATAAGACGTCATTCCTCTAGAGAACTAACCTTAGCTTATCGGGAGGTCGTCTAACTAGCGGGTTCGCCAAAGCTTGCCGAGCGCAAGCTGTTCCGGAGTGATTCCATGGCACACGTATGGATGCGCCGGAAGACGTCTAGGAACACTTCTCCAGGTGACGCCTTTCTCCTCTTCAACCATCAGTGTCCAGCGAGTAGCAAGGTTGCTCCTCGGCTTGAAATGTAGCAATAGAGAGCTATTTCGATCCAAGTGCGAATGTTACTAAATGCCATAGTTTTTCTCTACAGCTCTTGCGGTGTTGGACGATAATCGTGTTCCTTTCATCCCCGTGATTCGACTAACTCCGATTTCTGCGGAGAGAGTGTGGCAACAATCGGGCCGCGACATGAGACCACATATAAGTCTTTTTTTACTCTCTTTTCTCTTCGAATGTCAGACCAGGCAGGCCAAAACCGGGCGCGGGGGTCTCTTGTCGGACAGAGACATGGACGTCGACGTCGACCGGAGATGCAAAATCCGATCCACTGAGGCAAGGGAGCGATCTGTAGACCGAACGGCTCGTAGAGTTCTGAGGCAGCATGGTGCGCTTGGGGACTAACCCCTAGAACCCACGCTGGCTGCGTAGTCCACAGCATGACGAGACCAATATTTCATACGTCTCGGGCATGAAGGTGCCAGATCGCAATGGCTCAATGGGGCGGGAATCAGAGAATCAGCTTACGGCCGACGTTGCCCAATGCTGTGGTCGAAGCATGCAGTTTCCTCACAGCGAGAACGCCGCAACCACGGTATAGTCAAACTGCATCGAAAACACTCAGACGTCTGCTTTCATTGTTGATATCGCTACGCGCCAGGTACCAATGGCAACCTGCCAGGAACGTCTGATGTTCGGATGCTGATTTTCAAGACATGCAAAAGGGGTTATGCAAAAAGGTTGAAGATACCTCGCACGCGCATGACGCATGGGCCGTCTGGCGCCTTGAGTGTTGTGTGGCAGCTTGAAGTGGTCGTTCCGTTATCTTGAAACGAGCAACTCCGCGGAGGTCGACTTACACGTGCGAAAGGCAAAAAAAGAGACCGCAATGCCTATACTAGAGTACTTCGTAGCTGATAAGTGGAGGCTGAAATGAGCCGTTCAATAAACACCCGCAACATACGACCGCTCATCCGTGACAGACGCGGTGCTTCTTCTCCTGGCATTGAAGCCTAGCCACGGTCTCAAATGGATAGACACGGACAACTGAAGTTGGGACGGAGCTGGAGAGTCTAGATCCCATCGTGGTCCAGTCTAAGGTAGGCATCCGTAGGGAAGCCGGCAAGCCGGGCATGCACGTCGTAACGGGAGAAAGAAGCCTGAACCAGACATGTGGGATTCGACGTGGGGGCTAACATTACTCACGGGCATCCGTCCACCCCTGTCAATGGGCCTACACGCGCTAGGGGCTTCCTTGGCTCTGCTATCTCTATGTCTTATCTCAACCTCCCAGCCCCGGATGTAGCATAGCATACCTATCGCTAGGCAGGTATGCCGGTCGTACAGAAAGTGCCAAACTCCCAGTCATCCCAATTTTTCATCAGCTCTGCCCACCCCTCCCATTCAGTCTCTCCCGCCGTGCCTGTGTAGATCTCGGGGCAACTACGTGGAGAGGGAGGGACTCGGGAGGACGCGCACTTGAGCGGAACCACGGCATTGCCCAATTGGAAGGCTTCGAATTACGCCAAGCCACATGTTGTTGGTCAATGCCGCCGAATAATCATGCGGACGAGGCGGTAAGTCTAGGACAATGATGAACGCTGCACCTGCTTCACTGAGGAGTCTGCGGATGAAAAGCCTGACGTTCATTCTCGTGCTTCAATGTCGCTCGTGCTGGCCAACGTGGCTACCGGCTAGGGTTGGAGGCATCGTGGAACTGCCATGCAAAAACTGCCGCCCGAGTCGGTCAAGATCCCGCCCAAGCCCTGGTCTAGTTCTCGCTTCAAGGGAGCCAATCTAGTGCTCAAAGTCAAATCGTCCTCTGTCGGAACTTCGTCAGCTAATCATCACCAGACGTCACTCGTCATCAGCACACCTCCGGGCCACGAGGAGAAGTCCGCTACGAACTGCAGCTGCTGTCAGCTCACATAGCATATAACCGGGACCTGGAGACAAACGCCACAACCCGAACATATTATCCGCGGAGATCGACGCAACCCATTTACGCATACACCAACAGTCAGCCATCAGATTGAGTCGGCGCGCCCTTATCTCTTGGATGCCAGGGGGGTGGAGCCTAGCTCGTCCGTCCCAACTGCATCTTGAGCGCCTCCGCGAGCTGGTCAGAGATAAGCAATAAGCTCGCCAGCCCCCGTTTCGTCATACTATTCTCCGTTCCCTTTCCGGTCCTGTCCAATCGTTTCTCTCCCTCTCTCCCCCAAGGCACTTTACTGAGTACCTACCCTGGACAGCCAAGCACCGTCAAGATAACGCACAACCTACTTCGTAGTGTCGGAGGCTATTCTATCCAGCTTATCAGCTCAGGGTGTTTGACCATCTCAATAATGAGAGAGTCGCGACAGCGTACAACCAGTACCGTCTACCCAACCTCTGTACCTCGTCCTCACCACTGGAGTCCAGTTGAGATAGAGAATCGTTCAGCTGGGTCACGAAAGCGTGGGGAAAGCCTTGATTCTTTCAGCCTCGACATCGGCGATCTGGGATGAAGCTCTCACAAGGCTTGCTCTCCCGGCAACACCTCGCTTGATCCCGAATCCAGTACCCTGGTAAGGAGTACGATACACACACACATACACGGGCACACCTGTCATTCCTTCTAGGTTCTCCGTGGCACCCAGTCGTGCAGCACAGGACTCTCGTTCAAGACACTGCCCTACGTAGTAGTGCCTCAGCCCACCCGCACTACAGGAACAATTGGGTCATTTCCGTCATTCTCCAGACCGGAGGACCTCTTATCAGAGAGATCGACAGGCGAGCCCGCTATTAAGGCTACCTGCCACACAAGTTGGCCCGGCCTGGTCTCTGGGCGCCGCCGCTTGGCCGCCTCCATAACTGAGGCACCTACACCACCTACCCATCACCTTCGCAGTCGCGTTCCCTCCTCCCCCCTGCATCCCCACTGGCATAGCAAGGGATTGCTCGCGGCAGAGTCGATTCGGTTTAGCGTGTCGTTCTTCCGGAGATGCTTCAACCGCCCTCGATCTCTAGATTCATATGTCAATCGAATAGAAGCAGCCATATAAGACTCTCCATTGAGCTTCTCTAGGCGTCCAGGACAGGCAGCAGTATCCGAAAACTCGACGGCTTTGTCACAGAGATCCTTTCGACAAGGCTCGGACTGGGTGTTCCATACAGCAGCATTCTGTACCACCATTGACGACTTATACTATACAATAAATTTCACCCTATACGAGCTTGACGTAGCACTAACAAACATCAACATTCACAATGCAACTTTCTGTTCTTTGGAGGGCACCCGAGGTGAACCCTATCAACCGCAAGGCCCGCAGCATCCCGATTTTTAACATCTTCAACATCTACGCGCGCGCTTTCCACTTCTCATGGCTTGGATTCATGATTGCCGTGCGTATAACCCACCCAAGGGGCTCTGTCCGTCCTCGTCACTAACATGTCGTTTAGTTCTGGGCATGGTACACCTTCCCGCCGCTGTTGACGGTGACCATCAAGAAGGACCTCAAGTTGACCAGCGCCCAAGTCGCTAACTCCAACATCGTCTCCCTGGTCGCGACACTGTTCATGCGCCTCATCGCCGGCCCCGCCTGTGATCGATTCGGTTCCCGTATTGTCTTCGGCTCCCTGCTCCTCATCGGTACCCTGCCCGTTGGTCTTGCCCCGCTAGTGACCAATGTCACGGGCCTCTACATCAGCCGCTTCTTCATCGGTATACTTGGTGCGACCTTCGTTCCCTGCCAGGTGTGGTGCACAGGATTCTTCGACAAGAACGTCGTCGGAACAGCCAATGCCCTTGCTGGTGGTTGGGGAAATAGCGGAGGAGGGCTTGCATATCTACTAATGCCGAGCGTATATGACTCCTTCGTTCACGCCCGTGGCTACTCCCCTAGCCAGGCTTGGCGCTTGACTTTCATCGTCCCCGTCATCTGTCTCCTGGCCTGCGGTCTGAGTCTTCTCCTCCTGTGTGAAGACACCCCTACCGGCAAGTGGGCCGATCGCCATCTCCATGCTCAGGAGAACTTGCGATCCCACGGTGTGAACGCCGTTATCGATGTTCCTGGGGGCATTACCGATCGTACTACCGGCTCCATGGCATCTGAAGAGGAGAAGAGCAGCACCCGCGGAAAGAACGGTGTCATCGGCAACGACGAAGCCCCCCTCTCGGGCGCCGAGATGGTCGACACTGCCCAAGGAGACACCGTGGTAAACCCGACTTTCAAGGAGGCCATGAAGGTTGTCATATCTCCCCAGACTCTCTTTCACGCCGCCACATACGCCTGCTCCTTTGGCGGCGAGCTGGCCATCAACTCCATCCTTTCTTCTTACTATTTGAAGAACTTCCCCTCCCTTGGCCAGACTGGTGCCAGCAACTGGGCTTCCATGTTTGGTTTCCTCAACGTCATCACTCGCCCGGCTGGCGGTGTTGTGTCCGACCTGCTCTACCAGTTTGGCGGACACAACCTTTGGTTGAGGAAAGGATGGATCACGGTTTGCGGTGTTCTTACCGGTGCGCTCCTCATTCTCATCGGCCAGCTCAACCCTCACGACAAAGCCACCATGTTCGGCCTCGTCTTCCTCATGGCTTTCTTCCTCGAAGCATCCAACGGTGCAAATTTTGCCTTAATCCCCTTTTGCCATCCTCACGCCAATGGTATTATATCTGGTCTGACAGGAAGCGGAGGGAACCTGGGTGGTGTAATTTTCGCGGTTATCTTCCGCTTCACAGATGGCGGGGCCGGCTATGCTCATGCGTTGTGGGTCATTGGCTGTATTCATATCGCCGTTAACCTTGGTGTTTCATGGATCCATCCCCTTCCAAAGCACCAGCGTCACTAAGCACGGTTCTGGTTAAAACCAATGAACTCGTTTGTGGCTTGCGACTCCATTGTGTTTTTGAATGACTGTTTGTACTGGCTTCCGGGATTGATAGAAGGAATGTAAGGGGGGGAAATAAGCATGGAGTATGGGAATGGGCAATATGATATCCACAGTTGAAATCTCTTAGCGAATAATCTATTTCACGTTCAAGTGGTATGTTCCTCAAAGCTATTGTGCTATCGACACTGTGTGTCCGTCTACGGTTGAATGAAAACCGAGCTTTGCGTTACACCCTCGAAGACAAAAGTCCTAGTGCTATGGTAGAAACAGATTCAAGCAATATTTTGGCTTACGCCACTGAAACTTGTCCCGAAGCCGTGTCAAAAGGAATCCCCGCATGCGAGGGTTAGATGCACTTCCTGTTAGGGTATGGTGGTGTGTATCATTGATCTATCTATGTGGTTGCCAGGTGTGGCCTTAAGTAGTAGCCCGTAGGCTTGCATAACCTTTCCCCAGGAACTCCCTCAGACTACATATGCCGGCTTATCTGCGCATCTTGGCCGCCATGTACCCGAGGGTGTGGCCATCCCGCCCACGGGCCGGAATCCCCCTTCCCACCGCGTGAATCCAACTATCAAGTGAGGATGGTTCGATTCCTGTCGGCGTCAAATGGTTTTTTCGCTCAACCGCTTATTTCTTCAGCAGCCTCCCCAACTTAAGCCTCTTCAAGGAAAGATAAAAGCTTCGTCTGGAGAGATTCCGGGCTAAGCGTGTGCGATCCAGGACCGAGGCAAATTTATCGAGGTGCTTGAGCCCTTCGGGGTTGGAAGGGACTATTGGGCTGCCGAGGATGCAGTAGTATACCATACATGGTATTACAGTACACTACATACACACCTTTGACCCTTAGTTCTTGCGATGGTTCAATTCCCCCCGTCAGAAGATTTCATACTGTCGATGCCCCCGCCTACAGCCTGGGCGGGAACCAAGCTCGGAGATGGACGTGGCGCCGGGATTAGCACTCGAATCAAGCCAATTACTACTCGCCTGTAAATCCAAATAGTCATGGTCTATTCTACTTCAGCTATCGAACACCCTCTTACGGCTCATTGTTCAGGTAACGTAGACTGGCCTCCTGGATGCAGGCGGCAGAGATACTTGAAGGGCGAGTGGCCTTTTTACGCGGATTCGATGAATGCCAGAAGGATAAAACGCTTCTCTCTCAATTTCAAATGCTTCGAGTGAACTAATCAAGGAGTTCTTAGTTATTCCCGAAAGATAAATAGGTGCATTCAATTGGCTCTTTCAACCGTGTCGTTACCCTGTAGGGAGGGATAAGTGGACTGACCCCCTGCCATCAAACGCCAGATCACGTGGCTACGAGACCGGACGAATGACTAAGCCGAAGACGAGCGCGCCGACACGCTAGCTAAAGTGGGCGGGGTGGCCAAACGCGGTCACCATCACCATCGCGCCGTTGGTGTAAACACTCACGACCAACCTTGCAACGACGGAACAAGAGCCTCAAGCGCGCCAAAGCCGTCCCCGATGACGCATAGAATCCCCGATGCTAACCTTCTGAAGTCGGATAAATGACTCGAAACAATCTCGGGGATCAGATCTCCTGGCTGCTGAGCAACGTCGCGATATCCAAGCCCACCGATCTTTTCTTCCCATCAGCTCGCGACCCCTCTGGCACCGAGTCTTCGCAGTCGCAAAGCCGCTTCGGTAGCTCAAGCTCACAACAAGAGCTTCCGAGCCGTTCCGTCCATCAATCAATACCTCGTCCGCATGCCGGAGCTGCACTTCATGCCTTGGACGCAGTGGAAGAGCCACGGGACACCAGAGTGGCAACAGCCGGGAACTCTGCCTCTATGGCGAAGTTAACCTCTTCCACAAGGCCTAGGAGGCCGTCTCTGGCGGTGAAGCACCAACAATTGCTGACACCGTCCTCGACAACAAGTGGCGGACGATTTCAGCAAGCTTACACGGCCAAGCTGCAGCAAGAAGGTGGGCACAAGTTACCATCTCGTGTGCACGCACGCTGACCCAATGCAGATGCACAACATGAGCGCGCCGGCACGAAACCTCCGCTGTCATCACAGGATGCAGTGCGAAAGAGTTCACCTGCAGGTACACCGGATTTCCTTGACGACGATGACGACGAAATTCTTGACTTGACTGGCAATGATACGGTCTTATCATCAGGCTCGGCTCCGCTTGACGAGGAGGTTGCATTATGGGCTGGAGAGTCTGCTTCGAGACCTGAGCTACTGGGGAAACGTGGCCAAAAGAGAAAGAGCACAGAGATGAGCAACTCAGGAGACCTGGGTTCCGAATCTGACGAATTTCCGGACATCTACAAGACACTTGGTACACCTGCGCCACAAGGCAGTCGCTCAGTCAAGGGCCCGAGGACTATTCCGTCAAGTATTCGCCGGGCGAACACCGAGAGTGGCGTCGTCGAAGAACGGACCATTACGCAGACAATCAGCCGGACGCAGCGTACCTACAAGATGACTGACGAAGGGAACGGGAATGGAACACCGCGCCGGATCCCCATGGCGTTAGGAGCCCAACAGATCCTGGGCAGAACTCCAAGCAAAGCACTGCGAATATCGTCCAGTCCCGAATCGGGCAGCAGAATCAAGCCGCTGAATCTCCAGGCGAGCACGAATAAGCCACGCACCAGACCTGGGGTTATTCAAGACTCGGATGACGAATTCGATGACGAGGATATCGACGAGGAGCTCCTTGCTACGCCAAGCCGACATAATAGTGCCCATCTGCCAGCCACCAACCCGAGATCGAGACCGGCATCAATCCCTTTGGGCGATGGCGAGCTATCTGACGGACTTGTGGCGCCCGATACCCCCTCCGGGCCCCATCCATCGGTACTGCCAATGACAAGGCACTGTACGCCAGTCGACACGAATGATGTTCAATCCTTGTCTCGACAGGATTTGGGCAAGCCACTGTCCCAACAGAATGGCTCGTACCAGGGTCAGAATTCGGCTATTCTCAAGTTCGTCTTGAGCAACTCGGACTCTTTGAAAGTCAAGGAGAAAATGATCCAAGAACAGCTCGAACAGAACTCCAAGGAATATGCAAGGGCTTTGCGGGAGGGCACTAGAGAAGATCGTGCTCATCTCAAGAGTGCGAAGGAGTCACTTCTTAAACAACAAGCTGGGTTGAATGAGGTTTCCGAACTTCTCAAGTCTCATGCGAAACTCGAGGATGAGAGGGAATCACTTGCCATACAGATTGCCGATGCCTACGACAAAGGCCGCGACACCGAAGAGGATGAGAATCGCTTAGATGATCTCGCAGACAAGGTTAAGGATTTGGAGCAGTCCATCAGCCCACTCCTTCCCGGTGTCGGCATCGACGGCGAGTCCTTCATCGAAGAGTACCGCCGATCAAAGTCTATAGTCATGAGTACGCAGCCCAGTCACAAGGCCCCCTCTCGAGGAGCAAGGGATGTGCAGTCGGTCATGGAAATGGACAACCAAGTCATCCATCAGACACAGTTTCCTGGGTCGTCCAGGTTGACCGACCCCAGAGACTGCTCGCCACCGCCGTTTCCACGAGGCAGGCTCCAGGTGCCCAAGAGTGCAAAGCCTCTTGCATCAAATGTCAAACCGTTTAGGCGGGATGACTTTGATGATGACTTTTTCGACGACATTGAAGATGATTTTGGTCCACTTCATGTCCCTGTGCCACCTATATCCAGACAGGCGCCGAACCGTAGAAGCCCTATGAAGAAGACACGACCTCGTGCCCAGGATATGTCGAGCGACTATGGTGACGATGCAGATGCGGACATGCTCGCACTCGCTCAAGACTTCGAGCTTCGCCAGTCTTCATCCGCCGATACCGTCAGAGGGAGGAGTGTGCTTAGTGCAACCTCCGGCAATGCTACTCAATCCTCTAAAGCTGCCGAGTCCCTCAGGAAGAGGGAACCGGCTAAAGCAAAGCTCTCAATCCCCCCGGAGCTAATGAAACACCCGTGGTCTGCAGACGTACGGAAGGCTCTCAAGGACAGGTTCAGGATGAGAGGCTTCCGCTCCAATCAACTGGAGGCGATCAACGCCACACTCGCTGGCAAGGATGCATTCGTGCTGATGCCAACGGGTGGAGGAAAATCACTGTGCTATCAACTTCCAGCTATCATCAGCAGCGGGAAGACGAGGGGGATAACTATTGTCGTGTCCCCTTTGCTCAGTCTTATGCAAGACCAGGTGGACCATATGTCGGCTCTCAACATTCAAGCGGTCTCTCTCAATGGCGAAACAAACGCCCAGAAGCGGAACCAAATTTTTTCTTCGTTCAAAGAAAGGAGCCCGGAGCTTTACATTCAGCTCCTGTACGTTACGCCGGAGATGTTGAACAACAGCCAAAACTTCATGAGAGCCCTCACGAATCTCTATTCCAACAAGAGGCTCGCACGAATTGTCATCGATGAGGCTCATTGCGTAAGCCAATGGGGCCACGATTTCCGCCCAGACTACAAGGCGCTGGGTAAACTTCGTCATCAGTTCCCGACGGTTCCCATCATTGCACTTACGGCGACTGCGACCCAGAATGTCATCGTCGACATCAAGCACAACCTGGGCATGGACAACTGCCAAGTCTTTTCGCAGAGCTTCAATCGGCCCAACCTGACGTATGAGGTTCGCAGGAAAGAGAAGGAACTCATCCACAAAATCGCTGACCTGATTACGTCGAAGTACAGCGGCCAGTGTGGAATCATTTACACCCTGTCGAGGAAGACCTCCGAGCAGGTGGCCGAAAAGCTACGTTCCCAATATAACATCAAAGCAAGCCATTACCACGCACAGATGACACCCGAAGACAGAATCAGAGTACAGCGCGAATGGCAAGCAGACAAGATCCATGTTGTTGTAGCAACCATTGCTTTTGGCATGGGCATCGACAAACCTGACGTCCGATTTGTTATCCACCACTCCGTCCCGAAGAGTCTGGAAGGCTACTACCAAGAAACAGGACGCGCTGGAAGAGACGGTAATCCTTCTGACTGCATCCTGTTTTTTGGATACCAAGATGTTGCCACTCTGAAGAAAATGATTGCAGATGGCGAGGGCAGCGAGACACAGAAAGAACGGCAGAGGGTCATGCTCAACAGGGTCACTGCTTTCTGCGACAACCGGGAGAATTGCCGTCGTGTAGAGATTCTTCGTTACTTTGGGGAGGTCTTCAACCCCGATGACTGCGAAAAGACGTGCGACAATTGCCGAGCGGGAGCCGTCTTTGAACAGCAAGACTTCTCTGAACTCGCCCAGGCGGCCATCCACACCATCGAACTTCACGATCGCCTGACTATAAATCAGTGCAGTGACATTCTGATGGGAAAAAAGTACCAAAGGACGATTAACCCGCATCCTGATGATCCCCATGGCATTGCAAAGGGGATGAAGAAGCATGAGATTGAACGCATCCTCGACAGGCTTACGGCGGAAGAGGCCCTTGAAGAGGAGAACGTGGTGAACAAGAGAGCCGGCATTGCGATCCAGTATCTTATTGTAAGTCATCATGCTAGTCCGGCCCAGCAAACAACCGCTTGACCATCTGACTAATTTGCTCCTAGGTTGGTCGCAATGCTCACTTGTTCCTCAATGGGCGCCGCAAGCTGCTGTTATCGGTCCAGGTCTCTGATAGGATTAGGGAATCGTCGGCACCAAAACCGAAGAAGCGAGTCAAGAAGAGTAATAAAGATGACGAGCAGGATCCTGATGAAGAGTCGTCGAGACGGCTGCCACCTTCGACGAACGTATCCTCGCCTGCCCAAGTTCGAAGAACTCAGGACAAGAGGAAGAAGGACAGATCTCTAGCAGCCATCATTGATTCTGACGAGGAAGATGAGATGATGCGACAGGAGGAGCAGAACTTGCCCATGCACGCAAACGGGTATATCAAGGATGGCTTTGTCATGTCTGACAATGACTCTGACGACGGCTTCGAGCCCTTGCCCAAGGCCCGCGAGCGAGGAAATCTCTCTAGGGAAGTCGGCCCTCGGATCGAAGGGGATGTGCGTTTGGGCAGCCTTGATGAGCTGCACCAAGACGTCGTGCATAACTTTGTCGGGGAGGCTAAGCAGCTGGAGGAGTCTCTCCGTAACGCTCAGGGTCTCCGAAAACCACTCTTTTCCGAGAAGAGTTTTCAGGAAATGGCCATTCGATGGACAACGACCTTGCCTCAGATGCGCCAAATCGCGGGAATCGAGCCAGAGAAAGTGGACAAATTCGGAAACAAGTTTATCCCTCTGATCAAGCGCTTCCATAGCAACTACAAGGCTATGATCAGTATTGCAGACGAGGACGACGACATGGACGAAGGCGAGCAGGACGTAGTCGACTTGATCAGCTCCGACGGGGACGAGGACGATGCCATGGAGGATGACGAGGACGGTGAAGAGGAATGCTCAAAGTATTTCAGCAACGGGCCGCCTCCCCTCGTGCCTGCCGTGCAGGAGTGGAACGAGCGAATGAAAGAATTGGAGACGGCCCCTCCATCCCGAGCCCCATCGTCGAGCTCCGCGCGGGGACGTGGTATGGGTGGCCGGGGCGGCCGGAGGTCAGGCTCTCGCAAAGGTTCTAGCACCTGGGCGGGTTTCAAAAAACAAGGAGGCGGCGTCGCCAAAAGGAAGGCCGCCGGTGGGGCGAGGAGAAGCAGTGGTGGAACGACAGCTGCAAACTCGAAGAACGGATCCGTGGCGAGTTACCTCGCCAAGGGCGGAAAGAGAGGCGGCAGGGGAGGCGGTGGCATCGGGCTGATGCCGCACTGAAGCAACGAAGAGGGGGAGGACTGGAACGGGACAGACACGACAGAGACGAAAACATGATGTTGGTACTCAAGGCGCGCAGGAGCCCTGTTACATTTGCATGGCACGACCTATTTATTTGTTCTCATGAAGCGATGATAAGGCGAGAAGAAAAAAAACCCCCCCCGAAGAAGGGGAGAGAGCCGGGGTTCAGAGCGAGAGACAGGACGGTTTCTTCTTCTTTATGCATCTTCAGGGCGGTGGTGGCGTCGAAGTGGGACGACTGAGTACGGATACGCATGACACATTCCTTGGGTTTTGCACGAGCAGGCGTCGGTCGGTCAATAGGTATCATCCCGCTGGCGCAGCAAAAGGCATATCTGGCACTCTTTTTAACGTTGATAATGACCAAAACGTACCCCCCTCCCCGGGCGGAACACGAACTCGCAATATTCCACCTTCCACCCTGGTCCCTATACATACACTACAATACACTACACACAGTCCATGTTATGTGCAACCTGATGAGGGCCCAAGGATGGTAGGCGGATGGGGTGGCGGGCGTAAAGTCCTCCGTGGCCTTTACAAGTAGGAGGAGAGGGAGAAGGGGGCAAAGGAAACGACTGTCCCGAAAAATACGATTATCGATTTGCGTAGCTAATTACTAAACACCTCTCACCCTGTCCGTAATTGCCACTATTTCTCCCGCGTATGTTCATGAGATGCCTTGTGCCGCACCGAGGGGTATCAAGTTCAGGTCGGGGGGCCCCAGCACATCCGTCGCAGTACTGGCGAAATTTCCGAGGTTTCTCTCTTATTTCTTGAGGGGGTATATCCCTTGCGCCAGTTGCTTCCGAGTCCCTTCTCCGCCTGGCCTGTTGTGACGATTAACATTGGCCCCACGAAGTTGCTTTTCCGGATACCGCTCGAAACCAGATTCCATCCCTCCATCCCTGGTATAATCCTAAAAGACTGTCGTCAGACAGGTACTGGCCTGTCCTAGAATAAGGATGCGCCCGTCGACAGATCCTAACCCGACGCCTCGCAATAAAACAATTGAAAAAGAATCGTTCAGTGGCACTGCCGTGAATCCATCAAAGGGGGTATTTGAATTACAGGTCTACTTTTTTTTGTGTAGTGTCGAAGTCACACGCAGTGGCGTCGTTTATCCGGAGCGTCTGTCCGTCGTGTTTGTCAAGTCCGCCAGCGGGAATTGCATTTCACAATCGCGACTACATCATCGGACTGAGGGCATGTTGCTAATGGATAACTGAACGCTATCCTTTGGCCCGATAAGTGAGGTTTCTAACCCCGCCACCGGGGCTTGTTGCTCGTTGAGTTCTTTGATAGCTCAGGAAGGGTTTTGCGCGTACTGTTGCGCGAAGTTGTGCCCTCCTGAGGGGTTTCCCTGCCGCTCATCGCACTGCTGGCCTTGGGTTGCGGCAAAAGACTAGTTCGTCGACCGGAGGCCATGGAGCTCGCAGGGCGGCTTGGTAGAGCTCTGTCGGCAAAAGATTGTAACTTGGGTGGTTGCAAAGACGCACGCCGGGTCGACTGGGATTCAATGCCCGACGTAGAGACAGACGAGGACAGGCGTGGCTTGGAAAGCGTTTGCTGGGAATACGGCCCGGGCGAAGCCAAACGCTCTCGGAAGGAAAGCTTCGAGGCGGCTCTCTTAGTTGGCGTGTCCTCGGGCATGGGCGACGCGGATGACTCCCTAGTCAAGGGTGTACGGAGGTTCGGCGCTCTTGAACCTCCAGGCGAGGAGGTTCCTGGGATTAACGAGGATGGTGGCCGCACAATAGGCGACGTCTTCTTGGCATACGGGCTGGGGCATGTGAGGGTCAAAGGTTTGAAGTTGTGACCAATGCCAACGTCCGAGGTGTTGGTCGAGCTGTTCCACCTGGGACGGTTGGGTTGAGTTGACTGAGGTCTGGAGATGTTGCCTGGGGATGGCGTGGCAAGCCTCGAGGTCATGTTCGACAATCGGGAATTCAAGGGCTTGCGCGACAGCTGTGAAGTCGGCGTCGGCAACGATGACTGTCTCCTATTGGCCGGCTGTGGTAGGCGACTGCTGGTGCTCATCGAACGGTTCTTGGAGAACCTATTGGCAGGAGTCGAGGGCTCGAACCCGAGACTTGACATGATGACGGAGGAAGGTGGAGAGCTGCCCGGTGTATCGTGGCCGCTATCTATTGTTGAGCGATCATTCGACAACATGCTGGAGATGGAGTCCCTCAACTGCTGGCCGCGGGTATCCGCTTGCACTTCATCCACAACCACATCCATCTCTCTCATGTCGTCCTTGAGAGAGTCCCACTTAGATTGCATCTCAGCATGCAGGCGTAGAATCTCGCCGTTGACCGTCAACCGGTCTTTGACGCCCTTGTCAATGATGGCCAGGACGCGCTCGATGGCCGGGCCGTAATGCGTCTTCTTGGCGTCGTAGCTCTCAATCTTCTTGATCATGCTTGGCGGGTTGCTCAAATGCATGCCGGCATCGACAGCCTCCCTGAGCTTTTGCATGGACCTCTCGACCGACTCGATCATCTTCTGAGCCTGTCTTCCAGCGCCACGGAAGACAATGACCCATCGGTCTTCACCTAACTCCTTGCGGAGAGATTCGGCGTCCTTTTCCAACTTTCTGTAACTCCCATCGAGACCAGTCCGTCGCATGTCCAACTCTTCGCAGGCAGTAGGGAAAGACTTCTCCGCTCGAGCGGCGAAGACGGCAAGTCTCATAGGCAGAAAGTCCAACGACGCGCGCAGTGGCTGCATTCGGGCGAACAAGGCCAGCAGGCTCGAATCGTCCTGCGATAGGGCGGGCATTCCTGGCGAGCTTGGACCGGGGCTAAGGGGCAGGCCAGTGATGCTGAAGCGGTTCTGCGCCTGAGCCCGAGGCTGAGGAGTGTCGTCGACAATATTTTCAAGATCTCCAATATCGACACCGTCGCCGCCAGCGGCAGCCATCAACGACTTGTGGCGGCGTTCCTCCATTTCGAAAACCAGACGGCTCAACTCATCCATCTCGCTTTGGATATCTCCAAGAACATTATTCCAGAGTTCTTCCCACTCCATCGCGATTTCGACTTGTCCTTTGACAATGTTTAAGGACGCTTTGATATTGGCCCACTCTTCGATGATGGATTCCATTTGAGAAACAGCGCGAAAGAGATCATCGGGTGGTACGCTGGCTATGTCTTCGCGGCCTTGCAGCTCCTCGATGGCACCGACGTAAACTTTGATCAATTTCTCAAAACGATGGATGGCGCTTTCCACTTCCTCCAATCCTTCTCGGCCACCCGCGGCCGCCCACTCGACGTCATCATCGCTGTCCAAGCCACTGATGACCTCGGATGCCTTGTAAATCCAGCTCCTTATCTGTTCAGCGGCGTTGATGAGGGCTTTGGATGCGACTTGTGCGGTCGGGATAGCAGAAACCTTGCTGGACAAGGACTCGGCATCGGGGAGTTGAAGGGATGTTAGTTGGGCAAGCTGGTTGGCGAAAGATGCGCGTGAAAGCGTGTAAATGGAGCCAGGTCGCTGATGACCGGGATTGAAATAAGAGTCAAGGTCGGGCGTGAACTCGGCTGCTGGAACGGGCGGCGTGTCTTTCGGAGGCGGAGGCGGTGGCTGCTCGGAGGGGGACTGAGCAGTGCTACGTTCGAGATGCTCCCGTCGAGTTTCGAGTTGGACCTTGGTGCCGTTTCCATTGGTGTGGTCAGGCAGGCGGTATTTGTGCTGCGTCTCCATGTCCAGAGGTTCGGTGGTTATTATCTCGGGTATGACGAGAGACGTGCCCTGGGCAACGTCTAGCGACAACGACAATACTCCAGTGTAGGGCTCTTCTCTAGAGCCGGTTGAGGATGCGGTTGTTGGTCTCGGACCGTCGGATGGTGTGATGCCCTTCCACGGGCGACCGCGACGGTAGATCCTGGACCCGAGAGAACTCGCCTTGTGGTTCTCGTCGATTTTGCGGATTTGGTCTTCAGGCAGACGCCCAATGTTATCTTGTTGCGTGGGGGGATCGTTGGCCGATTTCTTGTGAGAGGTGAAGCCAAGGGCTTTTAATCGTGCGGCGAGGTTGGGCGAGGGTCTACGAGTTTGTTTCGTTATTTTTCTTGTTTTGGGGGAGCCCGACGGCGTGGTGCTTGCGGATTGCGCAGTCGTCGGGTGGTCGCGGGCCGAGCTTGCGGGCGATTCGTCGTCGGCCGGCGGCGGTTTGTTTTGGGCGGCGGTGTCGACGACGGTGTTGTTGTTGTTTACAACATGGGGAGGTGGGTTTAATTGGGAAAGTTGCGGGCTGGAGACGTCAGAGATGTCCAGGTCCAGGTGTGCTGTAGCAGCGACAATTGGGGTCTGGGGTGAGTCTTGTGGCTGCTGTGGGTACTGCAGTTGGTTCCGGGAACACGAAGTGTTGGAAGGGACCGTAGCGTCATTGCTGCTGCAACTCGCTTCCGGCTCTGCAGCCAACACTTCGTCGACCGACATTTGTTTGGCTTGTTTCGCGAGCAAACCTTCAACCTAGCCACCAACCTCGCTCCGTCCTGGCCTGGGTGCCTCGAGAGGATCTCGCGCGCCTCCAAATAGCTGGATACTTTCTACCGTTTGCTACGCTACAATACTGTATTTGTATCGTACGTGTCTGGTCAGAGACGAATGACAGCGGCCGAGCCGGCTCGTGGGCAGGCTGGGTCTGGTGGTCCTGAGGTCGAGTGATAACTGGGTCGTTGACTGATCCCCGCCGGGTTCAGTCGGGTCTCCCGCAGTCCGTCGACTTGGAAAAATCAATGAGCGGTGCTGGAATGCTGGGAATGTCGGATGCCTGAGCGAACTCGTCAAGCGCACTGTTGTCAATGCCTTAGCGTCAGTGGGGCTGGGTGACAAGGGATTCTGGGGGAGCCTGTGAGCCTGTGGACGGGAATACAGTCGTTATTGGAGAAGGCGTGAGTATGTGCTATGTATGTGTGTGCGCTGCAGCGAGACGCCGCTCGGTGCTGGCGTGATTCTATGGACCACGCAGTTCGGGGGACGTAGAACAGAAACGGTATGTGACAGACGTGATGAGGTAACCGGGTTTCGTGGCGTGGGAAGTGCCTTGAAAGAAGGTGGTGGCGGATCGACTTGCAGCCGGCGGATCGATTCACAGTCGGCGGAATATTAGTTCGGTTTCTACCTTAGACGGCGGCCATCGATTAGATCCGATACGGTGCGTACTGGGTTGGTCCTTGCTTGGGTACAAGCCTGTGGGAGGGAAGACGTGGAAAAGGAGACGAGTAGTGGAAAGCGGTCGTTGAGGCGATGAGTAGAGATATCACGTCCCTAGGTAGGTAGGTAAGGAACTCATAGAGAGGTTGTGGTACCTTGGAAATACGAGAAAGACAGAAAGTCGATGGAAGGGAAGAAGGAGAGATTGAAGGATCGGGCAGCAAGAACGCTGTAAAACGGGACGAGAGGCAGTGACGATGAAAGTTAAAATACGGTATGGCCATTAGTCAACGCAAACAAGAGAAAGAAAGCACTGGCCAGAATAAGGAAAGAATGTGCGCGACGATGAGGAGCAGCATGAGAGGATAAGAGGGGGGGAAAGGAAACGAGCGCCTTCCAAAATGCGAATGAAAGCCCAGTCGATCCAATGGATTATTTGGGAGCGAGTCGGTGGAAGAAACACCTCGGCGACATGCACGAGACATACAAGACAGACAAGACCTGGTCCTCTTTCTTCTCTCCTCCACCCAACAACCATCCTGCGGTGATTTGACTGATTCTGGTCCCAAGTTACGGATGCTACAACAAGCTGGTCCCTTGTCAAGGTAACATGCAGCAGTCTGGAGCTCCCCTCGCTCGGCTACTACTCGACAAACGGGACGGGACGAGCGAGACCAAGACCAGTAGGTGCTTGCTCTATCTGAGGATGACTTCTCTGTCTGCTTGCAATGCCGTACAGACACGGCAATGTTGTGGGCGAGTGCAAATATCACTTTTGGCTATCATGGAATCGACAGGGCGAGACGTTCAACAACGCACGTTGAATTCTCTCTTTTCCCATGCCTCCTACAGAGGTGCCAAGAGAAATGTCCTGTTGTCCACGCTTCCCCAGCCAGTGGTTGCCATCGGCCGTTGGCCAATCTCGCTTTGCATTCGTTGGCAAATCACATAACGTTGATAATGATACTTCACTACCTAGCTACCAACTAACCACATGAGGTAGCCAGCCGGTTCTCCCCTATTATCCTTCACCGGAGCTCTGGCTCGAATGGAACCGACGGTTGCCAGACAAAGAAGGCAGCATCGACAGCACCTAGGGGACGCGCTAACACGCCTGATTCAAGTTCCGCACGTTTGTCCACCGAAAGTATGCTACCTAGTTTACTGCGTAACAGCAGCGGAGTGGGTTAGCCGACAGGCTGGTCAATGACCATCCCCTCATCCTTGTCGTCCACGAACCAAGAGTTCATTACCCTGGCGCTCGGGAACTCATCTGGTGGACCACCACACTGCTCTAATGAGTGAGTATTTGGCCCTGTGTATGGAGTGCTTATTTCCGCTAGTTGCGACGTTGCAGTAGCATCACCACTTGCGGCAGTCCAAATTCTCCTCTTGGTCAACCCTGGGCGCAACGACCGATGCTGTTCCCAGTTCTGGACTGGTCATCCTCCAGATGGCCGGGTGCCCTGGCATGTGGAAGGCTCTTGGAAGATTGGATGAGCCAGGGGGCCCTGCTTGCGAAATGGGGTCGGTGGATCAGGGCCCGAGGTCCGTGGGCCGCGCCCAGTTCCAGAGAGCTGGCTGGACATGTGTTCTTCGCTTCTTGGTCCAGGGTGGTGGCAGCGGGGCACAGGTTGTGATTGCGGGTTGGCTAGACAATCTCTCCCGTGCGTTTCAAAGAATCCTTAACCCAAGCCGTCTTTCGCCTGTTTAGTTTCTCGCACATGTTGATTGACTTGTTCGAAGGCAGCCAGCCCACCGTGTGTTTCTGGTTAGCTGTGACGACGCAGCGAATCAACACATTGGGAGGGAATGGCAAATGCCATATATCATGTGCATGTGCGGATTATGCACTGGTAGGTAAAGGTGCCTCCGGAATGAACCGCGGCACACCTAGAGCAGGCTAGGTACTGCCGCATCGCTATGCATGTTGAGCCGTCGAGCCGTCTGACTTATGCAAGGGACGGGCACACTTGCACGCTAGGTAGCTAGTATCATAATGCTTAAACTAGATAGGGTAGGATGGATGTCTCTCCATGTCTGACGTACGTCGCTTGCAAGCCACGGCACGATGCAAATCTGCATTCACAGACGTACATAAACTAGTCTAAGTACGGTGGTGCATAGGTAGTCATTCGAGTAGTGCAGCGCCACCGATAGTGTAGTTTGATAGTATTGAGTGGAGATCTCATTGTCGTTAGGAAACTACATAAAACCATCCATTGCATTAAGGGGAACAAACGCCCAGGGTTAGAATGGATACGTAGATGCGAGAAACAAGAGAGAACTGTCAAGTCACGGACTAGGGCCAAGAACGTCTGGCAAACAAGACAAGACAAGGAGCCGCTGCCTAGGGACTCCCAAACTGTTTGATCCCGTCTTCAGGTTGACTTACTCAACTTAGATGCGCCCTTAGGAATAACCCGTTGGTTTACACAGGTATACAGATAGAGATGGTAGGATTGGCGGCGGGTTGCTGTTACGGATGCTGTTCCCTCCGGCAACACCAGATAGCGCTAGATCGACGCCAATGACCATTCGACCATCGGACGGAAATTGTTGCGGGGGGGATTGGTCTGGAGAGGTCGTGGGACAGGCCCGGCAGCTGGTGCAATTGCGGATAAGGCGAAGGAGGAACTGCCCTTGACGCCATGTGGTCGAGGTTGCGCAACAACGATGTTTCGATTCGATTCCCCTACATGAGGTGTCGTTCTCGCCATTTGTTGGAGTCTAACAGATGCTTGTTCGCCGATCAACCGAGTTGCCAGCTGGACAAAGAGGGGATGTACACTACGCCTGGGGTTGATTGAGGGTGCTTGGCTAATCATGCAGTCAGGAAACAGAGAGGGTCCTTTGGCGGAATGAATAAAATTATCCATCCACTCGTGTGCTTTGTTGTCCGGACGAGTTGCAGGAAATTGGCCAATATGGGGAGCCCCTAACATTGAGAATGCCATTGCCACGGGAGATACGACTGAATGACGGGGAACCGACAGCAGAAGAGAGACAGAGAGACGGAGGGAGACCATCAGTAGCTAGGTAGGTAGGTAGCTACCTAATTAGCTGCTAGCCAGCCAGCTTGATGCCCAAGTGACACGGTCTTTGCGGCGTCTTGAGTCAAAAGTCTTGGTCTGCGCATCGATGCATGTCTTGCTGCAGCTTGGCCACCTCGATACCTGTATGTGTGTATGTATGCATGTATGTATATCGTTGCTGAGTTGACATGAACGAGTTCCCTCCAAAGCTGGTTGCTGGTTTCCTGGTGCATCGTGCAGCTGAATAAGAAGACGGTGGTTCCCTCTCTTCCTGGGCTTGCCGAACTTCAACCCTCCAAATCCGTTGCACTACAAACACTAGCATCTTGCATCTCTCACAAGTGCGAGGACCAAGCTCCGTTTCTTCTACATCACCCTGCCAGCGAGACGGCTGAGCCGCAACCTGTCAACAAACGTCCGTGTAGGATCCTACAAAGAAACAAGTTTTCGAGCCAACCCAGCAGCGCCGATACACCTACGAAGGGCAGCAATCTACATCCGCAGAACCCAGACCACACCTACCTTACCATACCATACAAACCAACCAGTGGGATAGGGCAGAGCAAGTCCCCTGGCCCGTTCCCACCTTCCCCTCTCCTTTACATCGTGACTGGAGCACCCACCCCACATTTGGAGACAACGCGACGTTCAATTTAAACGGTTCCCTCTGCTCCCCTGCAGCCCACCCGCGCCACTCCATTGGACCCCCAATTTGCCCGCTGGAGACTTGTCTCGTCATCTTCGCCCTCGGTCCTCCTCCAACGGAGAGCCAGCAAGTTCCACTGACGCAGCTGGAACAAGGCTCCAGACCGGACAGACCAAACACATCCGCCCACTGCGCAACGCACCGCACCGCACCGTACCGGCGCTGCCACTTGCACTCTCACCTGCTGCTGTCTGTGGTCACACCCTATACAAACCCCTGACGCCCCAAAAGTCGCGTCGTGTCACAGCTTCCAGGAACAAGCATACCTAGCTAGGCGCACCCTAGGTTCACACACACACACTCTCTCTCTCTCACACATTCCCTCAACTTGCTAACGCACGCACATAACTTCCTTGCCCTTCTCCTCCTGAACCTGCGGTGCCGGCCCTTCCTTTCGCCTTACCGTCACCGAACCTGCCTATGACCTGGGGCGCTGACTGGCCGGCGTATTAGGTAGTCTAGAGGTAAACTTTCTCTGTTCTGCTCCATCCAGCTGAACCTGGCAGCCGCTCCTTGGGTCTTCACCTTTACGAACCTATTTCCCGTACGCCCCTGGAACCACCAGCACGCGTTTCTTCGTTACAACCTTCTACCATTCGCCACTGGACGCTGCTGTGCACCCAGTCTCGTTTGACGGCTTCTTGCGCAGTCCCTTTGCCTGCTCTGCATATGCCTAACGGCGACATTGGTTGCCTCCGTCCCTCTCTCGCGTTGGTTGCCCACTTGGCTAAGACGAGTCACCAACGACCTATTTTCCCATCCCATCACTACGGCACCTTCTGTCGGCTCTGAACCCTATAGGTCCAAACTTCGCACTGTTCTCGCTTCTTCGGCCGAACCAAACACGCGACTTTCTTCTCAACCCGAGGTTATGGCCACGGCAAACGAGGAACCGCCTTCTTTCCGATGTGATTCGCCCTCGCCCGACATGTCACCGACTCCCGCCATCGGCGCTTGCCCCGAGCTGTCCCGCTGCGTGTCAACGGCCTCCTCCACCTCCCATGAGTCCGCCACCGACCGCGCCTCTCGCGACTCCCTGGGAAGCTTCCAAGGCAGCTCGTCCTCCCGACAGTCCTCCGGAGCGTACAGCCGTCGCTCAGATGCGAGCATTGTGTCCCCACGGCAGTCAACATACGGCAAGGAGGGCGTAAGCCGCTCTTCCAGCCGCCGCCGCGGGTTCGTACGGCCGCAGGGCACCGACTTCGCTGCGAGTGCCCGGCATAGGGAGAGCGTTCTGAGCTTGGGAAGCATTGCCCATCTGCAATACTACTTTGCCCGCACCGGTCTCCTCGACGGCAAAGGCGCGCAGCTGGCAAGGAAGAACAAGGCGAAGGGGGGGTTGGACCTGTCGTCCATCAGCAGCTCGAGCATGTCATCGCCAAGAATACTTGATTCAGGTGGAAGCAGCCCGGAACTCGGATCCCACCAATTTGATGCTGGGTCCATTACGGGATCGCCCACGGAGGAGGATGACTACTATTCTGACGAGTTCGAGGAGGACCCGGATGTTCTGCCGCCCACCGCTAGTACCTACATCCACAGGAACAAGCCAGTCCCCAAGCCGCCAACGATACAGGAATTGAAGGCGGACCTAACGGGTTCTCTCGAGAAGGCTGCGGCGGCAACAAGGCGCGCCAAAGTTCACAAAGAGCCGCTGCCGGAAATCCCCGAGAGGAAGCAGGAAAACCAGAGCACGCCTAAGAAGGGTCAGGGCCAGGGTTGGCACGAGGTTCAGGGCATGCACATTCTTGATGTCATGACGCTGGCCATTCGCGCTGCGAGGAATTATTACACGGCCCATGAAGTTCCAGAGCGGCTGGATGCCATCAAGTCTGAGAAGGAGATCCGCGCAGAGTTGCTCTCTGTAATGGAAACTTTGAAGCAGATGGCGACCCGCAACTGGGCCGGCGGAATGAAGGACGAGGAGCTTCAAATTCTGGATTCATGGATCCGGGGGCTGTTTGACATGCTCAAGAAAGAGGAGGAGATGGTGGAGGCCGAGAAGGCGCAGCGCAAGACCTGGACCTGGCTTTCGGGCGATTGGACAGGCAAGGAGGTCGAGCGGGAACTGTCCTTTTTGTCATCGCTCGATCCCTCTGCCGGCCCTCTGCCGGAATATACACCTGCGGCCGACGCGACAGACTTGCCCACGCCCTTCCTCGAGAATTGGCAAAATGGTATCCGGCTCGTCGAGCTGCATAATGCGGCGGTCAAGAGGTCGAAGCGTCGGTTCGGCTTGATCACCTCGTTCCACACCGACACAGACAAGCCGTACCGGTGCGCCGACAACATTCGGTACTGGGCCAAGGCAGCGGAGCTGCGTTGGGAGGTCTTCCTTAAAGTAGACGCTCTCGGCATCGTCTACAACAACTCCCCCGAAGTCTGGCTTAACTTCGAGAAGGCCATCATGGCTTGGAGCCGCAAGGTCCGCGAGGAAGTAACGTCTGAACTCCTGAGCTGAGTTGCGAGTCACCCTCAACCGGTTGTCGTCATTACGATTAATGCACCTCCTCAATACCCGTATTTGTTTCTGGAGTTTTCATGGTGAATTTTGAAATTTACCTCGTCACATTTACTTACCCGCGGGAGGACTGCAATCTATGCAACGCGCATACGCGTTTACTACCATTACGCATCTTATTATATCAATACCTAGCTTTTGACACGGGTAGTTTCGAGTATGAGACGTTAGGTCGTCATTGTCAAAAAATGCAAGATAGGGCACTCAGGCGTTGGACAGTCTATTCTTGCTTTTTCTTTTGCCATTCATAGTACATATTTGGAGGTCGTTCCTCCTAATTTAATTTGGTTCAAGATCAGGCCCTTCATCCACGCCTCTGAACTCGGTTTCGTTTCTACCACTTGACGTGCCTTCCCTCATTTACTGCTTATGTGACCAGACGTTGAATGTTGTAAAACTTGACCTCTAACTAGATTGCGTCTCGTTTGGTCGTCTTCATTGACTAGACACGGCTGGATGCATGCTGGAGCGAACGGATCGGGACAACCATTTTCCGGTGCCGAGGTGGCGGCCAATTGAGGCCCACCTGGCAGAGCTTCAGCGGCTGGCTGTATGGCGCTAGTCGGAGCTGAGCCGTGCTCTGTGGGAGGCAGAAGGCTGCAGTGGGAGGTACGTCGACACCTCAACCTCCGCAAACAACGATCCGATTACAACAAGCTATCCTACCGACCAACCAACCTTCCTGGCCCCCGATCCTGACCTGTTGCGACGCAGCCACTTTGTCTATTCCCTCGACGAGAAGCCGACGGTACACCTCTAGTTCTTTTTTATTTTGCCTTTTGTCAATCACATAACCAGGGATGTCTTCCGACGACGAACGCCAGAAGGCTCTCGACTCCTACCGGGCCAAGCTGCTCGAATCCCGGGAGTGGGAGGCCAAGCTCAAGTCCCTCCGGCTCGAGATCAAGGACCTGCAGCGGGAGTTTGACAGAACCGAGGACAACATCAAGGCGCTGCAGAGCGTCGGACAGATCATCGGCGAGGTGCTCAAGCAGCTCGATGACGAAAGATGTAAGTGATAGCATGGCCTCGCCGTCCTTCGACAACGAGGGATCTTCTCACCTGTTTCCGCCACCATCATCTCCGCCCACCCAAGCAACCCCCATCGCCCCTCCTTTCAACAAGCAAGGACAGTTCCTGCTGACCACCGCTCTTTCTCTTCGTATAGTTATCGTAAAGGCGTCGTCCGGTCCCAGATATGTTGTCGGATGCAGATCAAAGGTCGACAAGGTCAAGCTCAAGCAGGGCACGCGGGTGGCTCTCGATATGACAACACTCACCATTATGCGTATGCTTCCCCGAGAAGTGGACCCCCTCGTCTACAACATGTCTCTGGAGGACCCCGGTCAGGTTAGCTTCGCTGGAATCGGTGGCCTCAACGACCAGATCCGCGAGCTGCGCGAGGTCATCGAGCTGCCGCTCAAGAACCCCGAGCTCTTCCTGCGCGTGGGCATCAAGCCGCCCAAGGGTGTCCTGCTGTACGGACCCCCCGGCACGGGTAAGACGCTCCTTGCCCGTGCCGTGGCGAGCAGTCTCGAGACCAACTTCCTGAAGGGTAAGTGGAGTGTCGAACGTAGGAGGCCTAACACACGGCATGCTAACAATGACGAATTGCAGTGGTGTCGTCAGCAATCGTAGACAAGTACATTGGAGAGTCCGCCCGCCTGATTCGCGAGATGTTTGGCTACGCAAAGGAGCATGAGCCCTGCATCATCTTCATGGACGAAATCGATGCCATTGGCGGTCGTAGATTCTCGGAAGGAACTAGTGCGGATCGCGAGATCCAGAGAACGCTGATGGAGCTACTCAACCAGCTTGACGGTTTCGACTACCTTGGCAAGACCAAGATCATCATGGCGACGAACAGACCCGATACCCTTGACCCCGCTCTGCTCCGTGCCGGACGTCTCGACCGCAAGATCGAGATCGCCCTCCCGAACGAGGTCGGCCGCTTGGAGATTCTCAAGATTCACGCCTCCGGCGTCGTGACGGAGGGCGAGATCGACTTTGAGAGCGTGGTGAAGATGAGCGACGGCCTCAACGGTGCAGATCTGAGAAACGTCGTCACAGAAGCGTAAGTGGTCATATAAACCCCCTTGTCCACCCTCTGCTGCGTCTACGGAACAGCGACGGCTAACACCGAGAATATAGCGGTCTGTTTGCCATCAAGGACTACCGAGATGCGATCAACCAGGACGATTTCAATAAAGCGGTGCGCAAGGTTGCCGAGTCAAAGAAATTGGAGGGCAAGCTCGAGTACCAGAAGCTATAAGGTGACGGAGCGTCTCGCCATGACCGTTTCACAGGAGAGAGGGGGAGAGAACAAGACCTCACGGGTGGTGGGCGGAGCAGGACCAAAGGAAAAAAGACATTTTAGAAGGACGGCTGGGACGAAGCACCATGGTTCTTGGCCGCTCTTTGGGGGGTCTTTTTCTTTTAATGTGTTAAACAGTGTACAATACCCGAGTCCACGGTTTGGGGTTGTTTGCAAATGGGGCATCATAGAAACATACGGAGTGGAATAGAGGCAGCTACGAGGGCCCCGAGCATCAGAAGAGTGCCATGTGTGCCAAATGAAACGGTACATTAACGGCAAACAGAATGGATCAACGTGGACTGGGGCAGGTAACACCTCGATTTGTTCTAACTGCCAGAGGAAAAAGCGACTCTGCAAGACAGAAACGGATCCCACGAAACTCGCAGAAGAGTGCCGCGTGTGTCACAAGTGCCACGTCAATCTGCAGTGCCTGCAGCAATTCCGAAGCCTGGGTGAGGGGAAAGAAACAGGTGGCCAAGGACAATGCCTCGGACGAGGACTCGGAATAATGGCCCGGGCGAGTCGCCGAAAGGCTTGATGTGACCCAGAGGCGTCAAGACTTAATGCGTTGCTACATGCATGAACCTCCCCGCCTTTGAGCGTAAGCCATAGAAATATATCTTTGATATACCATTGTTTCTGACTGTATACTTGCGTGCGTGTTTCGTTGTGACCTTCTCCTGATGACCCTTGACCTACCGGCCGGCGCCTTTGCGGCGGCTTCAGCTCCAGGTCTCTTGCAGAAACCTGTTCCGCTGCGCGTTGTAGTGGCGTAGTTGTAAATTGACAACTCTAGTGTGTTGAAAAGGTTCCATAGCGGAGGACACCGGGACAACGCTGGTACCATCGAAATCGAAGGAGTCGTATATGACAGTGATGCCAGCCCAGCTGTGGACGGGTCTATCGGGTCAGATAACGGCAACAACACCTAGGCCTGGATGGGGCTCCCTGTATCCGGCTGACCACTTTATCTATTTTTACTACTATTAGCTTCACTTTTAGGTATGGGCTACTATTATATCTATAAGATTAAGTAGTCAGGCTATAGTCTCTCCATTATCCTCAGCACCACAGCAAAACCTTCCAAGTCTGGTTCTCCCTTTTTATATCACAGATCGATTGCTAATTCAGATCGACCAGAACAGGCGCAACCACGTTCAAATGCGGCCACGAAGGCCAACGCCAAGCCCGGGGGTATCACCTGTCGTATTACCCTCCAACTCTTGCCGTCAAGACTCCTGCCTTTTCCAACGAAGTTACCACGATGATCGGTATTGACGTTCCTCACGCCACGCCTGGTATCGACGCCCCTGCATGACCATGTCTGTGGACCAGAATGCCACTTTCTACTCAGCAGCTGTCAATGCCAATGGCTACAGCGTCGAAATACAGTTTCCGATCAACGCTCCAAACTTCCTCAACCGCTTGACATTCACCTGGCACGAGCGCAGCATAGTGTGCTTTTAGCATCTCCTTTGAGACGAAGTGGCAGACCAGGGTCAGTCTTTATCGAAGCGCCTTTCGCTTGTTACCCTGTCCGTAGATTTGGGAGGAAGGGGAGGGAGGGGTGACAGTAGGCATGTCTCCAGGGGTAGTTGAGTGGCGGGAAGCTGGGAAGCGGCTCCGTTCTTGAGGCTATTGACGACGCACAGCCTCAACTGGGGGGGGGGAGAGGCTGGTACGGGAAGCTCAGCCGACGCCACGTCCCGCCACGCCAACAGAAAAGACGGCGCGTGTACAGTAGATCCTCAACCGCGAGAACCAATTTTTAGAAGCTCTTGCCTAGCCCCTTCCGCGAGTCCATCCCCCCGGGGGAAAATGAAGGGGCGGGGGGAGCTGGCGGTGAGCAAGCCGTATCGGACGAGTGCTACGCCGTCGTGTTCGCCGCCGGACACAGGCCTCCCAAGCATTCCGATAGACCCGGACGCAGCAGTAGTAAGCGGTAGGGCTGGACGGGAGAGGACTGGGCAGGGTGCGTCCGTGGGAACATTCCAGAGCCACAGCAGGTAACTAGCTAGTGGGCGAAGGGTGTGTGGGCTCTCAGGTGCCTTTCTCGAAGCTTGTCTTGGCGGCTTGCCTGCCTACCCGCTTGTCTGTCGGGCAGCTGGAGAGAAACAACATCTCGCAAGATACCTCCCGTTTCTCGCACCGGGAACTTGCACCGACCAGGACGCGAGCAAAACGAGAACAGGCCGGAGAGAAAAAACAAAACAAAAACAAAGCACATACTTGCGATCCTGGCTGACGGGGGCCGCAGCCCGTACGCCTGGGGAAGATCGTAGGCCCTGGCCTGCCGTCTGCAATTCGACGAGCCCGACGAGCCCGTCCGCGCAAAGGAGGGCTGATGGGATTATTGCTGCATGCGGATAGTGGGGGACTCCAGCCGAGACCACCTCATGTCATGGGCGATCCAGCACGGCGACGAATAGAGACAAAGGTCAGCCACATGCCTCTCGATGCAAGCTCTTTGTCCGTGAGACTTGGGATATGGGCGAGGCAACTGGGACCACTGCAAGCGGGTAGTCGACGGCGGGCGTAACACCATTTTTCAAGACGGCGGCAGGAACCAGCATCGCGGACTCTTCTAGGCTGGCTGGATAGTTTCCTCGCAGAGGGTAGGGGGAAACCCGATGAACCCGCCGTGTCTGCGTGACCTGGATCATCCCCCAAACGCATCCTTCCTAAGCTCGAGGGACCGTGGAACATGGCACCCACCTTGGCATCTGACATCAGAATGCTCGCTCCAGATCGTGAACTTGGGCGACAGGACGAGCAGTTGTACACTAACAGGAGACGCGCGCGCGCGCGCTCGAGGCTGCCGTGCCGGCCTTCGGACAGGCCACAACCGTGTGCGTGCCGCCTGTCGGCCGGGTTGAGTTTGCCGCACGCTAGGCCGTTGAAATGGAGAGGCGAGATGGGCGGTGGCACTGGAAGATGCTAGATGGTGATTTGCAGGAGAGGCCGATCTGGCAGGGTTCTCTGCTCGATGCCGGTTGTTATTTTTGGACAATTTTATAAACTACAGTACAGATACATACAATACGGAGGGGACGACAGGTCGCCCCCTTTTCTGGGCCCGTTCTCGCAATGGTCACTGAGGCTGTACCTGTCTTAGCGTGTCGCTCTATTCTCATTTTCTCTCTCTCTCTCTCTCTCTCTCTCTCTCTCTCTCTCTCTCTCTCTCTCTCTCTTTCTTCCTCTTCGTACCCGGGACGGGGCGCCCCACACTGCCCCTGTCTGGCCCCCTCCATGGATGCAACCAGCAACGGAGCCAAGCAGCAAGAGTTGGAAGCAGGAGACTCGAGCTTGGGATTTCCCGACGCCTGCTGTTGCAATGCCGACGATCCCCACTGGATTCTTTTTTAGCGCTTGACAAGCAGGGTGTCCGTGGCTCTCTAATTGGAGACGGGGACCAGGCAATACGAAAGGGAAGGGGTCGAGAAAGCTATGATGTCGGTGACGGAAGGGCATGGCCGGGACGACGAAGGCAGATAGCCGTCCGCATCAACACACGAGAAAAGGGGGATGTCTTTGAGGCAACACCAAGAAGGGGTATGATGGCCGAATCGGGGTGGCTTGCGACGAAGACGTTGAGCTAGCGGCGGCCTTGCTTTTGTCTCGTGTTGTGTTTCTGCCACTTGGCTTCGTTGTTGTGGTACCTAACTAGGTAGGTTATGGTTGTGTTTACCTCGTGTTGATAGGTAAGTACAGTAGTAAGCCAGGAGGTTGTTAGGATAAGGCGGTCTCGGGTCGGATCTTGAAGTCGAAGCAGGCAAGGCAAGGATTGGATGATGTGAGGGCACATGGAACGAGCACGTATTCAAAGTGAGGGAGGTAGTGAGGTACCCTGGTTAGTGTGTACTTGGGTGCGTGTGCGCGAAAAGTAAGGCACCTCACCTATGTTACCTAGGTTGTTAGTCGGCAGGGTAGTAGTGAGGTCCATGACGCCAGAGAGGAAGAGAGAGGATGCGACAGAGCTTTGGGGTGCTAGTCGAGGAAGGAAGAAAAGACAAAGGCAAGGGATCCCGAAGGCTGACCATGATGTTGGCGAAGGAGCGAAAGTGGGATGCAGTCAGAGGAGCGAAGAAGAGTTGGGACGATGCTGAGCTATGAGGCGGCGGCAGTAGTGTGTGTGGGAGGCTGAAGCTGACTGTAGTGTGTGTACCTACCTAGCTTGGCTGTTTTGGCGCCTGCTTGCTTGCTGCCGAGTTTCCATCCATCCAGAGGAGCGGTTGTTGTTGGCTTGCTTGGCTTGGCTTGGGAAGCGCAGCGTCAGACGGTGGCAGGTGCAGTGCGGCGACTCTTTTTTCTCGCTTTCCCAGCGGCCGGTTCTGGAATGGAAGCGACGAGAACAAACGGAGTTTGATGGATTGTTGGCTACACCGGCTTCCATCTTGCCGCTTGAGTAGACAGACTGCACGAGAGCCGAAGAAAAAAAGGCAGATATCGCGGGTGTTTACACCAGGTACTTACCTAGTTGGTATTCTCATTGCGCTGGATGGATCGACCCTTCACCCCGCCGGCATTACTATATCCGTAACAGTCGGTTTGGACAAAGAAGCAAGTCTCCTCCAGAGGTAAGATTTTGTGGCGGTACGTATCCAGGGCGATCTCCTAAGCTACCTACCTAGGTAGGTAGGTAGGTAGGTACAGTACCTACGAAGCAGTGTAGTGTAGTGTAGCAGCAGTCTCAGGCTAAGAGGGCACCTTGAGGGACGTGGGACACTGAATGGATATGAAGGCGGCAGGAAGTAAGTGGTGGGCGGGTTCACGCTCCTGCCTCTGCTGCGCCTGCCGTCCGTCAGAAGAAACAAAGTAAGAGACAGACAGACAGACAGCCTCCGAGTAGGATCCCGGCCAGTCATCAGCCCGCATCAGACAACATGTCTGTCAGTTTCTGTCTGCACAGTTGTTTCCATCAAGCTAGAGATGAACGGATTTCACCAGGTTGTGCCTACGTGGAGATGTGCAGTCAACGCAAGGTTCCATGAGAATCGTCATGCTGTGGTCGCTGCTGCAGGCAGGTGGTGCCAGCAGGAACTGAAGCTACTCTGTTGTTGCCGGTGAGGCGGGGAGGACAGGGGAGGGCAGGGGGAGGAGGGGGTCCTCCAGAAAACCTGCCCCTCACTCGCTGCATTTCATTCTCAGCTTTCCCAGCGGCCTGTCTTAGGCACAGGCCCGCGTTTCCCTTTCTTTGCTGGTTCATGCCACTCGCCCCTACCCCTGAACGCTGTCCGGTCGAATCCAGATCCATTTTCGTTGCCCCAGCGCCTGCTTCCCTGTCACGATAGGTATGTCAGACAACGCTTCACTGAATGGAGTTTTGGGAGAGCGAAGCCGCTTGGCACCCAGCACGCCCCAAACAACCTACCAAGCCAAGGCCATCCGGCCGCTGTACCTTGTCCGATAGGTATCGGCCCGCCCAGGCATAGTGTACATACAAACCAACAAACGATAACAATGACAACACAACAGCCGTCTCTTGACCCTGGCAAAATATATTCATTGAACAAACCCGGTGACCTCAACATGAGAAACAAGAGCTTGCATCTGCCGCCCATATCGCCCGTGCCTCAGCCAGCCTACCTAGGTAAGCAGGTATAAGACTTGCCTACGCATTCATTCAGAATATAATCTCATCTTCTTCACCGGCCAAAAACTCAAGCCACTTGGGCTCTCGAGCACAGTCTTTTTTGACGTCCATCTGCCAAATCCACAAGGCCCTCCCTCGTGCAATTGCTTCTGGGATTCTTGGTTCCTTCCATTCTAGGTATTCGTGAAGTCTGGGGCCAAGTACCTGGTTCTCCCTTCATCTTGGCTTCATCCTTCCTCCTAAAGTACTCTTCGTCCTCGTCCTCAACCTGTGCCGCGCCGCGCCCTCTCCATCATCCACCGATACGAGCACGCCCCTGCCACACCCCGCCCACCACCCACCTCCACGCCTCTGGGCGCTACACTACTGCGTATTCTCTCCACGTACACAATACGCTCCCCTCCTCTCGTTTTCCGACCAGTTGACCAGCAACACATAAAGCTGCTCAGCTCCCGCCTCCTGAACTGACCTGGCCCTGCTCACACTCTCTCGACTCAACTATCCATCTCTCTCTCTCTCTCTCGCTCTTCTTGATACCCCACCGCCTCCTCCACGCCCCCAGTCTTTGACTCCCTCTCTGCGAATTGCTCTTTTACGTTCTTGTCGGGGTCTTCTATTGCGTTGAATCAATATGTGGTACGTCTACCCCCCGATTCTCTCCCCGCTCTCCGGCAAGCTTGCCCGCAGCCCGTCCTTCCACTTCCACATAGTTTTTTTTAGTTTTCTTTTTTCACCAGCTGAGAAAACGAACGTGGACGGCGGCCGCAAAGGCAATTGTCACTACAGTAAGCAGTAAGCTGACGGGAACCTCCCAATAGTGGCATTTTCGGCTACGTCAACTACCTGGTGGAGAAGGACAGGAAGTTCATCCTCGACACTCTGGTGAACGGTGAGTACACCGCCTCCCCCTGAATAGCTCCCATTGGAGTCTTTGAGCTCCACCCACTCCTAAGAGCCATTTGGCTGACAAGCCACTGTCTCTCGTCAGGCCTGTCTCGTCTCGAGTACCGCGGATACGACTCGGCCGGTCTGGCAGTCGACGGCGACAAGAAGAACGAGGTTTTCGCCTTCAAGGAAGTTGGCAAGGTTGCCAAGCTCAAGGAGCTCATTGCCGAGTCCAAGGTCGACCAGACCAAGTACTTCGACTCACATGCCGGCATTGCCCACACTCGCTGGGCTACTCATGGCCCCCCGTCTCGTTTGAACTGCCACCCCCACAGGTACGTGTGGACCTTCCAAAAAAACAGCAGCAGACTCTCCCCATGAGCCACCTCCCCGCCAACGACTCTGCAACTAGCTAACCTTTCCTCGTTCTGCAGATCCGACCCTACTTGGGAGTTCACAGTCGTTCACAATGGTATCATTACCAACTACAAGGAGCTCAAGACTCTCCTGAGCGCCAAGGGCTTCAAGTTCGAGACCGAGACCGACACTGAGTGCATTGCCAAGCTCGCCAAGTACCTGTACGACCAGCATCCAGAGGTTGGCTTCACAGACCTGGCCAAGGCTGTCATCAACGAGCTTGAGGGTGCCTATGGACTTCTGATCAAGTCTGTCCACTACCCTCATGAGGTCATTGCTGCCCGCAAAGGTTCTCCTCTTGTCATCGGTGTCAAGACCCAGAAGCGCATGAAGGTCGACTTTGTCGACGTCGAGTATTCCGAGGAGGGTGTTCTCTCCGCCGAGGCTGCCTCGCAGAACGTTGCCCTCAAGAAGCAGGACAACTTCTTGAACCCCAACGCTCTGCTGGGCGCCCCCGACAAGTCTTTGCTGCACCGCTCGCAGTCGCGCGCTTTCATGACCGACGATGGCATGCCCATGCCTACCGAGTTCTTCCTTTCCTCTGACCCCTCCGCCATTGTCGAGCACACCAAGAAGGTCATGTACCTCGAGGACGACGACATTGCCCACATCCACGAGGGCTCGCTTAACATCCACCGCCTTAAGAAGGCCGATGGCAGCTCCAACGTGCGAACCATCCAGACCCTTGAGCTCGAGCTCCAGGAAATCATGAAGGGCAAGTTCGACCACTTCATGCAGAAGGAGATTTTCGAGCAGCCCGAGTCTGTGGTCAACACGATGAGAGGTCGCCTCGACACCGTCAACATGACCGTCACCCTTGGTGGTCTCCGGTCCTACATCTCTACCATTCGTCGCTGCCGCAGAATCATCTTTATTGCATGCGGCACCAGTTATCACTCATGCATGGCCGTTCGCGGCGTCTTTGAGGAGCTGGCTGAGATCCCCATCGCTGTGGAGTTGGCCTCTGACTTCCTCGACAGACAGGCGCCCGTCTTCCGCGACGACACCTGCGTCTTCGTTTCCCAGTCCGGCGAGACTGCCGACTCCCTCATGGCTCTGCGCTACTGCTTGGAGCGTGGTGCTCTGACGGTCGGTATCGTCAACGTCGTTGGTTCCTCCATCTCCCTGCTCACCCACTGTGGTGTCCACGTCAACGCCGGCCCCGAAATCGGTGTTGCTTCTACCAAGGCCTACACTTCTCAGTTCATCGCCATGGTCATGTTCGCCCTCTCCCTCAGCGAGGATCGCGCCTCCAAGCAGAAACGTCGCCAGGAGATCATGGAGGGTCTTGCTAAGATCCCCGAGCAGATCAAGGACATCCTCACCCAGGACCAGGCAATCAAGGAGCTTTGCGCCAAGACCTTCCAGAACCAGAAGTCCCTCCTTCTGCTTGGCCGTGGTGCTCAGTTCTCCACCGCCCTTGAGGGTGCCCTGAAGATCAAGGAAATTTCCTACCTTCACTGCGAGGCTGTCATGTCTGGCGAGCTGAAGCACGGCGTTCTTGCACTTGTCGACGAGAACCTGCCCATCATCATGATCCTCACCCGTGACGACCTCTTCAAGAAGTCGCTCAATGCCTACCAGCAAGGTAAGCCAAGCTACTAGCAAGCCATGGCCCATTTAAGCTACATACTAACAGTGTTGAATAGTTATTGCTCGTGGCGGCAAGCCCATCGTCATTTGCAACCCCGGCGATGAGGAGTTCAAGGCCAATGAGGCTGAGAAGATTGAGATACCCAAGACCGTTGACGCCCTCCAGGGTATCCTCAACGTTGTTCCCCTGCAGTTGATTGCCTACTGGCTGGCTGTTATGGAAGGTCTGAATGTCGACTTCCCTCGCAACCTGGCCAAGTCTGTCACCGTCGAGTAGATTGCTCGTGTGGAGTGACTGAAGTTTGGTATATTGTCGGCTGCTTCTCGCCATAACGGAGTTGGGTTGCCAAAAGGGATTCGGCTGGCCCTCGGTGCTTTAAGTGTCATAACGGGCTGATTAAGAAGAGGTAGAGGCCATGTCAGATGTGAAGTCCTCTTTGTGTATTACTCTTGGTATGTATTGTGGGAAAATGAGGGAAAGGTCCAGCATGGGTAGATTTCTAAGGGGCCTGTCAAGATAAAGGAGCGTGTTTTTCTGGGGGCGGAGAGGTTAAATGCCGTAGTAAGGCAACCTGAAGAAGCAATGAAAACAAATAGTGTCTATTTCATTTATCGATACATTGGCATGCCTCGTGCCGATTTAACCGATGAAGCCGTCCTCGAGCCCCTCAATGCCTCTCAGTAGTAGTGTTCTCGCATGATCGATCGCCAAGGGCCAGTTGTCCCAAGTAACCAGTCATTGTCATTCCATTCCTTTGTCTCTCTATTTGCCAACCTTGCCCCATAACTCCACTCTATACAACCTGTGTACCATAGCCGCGGATCCGTTCCGCAAACTTCCAGCTCTGCTTCTCGAGCTTCTCGTTCTCCTTCAAGTCAACGCCGTCTTTGGTCACGACAGCGATTGAGTAGTTGTCGGAGCTGCGGGCGTCGCGGTAGAAGAGCACCTTCATGCACTCCTTGATGACCTCAACGGCTTGCTCCTTGGACAGCTTGGCGGCGGCCTCCTCGTCAGGGGCGTAGCGACGCATGATGGGTTGGGCGAGGGCCGAGCCGAAGCCGGTAGCGAGCGAAGGGGAGGTGAAAGTGGTGCCGAGGAGGTCGGCGGCAGCGAGGAAGGGCTTGTTGCTGTCATCAAGACCGGCGACGAGGAGGTGGTTCCAGAGGGGGTCGAAGTCGGAGCGTCGCTTGTAGAGGAGCTTAGAGAGGTATTTGTGCAGGTTCGCGGCGTTGAGACGGGCGGGGGCATCAGCGGACAGGTCGTACGACTCTTCAATATCGAGACCCGAGAGGTGGCGGTCGAGGTACTGCATGTCAGAGACGTCGCCGCCAAAGCCGACTACGGTGGAGTTGGCAAAGGTACGGAGACGCTTAACGTCGGTGAAGCGGGCGAGAGAGCCGTAGGATGCTTTGAGGGAGTTATCAGCCTGCGTTCTGCTTTTGGTTCAAAGGGGAAAAGGGTATGGTGGCGGCGTGGGAGGAGGGGAGACAAACCCAAGTTGTCGGCCGCGATGACGACACCCTCGCTGAACTTGATGGCGATAACTGATGTACCCGTGACGATAGGGGACTGTGTCGCTTGGTTTGGACCGTTGAGGTTCATGTAGGAGCCATCATAGGCACCGTAAACGTCGTCTCTGGGCTGCAAGAAGGGGTTCGGTCTGTTAGTCCATGATGCAAGGCTCGAGGGGATGGAGGAGGGGAGGGCCTGCATACGCGGCCCCAAGCTTGCGGTCTGTGATCCATTGTGGCTGGTGGTGTGTGAATGTGTGCGTAGTTGGGAAAACTGTGAGATTTCGATCGTGGGAAAATGAGGTCGGGCGGAAGGTGGTGGGGGTTTGGCGATGGTCAGTCAATATGTGAGGTCGAATGAAGCTCGGGGGTTGCTGGCTGTGCTGAGCTTCGCGTCCTATGGATGCCTCTCCGGCTCCCTTGGCTGTACCAGGCTACTAGCTGCTGCTCCTGCCGCTGGTGCTTGCTGCGTCAAGGTGGTGCCTGACAAATTGGGCTTCAAGTTTGGCGACTTACCGAAACGGGTCAGCTTGGAAGCTGTCGGAGTGGGCGATGAAATATCAGTACTTGGTACCTCTTTTGATTCGATATCTTCGTGTATGTACGAGTATCCAGTACATACCAGCTCCCGGGGTCAAAGGTCAAACAAACAAGGAGGTCAGCGTAGTTCAGGTCGCACGCTCTGAGTCCCATGCTGCCATTTCGTCAACACCACGGACGGCAATTGAGGTGTCGAAAATCTCCTTACTCTTCCCTCCAACCCCCACGATTGGTGTGACCGCCTTGCAACTCGATCCGCCCTGGCCCGCGCCTTTCGAATCACCTTGCGCTGCATCGCCACTATAACTACCCTCGACGCCAGAGCTCAACATAACACAATTCGCACCTACACAAACACTACCAAAATGTTGACAGCAGTTGGCCGAGCAGCCACCCAGCGCCTGTTCCTCCGGGCGGCGCCATTGGCTGGCCTGCGGACCCAGCCCGTTGCGCGCGCTGCGCGCCGCGGCTTCTCGACCTCGCAGTGGGCACGCATGCCCGCCGCCAAGGCTTCCTCGACGACCACGAAGACGAAGAAGAGCACCACGGCCAAAGACGGCGCGGCGACGAAGAAGAAGGACAAGGCCACGGCCAAGACCAAGACTACAGAGGGTGTGGCGACGAAGCCAAAGGAGAAGAAGAAGCCCGTGACCAAGAAGCGTGTCAAGGTGCTCACACCCGAGGAGAAGCAGAAGCTTGACGTGAGGAACTGGAAGAAACTCGCGCTGTTGCCGGATCCTAAGAAGCTGCCGACTACCAAGTGGCTGATCTACCTAACAGAGACGACCAAGAGTGCAGAGTCGTCGGCCGAGATGGTTAAGCGGACTAAGGAGAGCGGCGAATCATTCAGGAACTTGTCCTCGTATGAGCTCCAGGTAAGCTCCCAAGCTCCCCCACCCTGGATCTCTCCCACAAAAGTTACCAGGGAGCTGACACTAATACTTCGCTCCGAATCAAAGCGTCTCCAGGAAAAGGCCGACGAGAACAAGCTCGTCAACAATGCCACCTACAAGGCGTGGGTGGAGTCACTTACGCCACAAGCCGTGGCCGATGCGAACCGCGCGCGCATGCATCTCCGGAACGCCAGAGGGGGCAGAAAGCCTGTGCACATCCACGACGAGCGCCAGCCCACGCGTGCGGCGTCGGCCTTTGCGCTCTTCATGAAGGCCCGTTGGGCCAGTGGAGATTATGCCGGCCTGTCACTTCCCGAAGGCACCCGCCGGGGACGCGAAGAGTGGAAGAACCTCTCGGAGTCCGAGAAGGGCGCGTACAATGACCTGAGCCAGGCGGACAGAGACCAGTACGCGCGCGATACGCTCAATGTGCTGGGCCGCGTCGTCCAGCCCCGCAAGACCACCGTGTAAATGGCCAGTTTTGTAGGGCCTGCTCTCCCGAAAGAGCGTTATGTTGTTGTAGGCATACAGAAGCCATGAGCATGAGCGGATCCAGCGAGTAACGACCGAGTGTGTACAAAGAGGAGATGCAGACGAAGAAAGGGGCGACGGCCCTGTTGTTGTTTTTCTGTGTTCTGGACTTGTACAGAGAGGGAGTATAGGATCACTGAAAAGGATGAGCGCTTGTTCCAAGGCTGTATTTCAAATACCAATTGTAAGACAAAAGTGGATTATTCAGTCTGCCCCTTGTATGCAAAGTCCTGAAGCAATCTAGGACTCCGTAGTTGATGCTCTGATAACCGCAATGCTTACCGCCGCCGTGTCCAAAACTTCCCAAACTTGATGCGACGCTTATGTGCTGTGCGACCCAAACGCCTCGCTAACTCGGAAAACATGGAGAGATCTGTCCGTCTGTCATGCTACTTTTTCTGTCCCGTCTCGCGTCCCGTCGTCCGGCCCGTCGTCCATGCTCTCCCCGGACTCGAAATTACCATGACCGTGGGTGATGACGACGACCTCGCCAGCACCGTCCACCCAACGCGCCGCGTCCTTCTTCAACGCTCTCTCGCTCGCCAGATATAGAGCAAGGTAAACGTGGCCCGCGATGTGGCCCCAGCAGTAGACCCGCAACCGGGTCCAGTCCTCGGCGCGCTTGCACCAGACGCCCCAGCCGGCGAACCCTTCGAGGATGTAGTCCGTGAGGAAGTGCCACGCGCGTTCGCGCAGCGTCGGTCGCCACTTGGTCCAGTCGAGCTGCCAGTAGCCTCGTTCGAAGGGTCTAAGTTCCCGTTTCTGCACGACGGGCGCGTAGCGCTTTGAGATGTTCAACTGGCGGGCTAATTCCCGAAGTTTGGGCGTCAGGAGATCATCAGCAGTCAAGTTAGTGGTCCCGACGGGAGGTCCGACCGGATGGATTTCGAGGCGATCGAGGTAATTCAGGTGCCGCTCGTTTGGAGGGCGCATAGGGCGGTATAGATCGGTAGGAAAGGTTCCGAAGTCTGACGAGCTTCTGGTGATGACTGACCTCGACTCGGAGATGGACGCAGATTTTCTGTGCCGCTTTGACGAAAGAGGAGGCTCAGAACCGGCTCGGGTCGGGGATGAAGGTAGTCTCCTCTTTTTTGAAGGCTGGCATGGCGTATCCTGTATGACCTCCTCGAAGGGCGAGCTGGTTAAAAGCGGCCGCCTGAGTGCAGCAAATGGTGTCCTTAGTACCACTTTTTCTGCCGAAGATACAAGGCTCCTGGCCGCTTTGTCGTCGGCTGGAGGCAGGAAGCTTGATGCTACGAGGGCGACCCGGCCTTCGTCTTCATCCTCATCTTCTTCTTTCTCTGAGGCTGGTGCTGGCGTCCGGGCTTGCTGATTTTCCGAATTTTGAGGTGATGCCCCGGAGGCTTGGCTGTCAAACTGGCAAGCCAAGTGCTCGAACAACCGGCTGGGAGATGAAAACTCTGGGAGGCTGACGGTATTAAGAGGTTGGGAGTCGCCGATGGTACTCGGAGGAGCCTGCCAGCTGCCCTGGCTCGGCTGCAGCTCTGCCTCTGGTAGGGATGATGGTACTATGTCTCTAGGTATAAGTGGCCGAGCCAGGCCTGGTGAGTTCCTGTTGTCCAAAACACTCCTGAATGACAGCTCCTGCGAGCGAAAGGAGCCAAACGATATCGGTGGAGGTGGCGATGGTGGCCGTGACGGCGAAGAGGTGGCAGGCCGGGTTGCATCGCTACTGAGGATCGATGGTGGCGCATCAGACCAGACAGGCAAGTCTGGCAGCTGACTCTGTGAGCTTGGAATGACCTCTTCTGCATTACCGGGTGAAGGTCTGCTTATGATGTTGGTCTGGCTTGTTGGGTTGAATTCGAGATACGCCTGTGCCAGGGCCCGGTAGCGCGCATCGTCAACGGTATTGCACGGTGCTGTGACATGCACCAAGATCTCAACGTCGGCAGTTGTCTCCATGACGACCTCCCAGCGATTTTCACAAGCGCCGTCATTTCAAAGACAGGCACCAGGATGCATATTAATGAGCAGCAAACGTGACTATTACAGGAACAAAAAGTCAGAGTCTCTGAGTAAGACGATGGTACCCAAAGGAGAAAGATGAGGATAAAGGCTTGGGATGCAGGTGCCGAGGAGGAACGTCAAGGTTAAAAGGTGAATGAATGTAAAGCTGTAAAGGACCAAGGACGCGCGACTGAGGACCATGGAAGTCGCAAAGTCAGTGCACTTTGAGGCGGGGCACGTGTCTAATAGACTAATCAATCACCAGAATAGAGAGGCCGGGGTGTCAGTTCTAGCCCGCAGCCTAAATCCAACTAGGTAGCGCGCTGAAGAGCTCCGATGTAGCTGTACAACCAAGTCTGGCATTCTCTGGTCATTGAGACTCGTACTCAGTACTCGAGCTGCCAATGGACAATTTGAAGCACAGAAAGATTGGCCGGCCCATCCGTTGTTCAGCATCTTTTTTGTTACCCCGGAATTTCATTGCTTTTCAGGGACCAGACACAAACCACCAATTGACTCCTTTCCCCGACTTCTTTATCTTCCTCCCTTACCAGTGATAAAAAACCCTTCGTCCCCGAACCCCTTATTCTCCCACCGAAGTCCCTCGGTCGACGGACGACCTCAGATACAGCAGCCATGTCCGAGAAGAAGCCCGCAACGCCCCCCAACCTAGGCAAGGTTCTCGTCATCGGCGGCAACGGCTTCCTGGGCCATCATGTCGTCAACCAGCTCCTCGCCGGCGACCGCTGGGCCGTCGCATCCGTTGACGTGATCGACCTCCGCTGCGGCCACAACCGACACCCTAGAGCAAGCTACCATGAGGCCGACATCACCGACACCGAGAGGATGAAGTCCATCCTCGAGAACACCAAGCCCGACGTCGTCATCCACACCGCCTCCCCTGCCGCCCAGGGCGACAGCGCCGTCTCCAGGGACCTTTTCCGCAAGGTCAATGTCGATGGCACCGCCGCCGTCGTCGCTGCGTGCCAGGCTTCCTCCGTCAAGGCCCTCGTCTACACATCCTCCGCCAGCATAATCAGCGACAACACGAACGATCTCATCAACGCCGACGAGCGGTGGCCTGTCATCCGCGGCGAGCTGCAGACCGAGTACTACTCCGAGACCAAGGTATGCGCCCACCAAACACACACACACACACTCTCTCTCTCTCTCTCTCTCTCTCTCTCTCTCTCTCTCTCTCTCTCTCTCTCTCTCTTTCTCTCTCTCTCTTTCTCTCTTTCTCTTACCCCTCCTTCGGTGCCTTTGTATTGTCGCATAGCGCTCTCTTGCAATCGAGCGCACCACGCTGACTTGCCGTGTTCTTCCAGGCCGCCGCAGAGGAGCTGGTCCTCAATGCGAACCGCCAAGACCCCTACCCCCTCCTCACATGCTCCATCCGCCCTGCGGGCATCTTCGGCGAGGGCGACACCATGGTCACCCACCAGATGGTCAAGATCTACCGTGAGGGTAAAACGGGCTTCCAGCTCGGCGACAATGACAACCTCTTCGACTTCACCTACGTCGGCAACGTCGCCCACGCTCACCTGCTAGCGGCGCGCTTCCTTCTCGCCACCGCGGCCGCCTCCACCGCGCCTCTCGACCACGAAAAGGTCGACGGCGAAGCCTTTCTCGTCACCAACGACAGCCCCATCTACTTTTGGGACTTCACGCGCGCCATCTGGCGTGCCGCGGGATCCGACAAGGGCACGAGCCACGTCTGGGTCATCCCCCGCGAGATCGGCGCTGTTCTGGGGTTCTGCTCTGAGGTCTTTTGCAGCATCGTCGGCAAGCCTCCGACGTTCAATCGCCAGCGCAACATTTACAGTTGTATGACGCGCTACTATAACATCAACAAGGCCAAGCGCCTGCTCGGCTACCGCCCCATAGTCAGCCTCGACGACGGCATCAAAAGAGGCGTGCAGTGGTTCCTGGACCAGGAGAAGGCCGGCAAGGTCAGTATCAAGGCATGAATGAGATGAACCATGATAAATGAAAGAAGGGAAGGGGGAAGGGGGAAGGGGGCACGAGGCACGCTCGCGGCTAGCGGCGGGCATGGCGGTGCAAATGAAAAGTGTATTCATTTCCGTATATATATACGTGTATATTCATACCCTTAGTGTAAGAGGGATTTGTTAATAATCGGGCCTTGTCATGCATGGCCATGTCCTCGGCAAAACAAACAAGCTACAAAACGCGATGAACTTTACAATTTCAATGTTACTGTGATTGGCAGGTGGAAACATAAGAAGACACATAGGAACGAGGACACGTTAAAACACACGGGTATGGCATATCTGGAACCTTGTACCGTCTTCGAGAGGGACACCTGCAGGCAACGATTGGCCTGCCCAGTTCGCATTTGCGAGCTACCTGGCTGGTTTAGGGTTGCTTTTACCCTATCCGTTACTACTTGAAGAAGAAAAAGAGTGTCGTTCGCTGATACGACGTGCAAGAGTTGAGGCAGAGAATAGGCAGGCGGCTTTTTGTTTTCCACCCCTCCACCTTCGCAGCAACCCTCCCATATGCGCACAAATTTGGCGCGCTCCTCGGCGCTCTCCCACCCTCCCCCTCTCCGAAATCTTCTCACAATGTAATCCGACATCTTCCCCATTCCAACAAAGAAGCGAAGCTATAGCGGATCTCGCGCGCAAGTCAAAAAGATGCCGAGGCTTACTGTCCAGCTCGAGACGACCAATCAATCAAGCAATATTGCCCATTGACAAGTCGACAAACCCCTAGGGCCTATACTCCAAGCCAGCCAATCCGAAGCCAAACCAATCCCTCCAACCCTTCTTGCTCCCCACCCCTTCCTGAGATGCCAGGATAATGTCATGTGAAAGAACACCGGCAGACCGCAGAAATCTAGTTCCGTGTTGATCCGATGCTTGACTCTCAAAGAAGCCAAAAAAGAAGAAAAGAAAAAAAAATGGTAAAGGGGTTGGAAGGGGGATTTCTTTTCGAAGAAAAAGTAGAAGAAGCCCGAGCTCTCTGAAAGAAAAGAAGAAAAATCATTCATGCCGCCTTGTCGTGAGTAGAAGAAGCCGAACAATAAGGAAATCTTTTTGTCCTTTTGATGGAAAAACGGTCGGAAACGCCGCCAACAATGCATGAATATGTGACTCTTGAACCGCAAAACGCAAGTTCCGATAGAATGCGCAGTAAGTAATGCGAACCGAATAACGGGCCACTCTGTAATGCGTGTGCAGGCTTGCCATCTTTTGTGTGTAACATGGCTGGGTTACAAGTTTCCGCCAACACCAACACCGTTGTTCTGTCTTCCCCAAACTCCACCAGATTGGCGCCACTCTCTCTTCTGCGCCTCACTAGGGCCCTCGGTATCAGAATGCTCAAACTGTGCTCCTCTGCTGTAGGGAGACGGGTTACCGTTCTCTTCTTGTGGTGCTTGCCATCTCTGGGGTGGTGTGCCAGGATTGGCAGGGTTGAAAGGGGTTATAGGCATGGGCGGATCCTGCACAGGTCGGACACTGCTTTCCTGCTGTTGCCACAGAGCAGGGTCTGTCTCAACCCTTCGGGGAGGTGGCCGAGTCGAGTTGTCGGGTCTGTTAAACACCTCACTGACTTCACCACCGAGCCCAGCTCTCTGGCCCATGCGGTCTTGGTAACGCTTGAGAATGTCCTTGGTGGTGAGGTCGGCAGTGTTGCCAAAGACAAATGGATCGTTGACTAGGTCCATAAGTTCATCAGGGACCTGTGGAATGTTGTTAGCCGCATTGGATCACATACATATCACAAATCAATATGCTTACCAAGCACATCTCTTCAATAGAGGTGATCATGTCGTTCACAGCCACAATGGCGAACATCGGATCACTGTCAAGCGCAGGCGCTTTGTTGCTGTTGTAAAGAATGTTGGGCGCAATAACTGTTGCCAGGTTCTTGATGTCCATCCTGGATCCAGCTTCTTCATCAATTTGGTGGAAAGACCCGGCCCACTTCAAGAAGCAGAACAGGATCTCCAAACAGTCCCGGTGCGCCTTGGGCAGCAGGCAGCAGATAAGGTGCAGGTGCTGTTTGCGCTTCTCGTCGTCTTGAATCTTGGCGACGGCGATCCAGAGTTTCTGCAGCTTGAAGGTCATGAGTGGGTCAGGAAGCTCGCGCAAGTATCGCTTCAACAAAGCGGCAACCTGAACAACAGGCTGATCCATGAAGTTGATGCTGTCGCAACCTTCGCGGTCGATCCTCTCGCACAACTCGTTCAGCTTCTTGATATTTCCGTTCTTCCGGAACACACCCTCAACCGACAGGTCCATCTTTCTCATTGAGGAGATAAGATCATCAATGATGGCAGGAATCTTGAGAGTGCCGGGGCCCACGCCGTCTGTCGATTCAGCACCGTCCTTGTCGATGATGACATCGAGCGGCACACCAAATATGCCCTTCTTCTTGACGTTCTTGGGCCTGTCGTTCTTGAACGCCTTCCCGAGGTTCTTCCAAAAGGTGGGCTGCTTCCTGAGCTCTATGAAACTCAGCAACTCATCAAGAGAAAACTCGTGCTCTACAGCAGGTGCCAGAGTCAAGACCGCCAGATGGCGTACAATAAAGTATTCTAGCCCTGACAGCTCCGAGAAATACTTTCGGCCAAGCCGCTGAGGCATCGGATCACCCATGCGGATCTCTGCCTCTCTGCCTGCAGACTGTGATCTTTGGTGTCCCGCGAGATCGGTTGCGGGGGATCGGAAGAGCTCCTGTCGGTTGGGCTTATACTGTTGCTCCTTGACCTGTTCGGCGGCGACGATTCGCGGGATGTCATCGAGAGTTAGGGCATCTTGGTGATTGAACATTTTGTCAGTCGTGCCCTCGTCTTTTGGGCCGCGTCTATCTTCGACAATCTGGAGGTCCCCATCGGCTGGTCCCAAGTCCTCGCCTGCCGATCCCGGGCGGACGCTACGACCCTCAGGGCCGTCCATGATGCGAGAGGTTCTCGCCTTTCTAAAGCTGGACGACAAATGCTTGTCAAGACGGGTACTTCTCAGCCGGCGAACATCATTCAGTGTGTTCTCGTAGGAAGACTCGCGATTGTGCTCCCGCTGGTCTCCAGCGTACGACTTGGAGCGATTGTCTGAGTTGAGGTAGGGCACTCCTCCGGAAGCTAAAGTTCGGGGGCCCTCGCCCGGGCCATAGCCATCCATGTTCTGGTCGTCGCCCTGTCGAGGCAAAGCACCGTTGCTTCGGAGGATGTCCAACAACCTCGCCAGCGCTACCTTGAGCAGGAAAACATATTGCTGAAGCTTGGTGACATGCTCGAAAGGCGGCATGTCCTCACCGTTGGCACCGATGCAGTTGTTGCAATAAATCTTCTTGTCGAACGCATTGTAATTGGCCTCTTCCAACTTACGGCCTATATCCCTGGTGCATCGCGAACAGCTCACGCAGGCGATATGCCAGCGTCTGTCAGAATGCTTGGCACATTCGTCCTCGACTGATTTGTTGCACAGTGCGCAATGGTCTGAGTCCTTTGCCGAGAGTCGCGTGTTGCCGGTAATAGCCTGGAGAGTGTTGTCGTCAGGATTGACGTTATCCAGCTCGCTGAGATCATCCAGAAATTGATAAATGCCGTCGGAGCTCTTAGACTCCTTCTCAAGGCGCAGCGCTCCCTGCAAGCAAATTCGAATGAGAAGTTTAAGGTAGTGAGCAAGACCTGTGACAAGAGACAACAGCTCTTGCGTGACGCCAAGCTTCCGGGCACCCGTGTCTTGTGTCTTGGACAACAGGGAGAAGAAAGACACTATCTTCTTGCACAGAAGCTTGGCCTCACGTCCGTACGACAATCCTATTTCTGATTTGTTAGCAACGCGGCTTCGTTTTTTTTTGACACGCGAAACGACCGAAACACACCCTTCAACTTGAGCTGATCCATGGAGTAGTCAAGGCGATCAGCAGACTGGAACAGAATTTCAACGTGCCAGATGAACTTCTTCGCAACGAGTACACCGTCGACATAAGCACCATTGCTCACGTGAAGAAGCATGTCGGAAATGCAAGCCGCGGATGACTCCTCAAAGGTCGACAAGACACTCCAGATGCGATATACCTTCTCTTCCATGCGCTCCTCCTCCTCTCTGATAATTTCGCGAGTGGCGGGGTCGTCAGTCGCTTGAGGGATCTCGGAAGATTCGCTTGGTTGGGTAAGTCGAACGTTCCAAAACTTGTGTATCATGTAGCACTCGGGATGCCAATGTTGGTTCTGGCCGTTTCTGTAAATCTCCACAAACTGCTTTAGGATCGCAGTCTGGCAGCCATTGCACCTCTGCGCAAACTGCGTGGAGTAGTGGTAGTGGCAGTAGACATGGCCATCGTGCTCGTAGTAACTGTCCTGAGCGCCGAAGACAGTGGGGCAAAGGGAGCATGTGAAGTGATCGACGTGATACTTTCGGTCGAGGGCAGTGATGTAGGAGCCTCGGAGGGCGCCGCCACATTTGTAGCAAAGCAGGCCCAACCGGCGGAAATAGTCTGTCTCGCAAAGGGGGTACTGTCCCTCGCCACTTTCGTCGTCGACGGGGAAGAACTTGGAAGCTACAATCTGACCGCAGTCCTAGAGAAGGTTGGATTAGCGTGGTCTAACGGTAACCAGCGAGCACGCCCAACACTTACACGACACTTGAAGCAGTCTAAATGGAAGGTCCCATCGAGGGCGCGCACAAACTGGCCGGTCAGTGGCTCTCCACACTTTTTGCAGATTCTCTGTTGACCACTGGCTGACCGCCCACCTCTTCCGTTGGATCTGCTGCGTTCACCGCTCCGTCTCGAGTCGCCGTCTCTGCCAGGTGTTCTGGGGCCCGGCGAGCGCGAGGACTGCTGTGTGCGATAATTGTTGTCGGGGGTTCTACGTCCTCCATTCTGCTGCTGTTGCTGTTGCTGCTGCTGTTGCTGCTGCTGCTGCTGTTGCTGCTGCTGCTGCTGTTGCTGCTGCTGCTGCTGTTGCTGCCAGCCTCGATCGCCAGGATAGCCGGGGTCCATGGAGGCAGCGGGGTGGGTCGGAAAGCGGTCGTCAGGCGCGCCGTGGTCGTAGTCCGACGCCATGTTGCAGTGTTGGTCGTGTCGATGCTCTCTCTACTCGGTAGGGGTCGCTTGCGACTCTTGGCTGGTAGGGCGAAATGGATTGAGAAAGCGGCCCGTCAACCTCGAGTGTCGGACGTGGGAATTGCCAGGAAATTATCGGCCGGCATCAGCTGGACGGTGGAAATGCCGGGGGGGTGCGTTTGTGATGGAATGGGTAGGAAATATGTATGTACTGGGGTCGAGAATTGAAGAAAAGAGTCGTCGTCGCACGGCGGCGGTATCGTGGTGCTGGGCGATAGTAAACAAGTCGGGCAACGGCGGGCAGCTACTCGCGTGACTGGCGGGAGACGGCTGGCCACGTCGCAGGCGCTGGGCTGAAAAGGATGGCGGACAGTGAAAAGTGGCAGTCGGGAGTGAGATTGAGATTGGCAGTCGGTCGAGTATGAATAGTCGGGGTTCAGGGTGAGGGCGAGGGTGAGAGGAGGGTCGGGGGAAACTGGGTCGGGGTCGTCGAGGTTAGGTTGTTGGCTTGTGGCAGTGGAGCGACCAGCAGGGCGATGTTTGGAGCAGGAGCTGTAGTGCTGCCAGCGACCGACCACCTTTTTTTTTTCTTCTTTTTTTTTTCTTCTCCCTCCCCTTTCCTTTTGTGCTTTCTCGTCTCGACCGAGGGAAGATAGGCGGGCGGGATGAACAAGAGAGTGTGATCGGATGACACTCCAAAAGGCAAAAAGTCCACAATAGAGCACTTATTGATGCGAGGCTGCGTGTTGCAAAACCTAGAAACTCTGCGTTTCGCAGGAGGCGCTGCCGCAGTGCAAGTCCAGTACCAACAGCAGCTGAGAAGAGGAAAAAAGGGGCCGGTCAAGGATGGTCAAAGGAGTGCGGGCGAAGGCGTGGTTGTGGTTCTGTTAAGAGGCGTTCTCTGCTGGCCGTAGGGAGATTTAGTGTGGGCTCGATCGGCTGCACCCAAAACCCAGGCAAATCCCCAAAGTTAGGCTTGGTGTGCTAGGGATTGGGTATTTGATGCAAAAGAAAGAGGAAGGGTAAGGTAATGGGATGGATGTAAGGATAGCCCAGCGCAAAATCTCTCTACCGGTTTTTTTTCTTTTTCTTTTCTTCTTGAACCCTTCTTCTGGTGTTTTTTGCGCGGTACCTTTCTCCGCAGACCAGGTACCTTGGAGGGGGAGAAATTATGAGGTCTAAAAGTGGTGATGCACTGCTACCGTACCTTTCGGAGTAAGGTCCCTAAAAAAGAGCGGGTGAGGCAGTGGAGGAGGGCGGTAAGGTGAGGATGCAAGGCAGAGCGGAGCGAGAGAAGGTAGGAAGGGGGGAGTGGAAGGACGGGAGTGGATTTGGTAGGTACCCAAAGAGTAAGGCACGGCAAGAAAGGACAGGAAGGAAGACGCAAGGTACCTTCCGTCTACTTACCTTACTTAAGGTGCGTACACTACCTACCCAAGGTACGAAAGTACATCGTACAATACCTTGGGCAAGTTATGCTAAGATATGGGTACCCAGATTACTCCTCACTGCAAGGCACTAAGACTGATGATCGCCGCCTCTATGCACTGTTTGGGTTCTTCAGAGACGCTGGCTTGTGGCGTCAAAAAAGCCTCCGTCTCTTCTGCGGTCCGATGTACGGCGGATACGGACGAAAAGAGGGAAGACTCAGCCGGCTGCACAAGGGGAAACGACTCATTTCCCCGAACCGAGTGTGAGTGAGGCTGCAACAGCTCTGTTCATTCCAAGTCATCGGTATTGAGAATCTTGTCATTGCCATCTCTGCACCGCCATACCTACACTACTTAGGTACTATGTACTACGTAGTGTACCTTAGGTAGTTCAGGTACGGAGACCTGGCCATAGGTGTTGCCGAATAATTACAAACCCACCCACCACGTATGTGCCCGCGTGCAATTTGCAAGGTATCTGCTCCCCGCCTCTGCCAGGCAATCTCGAACGAGGGGAGCTTCAAGCAAAGTGGCGACCAGTCCATCAATGCTTTGTGCTGGGGCCTTCATCACATCCCCTCTTCTCCCGCGGGAGTCCTGATCCCTCTCACTGGACATAAAAGCGACCTGTGATGATGATAATGATGGGATGCTACCTACCTTGGTACCTTAGGTACCTTAAAATACCTGGGTGGTACTTACCTAAACTACTCTCATTGGAATTGCATTGCTCCTGCCAGGACGAAGGAGTGGATTCAACCATTGCCCCAAGGAGTCAGGGTGACGTCCGTGCACGGCCCACGGCAGATACGCCCGCCCCAGCGGAGGTCAAAGGAAGGAAGGAGGGGGAGAGGCCCTTCACAGCATTTTTGGGCGCTAGGCCGAGCAGGAGACGAAGGAAGGAACATCGGAGGCTAACCTTCGCTGGAGATCTTGCGTCACTTTCCATTTCTTACATAAGACACGCACCCCCTTCAGCCCGTCACTGGAGGAATACCATTCATTGTCAGCAAACATCATTGTAAACAGGAAATAAACTACGTAGGTACCTGCCTACCTAGATTGAGGTATGGTCCAACTCTCGACTAAAATTGGAGAAATTGGAAATTGACCTTGCATCATCACCTGCACTGTCACGTGGATCTGACCTGCCTATCCGGCTGAAGCTCGAGGTTAGTCAGGTCGGTCCTCTCTCTACCTCCTTGGGATGATCTCGAAATGGCCCCACCTAAATTTCGATATACGAGTTTACTTTAGATAAACGCCGATGCAAGCTTCGGGAGCATTTGATCTGGAGTAACATCGCCGTTCTCCACCCGTAACCGACGACTTGTTGCGAATCCTCCTCCCGCCAGGCACTCCTCAGCCTTTAAGACGCTTTGTTTGACAGCTTCTTCTGAATCTTAGCCACGAGCTTTCTCTCTCTCTCTCTCTCTCTCTCTCTCTCTCTCTCTCTCGTCCCAGATACCTCCCTCTGGGCCTGTCTGCGCCCGTCTGTGCTTCTCCATCCCCGAGGTTGTTCTGTATCTTGCGCAAGCTCAGGGCTTCTCCTCGCCTCCTGGCCTCGCACCTGCCCTACTACATCATCAGTCGCTGTTCTTTTCTGGCCTTCACTATCGTGCCCGTGATCTGCATACAAATCTGCTCATCGTTCTGAACCCTCGTGGTCCCATGCAATATCGTCTGATGGCTTGAACCGAGACAACAGTCCGAACAGGTGCCAATGCCTGGTCCGTCGTCCGGTTTTCGGTCTTTGCATCATCGGACGGCTGGATCGATACGATAGATTGTCTACCTGGGCACTGGCCCAACGTCGTCCATCTTATTTGTGAACCTATGATTTTCGAGGGGCTGCAATCCCACGACGCTGCGTTACACCATCAAGACGCAAATAGCCATTTGTTCCTTACAACAGGGGTTCCCGAGCTGCGCCGGGCCCCGTCATTCCTCACGACAACACTAGGACTCTTCGGCATATTTATCACCCAACTTCAAGCCTCATGAGTAGGAATGCGTCTGAAGCTCTCACTTGCACTTTGTTGTGGCAGCCAAGGATTCTTCGTCATGGGAGGCTTGGAAGACAGTTCCATGATGAGCTAGTGGGCCGCGTCATGGCTGACCGGATGCAGTCCAGGTGAGAAAAATCCGTAAATCGATGGTCTTTTCTCGACAACAAGTCTGATGGGGATCTCGGATTCCTTTGATGCCGGCGCCGAAGGTCGGTCGCAGGGATGTAAAACGCCCGGCGCATATAGCCATTTGCTATTTCTACAAGGGTGCTGGTTCTCATGTTGTCCTTGCAAATGGAACCAGGAAGCCCACCTAGTTTCAGATCATCGTGCGATGTCGATGTTGGCCACGGCCATCTTCCCGTCGTGGTTCCGTCGTGAACGTTTGTGAAGAGAAGAAATCAGGAAAGGGCTCCAACCATGGCTTGTCAGAATCAAAGTGCAAGACGACGGGAGGCTCCTCTATAACTCCCTTATCCTCTCAGCCATTCTCTTGGTCTTTTCATTGACTTGGTCACTGTGCCGCCCTTGCTTCTGGCACAGATGGATATCATGTTCGGAAGCAAATCTGCAGTCAATCACCCTTCTTTGCGGGTCCGGAAATTGGAAGAATGTTTGCGGGTTGCCAATAGGACTTGAGGAAACGGCACCGAGCGGGATGTGACTTCTCTAGCATCCCTCCAACATTATCTACTGTGTCTGCAGTCTTCTCGGTTCCGGCGAGCTTCGTGGAATGGTCAATCCCCAAAAACACCGAGTGAGCCTTCACAAGCCAAGTGGGGTTCCCGATAAGGATGACTGCCTATCCCGAGATCCATACAGTATCGTCGCATACTGGTACGTCAACTCCTATCTCCGCCGCCTCCATCCCGGTCTCCATCGTTTCTGATAATACTTTTCAGCAACAACAAAACCAGCACCCTCGGTCGAAACATCCTCGCGCTCCCGAAGCATCAGTCTGCAAAAGCCTCTCGGAACTTTGCTTCAACGTGACACTTCCTCCTCCAACTGTACCCCCGCGCCCCCACTTCACTTCGTACGGCTCTCGAGTGCGTGTCAAAGCAACGATGAACGACGCAGAGGGTCTCGCCATCGCAATCGAGGAGGCCAAGATTGGTGCTTCCGAGGGCGGCGTTCCGGTATGTCTTTGACCACAACCAACCCACCGTCAATTCGAAAGTCTAGAGTGTCCCAAGCTAACGCCGGCCCCCCTGTGGTCAGATCGGAGCCGCCCTTGTCTCTGCAGACGGCAAGCTCCTTGGCCGTGGCCACAACCGCCGCGTGCAAATGGGTTCTGCCATCCACCATGTAATATGCCCTCACATTTTTATTTTCTCTTACTTTCTGTTTTCTCTCAATGTCGATATTATCTTCATCCTCGCAAAAACCTGACATAGTCTGGCAGGGCGAGACCGACGCGCTCTTCAACTCGGGCCGATTGCCTGGCAAAGCCTACAAGGGCAGCACGATGTACACGACACTATCACCCTGCGATATGTGTTAGCCCCCCCACCATTTGGACGAAGACTGCCATGATTGACCTTTTGACCTCCCTACTAACGGTGACAACAGGCACCGGCGCCTGCCTCCTCTACGGTATCTCCCGCGTCGTCATCGGCGAGAACAAGACCTTCCTCGGCGGCGAGGCGTACCTCAAGCAGCGCGGCGTCGAGGTTACCGTTTTGGATAGCGCCGAGTGCAAGGCCCTCATGGACAAGTTCATCGCCGAGAAGCCCGAAGTCTGGTACGGCTTTTCCGTATTTTAACCCTTTGAACCCCCCAACCCCATGACTTGAGTGACTCGGAGAGGCAAAGCTGACTTTTCCATGTTGAGCAGGAATGAGGATATTGGCGAGGAATAGATTTGCTATCGCAACTGTTACCGGGTTTTCAGGGGAATGGGTAACGGAGCAAAGAATATTCACGAGATGACTTGAAGCTCTTGCAAATGGGTTGGCCGCAGAGACTTTGAATGACAGCAGCATTGACAAGCTTCTATTCAACAACATAACTTCTAACTAGTTTTGTGGGGTGATTTTGCCCCAATCCCTCATAGTCGATCCCCTCTTATGACCGTTCTTTATCTCAACCATCGCGTGTCAATTGACACGACATTTTCTTCGCTCCAATGAATATTTACACCAGGCGGGCAATATTTTCCCCCACCTTGCAGCTCTGATACCAAATGTCTCAACGTCAACCTTTGTTTCCATCCCCCGAAACTCCTGAAAAACAGTAATATCAAAGCAATCCGCTTCGAGGCTCTCAGGAGAGCAGGTTACGTAGTGACGGGCTGGTACTTGCTCCCGCTGGTCGAGGGGGTTCGTTGGTCGGGCGCATGCTGGGTGTCCTCAGAGGACCACTCGTGTCATGGGCAGGAGGACTGCCGTATGGCGCTCGTTGAGGCAAAAGTCCTTGGGCAAATGCATCGGGACCTCTCGGCTGGGGGCCGCCATTAGGCAATGTATGAGGTGGTCCATGGGGACTTTGCCGGTAAGGGTGCATGTACGGCGACCCGTGTGAGCCATGGGATCCGTGGGACATGGGCCCGGCCATGAGGGGCGAAGGCGAAGACGGTATTCCGTTATGAGCAGGCTGACCCATGTGCCCGGCGGGAACGGCTGTGGGCATCGGGGGGTGTGTAGGCACTGCCATGGGCGGAGGACGCAACGTCGATAGCGGCTGGAACGGCGGCGGCCTCTGGGGTGGCGAGGTGTGCCGGGCGGGTGGGCGGCTATGCCAGTCTCCATATCTTGGCGCCGGCGGAGGGCCGTATGGGCTGGGGGCCTGATGAGGTGCCATCGGTGGGATTGGTGGAGGCGCCGGGGCAGCCTGGACCGGCGGTACGACAGGAGCAGCTGGTGGAGGAGCCGCAGGCTGCGAGGCAGGCGGAGGAGGTGGTGGTGCCGGGGCTACCCAGGCGTATGACGAGAGGCTGCGAGCCCTTGCCTCTGGGCCTGTTGTCGGTGGGCTTCTCAAGGACGGAGGGCCTGGAGGGGGTGCGGCTAGTGCGTGGTGCGGAGGAACAACTGGGAGCGGAGGCACGAGCCTTGCGGCTTCGACAACTGGTGACGGATCCTTGGGCGGATGAGGGTTGGGCTTCCGCTTCAGCTTCCGGCACTTGTGACACTGAAACTTCCTCTGCTCCACAAACTTTTGAGCCTCCGACCCGAGACTTCCGTAGTGGCCGTTGGTGAGTTCTCGTTCGTCTGAGTTTTCGATGGACCACCACTTGAGGCTGACGTCGATGCCACAGGTGATGCAAATCTTCTCGCCTGCGTGATGATCGCTTGCCGTTTCGTTGTTCCCGTTTTGCGAAATGCCGTTGGCAGGCATGGTCGTGGTTGACGCCCGTCGAGTACTTGGCGTCACAGGGACACCGCCCATCTTGGCAGCATTCGTCATAAGATTGGCCTTTCGGACTGTACCAGTCAAAGTGAGATCTGCCTGCTTGTAGCTTTGCACGTAAAGCTGGAGAGCATTCAGACCGTCCTCGTTAACAACGTCATGCATACGGTGTATGACGCTCTTTGTTGGGACATGTTCTTTGCACCACACTGTGGCTGACATGACACCACTTTCGCCATTGATGGTAACAAGGTTGAACTGGTCACGACGGGACCCCTTGACAGGAGTGATGTCGAAGCCGAGGAGGTAGCCTTGTTGACGAGCACACTCAACGTGGACTGATGGCCATGGTCAGCATTGTTTCAAAGGAGGAAGGAAGAAAAAGCACACTCACCAGGACTGCGGCAATTGTGACAGGCAACACAAGCGCCACCCTTGTGGCTGCAGGCCTTGCAAACCTCATCATACCTCACTCGAGGAATGGAAGGAATACCTTCAGACGGACTCAATGCCTTTGCGTTGCCGAACTTGACTTCAGGCGTCCAGACAGCACAGGTAACATGGACCCAGTTGTTGTCTGCAGTTCGTTTCAAAGGCTCCCGTGGGTTGACTGGTCGGTTGTTTTCTTCCTGCTTCTTCTTGTAGTAGTCGGCAGCCTTCTGGGCTTGTTCACGCTCAACTCGTTCACGCTCCTTCTCCTTCTCTGACTTCTTCTTGGAAGCAGATATCTTGGGCTGCTCAACAAAGTCATGTTCCGTGTGCTCAATCGGGCACAAGACACACTTGTATTGCTGCAAACATGTCAGCTACCGGATTAGACGAAATGGATAGGGGAACTGGACTTACAATCGAAACCTGTGGGCTCTTGTCGTTGGCGCACATGTCACACGTCCATTTGCCTGGGTTTCTGTTATCAACAACTCCGTAGCAGTTGCGATGCACTGTCAACCGACACTCTCTGCAAGACAGATGCTGGTCTCCCAATGGCTCCAACTGGTCGCAGATTGCGCAGGGCATGGTCTTGGGCTTCGGTATCTCAGGTGCCGGTGGAGGGGCCGGTTTCTCGATGGCCTTCTCCTTCTTCTTGGTAGGCGCGACAGCCGGAGTGGGGTCCGAGGCCAACGGCTCCGAGTCTCTATCTGGGGCGGAACCCTTAAGCTTCTTGCGCGGTGGCTCGCTTGAGGGTGCCGCAGGCACTGCAATGGCCGGCTCTGGAGCATTGGGCGGCGGAGGCGTGTTCCAGTAGGTGTGCATTTCCTTGGCGGCCTCGAGTTCCTTGAGGAGCTCCTCGTCCTGGCGTTTCTTCCAGGCTCGGCCGCCTGCTTGAGCAATCTTCTTGGCTACCTCGTCGACATCTTCCCATTGAATAGCATAGCGCCGCCAGAGCTCAGCACACCTGCGGCAGAGTGCTTGGATATACTGATTGTTCTTGTCCTTGCTGGAGTTCTTGCCCCCACCTTCGCTCACGGGAGTCCCTGATGCGTTGGGAGCTCGCCTCCACTGCCTCGAGTATTTGGTATGGCAGAACTTGCACACAAAGCCCTTCTTCTTGCTGTGCGCTTTGTCGCCGTCAAACGCAGAATCGTCAGCGTCATCTGCGATATCGTCCTGCAGCTTGCTCGCGGCGACCTCTGCTTTTTTGGCCTCCTTTTTGCTCTTTCTATTCTGAAAGTTGCCCCAAATCTGTTTGCCCTGCGGAGTCTTCTTCCAAGTGTAATAATACCGCACGATGGTACCGGGTGGAACCGTCTTTACATGTCGTTTGACGAGATAGAGCTCGGATCCGTACTTTCCGACGCCTTCCTCAAACTTTTTCTGTTCTGTTGCCGTCAGGTCGGGTTCTTTGAAAGCTGATTTGTCCACTTCGGAAAGAAGCTTCAGAGCGCGGTCTTCGCTGTAACCACTGTGGTAGTAGGTTTCCAGCGCGACATCGTGAAGGTTGGTGGAGTTCTTGGGCAGATCGAATTTGGGCGCCAGCTCTTCTGCCTTCTTCATGTACCGGTCGACTTTGGCCTCCCAGTCCTTGTTCTTCTCGGTTACTGGAGGCGGGGCCCACAATCGGGTGGCCGTCGCGTTCGGGTCGTCGCTGTCGTAATCTTCACCTCTTGCCACATAACCGGGGGGCTCATCCTGAACCCACTTAGGGCGCTTCTCACGGCGGGACTTTTCAGCCTCCAAAGCGGCCAGCGCCTCCTTCGACAAACCCGGTCCCTTCTTTCCGGTTCTCTTGAACTCAAGAGGCTTTTGGTACTGTACAGGCTGGCCGGGCCACGGGAGCACAGTAGCTTGATGCTTAGGACCAATTCGAGTACTAGCACGAGGGTAAATCCGGTCGTCGTAATCCAGGGCATCCTCGGGCTTGCAATGCATTCCGAGGTACCGCCAAGGCCAAAGGCTGGCTTGGTAGATTTGCTCCGCAGTGCCCGTGCGGTGAGAGTCGTCGTCGTCGTCGGCGGGGCTTGTCCGCTCGGTATCGACATGCATCTCATCGTCGTCGTCATCGTAGAGATCCTCGTCGTCGCCGTCGCCTGCGGGATCCAGTAGATTAGGTGTATGACGGGCCTCCAGTTTGCGTTCCTGGGCGCGGCTGCATGCAGCGCAGGACCAAGCGAAGCCTCGCGAGGGCTTCTTCAGTAGCGGTGGCCTGACGCAGTTCATGTGGTACGTCTTCTTACACACAGCACAGTCGACCGAGTCATTGCTGACATTTTATTAGTGACCCCGACTTTCCGTTAGACCGCGGCGTGGGTGGACCAACCTTGCACAGTAGCCGCTGCATCGCTTGCAGAGCTTCACTGCGCTAGTGAACTCTTTTCCGCGACCCTGCTCCACAATAACGAATTTCCAGCGCTCGTCCAATACTTTCTTGACTCTCTCGGGCACGTTCACGATTGTCGACGTGGGAATGAGATCGTAGTTTTTCTGAATATATCGGTCGTAGAGTTTCTCATACCAAAAGCAATCCGAAATCTTTCGATACTCGTCCATGTTGGGGATTTCTGCTTTGTGTAGGATTTGGCACTTGCCACGCAAAGCTGTCAAAGGGCTGATATCGGAATGCATCGTCGCAAACACCAAGCGAGTGTCATTGACCTTTTTCCCGATATCCTTGGGCCTGTAGAACCAATTGATGCGAAGTGCATCAACCGGCTTGGAGTTGTCATTCTGCGCATGGAGAAATTCCATGATGCGGCCCAGGTAGTATGGTTCCCCGGGGGGCTCGCAAACAAGATAGACATTATCTGAAATCTGGGATCAGCATGTCGTCCTCATCAATGGAAGGGGAAGGCGCAAAAAAAAGAAGAAGAAGAAAAAAAAGTGAAAGTGAACCGGGGGAGCACAAGGATGGGTGAGGGCGCATGTGCGGTTGGTTGCTGTCTTACCATTGGGTGCTAGGACGGTACCGTCATCCGCCACCAACTTTCCATCTCTGGGCATCGCACCGGAGCTTTCAAAACTGAGCATGTTCGTCTCTGCGTATGAGCTAGCGTAAGGGCCCGACGCCGTTTTTCGTGAAGGCGCTGTGCCGGCACCCGACGACGATGTTGTCGCCGTGGCCTGGGCATGAGAAGTGGCACTCGCGGCGTGTGAAGCTGCCTTGCGCTTTTTCGAGGGTTGCGTCGAGTTTGCCGAGGCTGATACTTGCGTTGCTGGGGGTGGGTTTGCAGGCTGCACGTCCTTTGCTCCATTCTGAGGGGCAGGCTTGTGGTCGTCGGACGGGAGAGCCTTACGGGCTGAGCCGTTGGTGCGCGCGCCCTCTTGGGCGGACGTGGCCGACACATTGCTGTGACGCGCCGACTTCTTGGACTCCTGATCCTTCTTCTCGGGGGCGTAATCATACATGTCGACGTCCAAGTCTTTGTCCTCTGCATAATTTGGGCGCGAGGATCCATTGCGGTTTCGTGACCGCGTCCCATAGGGGTTCGCGGCCTCGGTGCCAGCGTCCTTGGCGGCGGGATCTGAGCCTGCGGAGGATGACTTGGCCATGGGTTGCGAGGTGCTGCGCAGGGCCGCGTCGAGCTCCGTCTGGTGAGATTTCTGGGTGGCAGAAGCTGTTTTGGAGGTCGGCGCGCCCGAAGTGGCGGGCTGCGTGGAATCGGAAGCGTCCTGTGCAGAGGGAGTGGCGCTGGCGGTTTGGTCCTCGGAGCTATTGGCGGTTTGTGTTTTCTGTGCCATGATGGCGATGGCTAGCTGAGGGTGGGTGAGAGGTGAGATGAAATTGGTCGGGGCCCTTCCCGCGGGTGATGAGGTGCAAGAGGGCCGACAGGTTGAAGCTCGTCTGCAGAACGGCGAAGGCTGTGATCCATAGGCTGAGCCAGATGGGATCTAAGGGCAAGTTATGCAGCGAGGCAGGCGGCCGTGGACGGGATGTGACCCATGAGATGGCTAGGTAGATATGGATGCGCGGAAGGATCGCGTCGGATGAAGGATGGATATATGGGATGTGACTGCGCGGAGACTATGGACTCCAGGTGATGGGCAAGACGTGACGCTGGGAAGCAGAGCGCGTGGGCGCGAGCGCAGCGGATGCTGGATATGGATGGATGTGCGTGGTGCTTGGGGTGGATGGATGAGGATGAGGATGAGAACAAGTGAGTGAAAGGATGATGGGAAAGGGAAGGGTGAGTAAGGGTCGGGATCGGTAGTGGGAAAGACTAGATGGGAGCCGAGAGTCAAGGTTCCGGGCGACCAGGGAGGGTAGGAAGCATTTGGGGGGGGCAGAATCGGGCTTGAGGGTGGT
>MU843447.1:9700-54842 GCA_030867255.1 Colletotrichum somersetense | reverse complement strand
CCCCCCCTGCCCCTTCTCCGAGTGATAAGATCAGTCCTGCTAACCATATTCAGGCCAGCACGAAGGGTAATTCTCCATAACGCCCGCATAGGCCGAGATTTCGTTGGTCCCTCGATGCTTCGGCAGATGCGAGGACGAGCCGGTCGAAAGGGGAAGGACGAAGTCGGAGAGACTTACCTCTGCTGCCGAAAGGACGACCTTGAGCAGGTAGTCGATCTGATGCATGCCGAAATGCCTCATATCACAAGCGGTCTGATGACCGACAAGCGGCGCATCCAGAGGTCAGAGAGGCGATGCTCACTGTTCCATGCTCTTGCACTGACCAGTTACAGGGCTCTGCTAGAAGTTATTGCCGTGCGGTTAGCAACAAGTAGAGATGGCCTTGATGAGTACATCCGCAAGACGCTATTGTCCCACTCCAGCTCTTTCGAAGCTCTCCAGACTTGCGTTGAAGCGAGCCTTGAAAACCTGCAGAAAATGGAATTCGTGGTAACAGATGTCTGCGGCAATTACCAGCCAACAACGCTGGGCAAGGCAATTGTAGCCTCTGCTCTAGATCCAGACGATGGAGTATTCATCCACAAGGAATTGGAAAGGGCACTCCAGGCATTCGTAATGGACGGGGAGATGCACATTCTCTACACCTTTACTCCCGTCCAGGACTTCGGAACCAATATCAATTGGCAAGTGTTTCGGAACGAAATGGAGAACCTCGACGACAGCGGCCATCGGGTTTTGGGGTTTCTCGGGCTCAAACGCGCTGTGATCAACAGGCTGTAAGTACCCTCGCCTCTCGTTCCGACGTTGCTAACCGTCCACAGGGCGCAGGGTAGCACGCTAAAGGAAACGACCGCCGAAGAAAAGGAGACGGTTCGTGTGCACCGTCGGTTCTATATGGCTTTTCAGTTACGAGACCTGTGCAACGAGATGCCCATTCAGGCCGTTGCGCGTAAGTACGACGTGCCCCGGGGCGCTGTCCAGACTCTCTCGCAGACCTGCCACGGGTTTGCGGCTGGGATGATCAAGTTCTGTGAGCATATGGGCTGGGGGTAAGTTAGGCCAATTTTGTTCTGGCATAGTAAACTACTAATTCCCGATTGCAGAATCATGGCTGCCGCACTGGATCATTTTTCGGACAGATTGAGGGCAGGCGCCAAATCGGACTTGCTGGCTTTGGCGCAAATTACGTTTGTGAAGAGCAGGACGGCGTAAGTTGCGTGACCGAGGCGGCGTCGAAACTGTGTCTAACTATGGTGAACAGGAGGGTTTTCTGGGAGAACGGCTTTCGCAGCGTCGCGGCCATCGCAAATGCAGACCCCAGCGAGCTTCTCCCGGTTCTCATGCAGGTAAGCAGGCTAGACGCGCGAGCCCGTCATGCAATACAAGCTCACGGTTTGACAGGCCCAACCGAGTAAACTACGTATCAAGGGGCAGGAAAGCGACAAATACGAGGAGAAACTCAGGGCCAAGGCCAGGGTCATCTCAGACTCGGCCAACCGACTGTGGCGTAAGTCTGACCGAAGAAACGTGTTGGCGCCGGCGGTGAAATGAGGATGCGCCTAGCACAGCAGCTAACGACGGGCAACAGAGATACAGATGCAACAGGAGGTCTACGAGGAAGAATAATCAGCATGCCGGGATTCGTCGGTGGCGGCTGGAGCGGCCAACGACACCACACCGCGGTCGCGCGTTGGCTGCACGGCGGTCGTTGCAAAATTGGTTAATCGTACCCGGGCAGTTGGCTATGCTGCTAATAGGCTGTTTCCCATCACTTCCCGCAGCAGATGCGCATGCATACCGCCTCACACCCGTCAATAATTCGTGACGAAGACGTCCAACCTGCATTGCGTCGAACGGGTAACCCCCCTTTCCTCGCTCAACACACCCACAGAGCGGATTTGGCGGAGTAATCTGCGTGCGTGTGATGGAGCACCACCGGCTGCTATCGCTTCTCAGTGGCCCGACTAGCCGCGACTTTGGTACGAAACCGGACATCAACAACTCAAATGCCACCAACACGAAAGAGGTGCAACGGCGCAAGACATCCAAAAGCAACGCAGGGTCGTCACATGGCACCCGCCGCGCGGTGCAGCAATTTTTTACGTCCCGTTCCGGAGCTGCACATAGGTCAAGCCAGACCACCCACATCGCGTCTTCACCCACACAGACGCACGTACTCTCTCGGATGAGAGGGGGTATAGAACGCAGACCGAGGTGGGTAGCAATCCCGGCAATGTTCGCTACTGAACAGAATCGCGGCCTAGCGGGAATGACGACTCGGCGCGAACTCTGGGTAACACCTGACATGCAGCCAATTCTCCCATGCGACGGTGCAATGGTTCATGCAGGAGTAGCACAGCAGAGGAGCGGGAAAATAAATGAGTTCAACCATGTCCCAAAGTAGCTTTGTTCAGCCGGCTCCTAGTGACCGAGATGCGCCTCGCCATGGTTGGTGGTCGGACGGAGCCTTTCTGGGCGCGGCCAGCAAATGTCTGACAGCCACCGCCCACTGAGCTAGCTACCCACCCTCATCCGTCTTGTTCGACTATTTGCGTATAGCTCGGGGTGTGGCTGCCTGACCTCGGTCTGGCGTGAGTCTAGACTATATGAAGCGGACATTTCTCTTTCCCGTCTGGGAGGACGTGCCCTTTCATCCCTCTGACCCTCTCTCGCTGCACTTTCACACGGCTCACTCGGCTCATAATTGACCAGTTACTGCAGTCTGCAGCGCTCTACTGTGACGCTCAACACGGCCGTACGCCATACGAATATCGATCGGCCAAACACATCTGCGCCAAGGTCAGAATGTCTGTTCACGGTCGCGGTCACGGTGAGGGGAGGGCCGGTGACAGCGTCGATAGCGCATCTCGAACTCTGGGCGATGTGATGCGAGCAGGCCCTACCAGTTCTCCTGACATCGTCGTTATCGATCAGACGTACGAAGAAACGAAGCGAAAGGACGATCTCAGTCCCACCGAGGACCTGTGGCTAAGCTCGGCTGATGGCCGATACAACTCAGCCATCATACCGTTGCGAGTAGGGCGAGCGCCTAGTCAAGAAATTTTCTACGTGCATAGAGACGTCTTGCTTACAACCGAATACTTCCGGAAAGCTCTCTGTGGGGACTTCAGAGAAGCAGAAGCGCAGTCAATGGAATTTCCCGAGGAGGACCCTGCTATATTTCACTTCCTCGTTGCCTTCTTGTACCAGAGAAGCTTCGTCCCCATTAGGTCTGTCGCATCCGCGCTGGATACCAAGGAGCCGCACCGGGGGAAAGCAGAAGATACCAGCTATCAGAGCGATTCAGAGTCGGAGATGTCCTCCACGGAGGCCAGTGATGCGAGCGCCAGGAGTCGGGTACGGGCGCAGCGACGACAACGGCGACGAGAGCGGCAATGGGAACGTATGAACCGAAAACACCCAGGCACACACCGCCCTGATTGCAGATGCCCGCGCTGCATCACCACCAGCACCGGGCCGCCATGCTGGAACTGTGGCGTCAGTCGCGCGAGGCCGACACCAGGCCACCTCCCGCCGCACATGATCACCCCGATACCCCCATTAAGGCCGGCGACGGTGCCGCCGCCGCCGCCTCACCGACGCCGCAGTCGACAGCTCATTCTCACACCTCCAGGATCGACCCCTTCAGTCGGTACGTCGACCCCGGCCAATGCCGACTTTATGGATGGCGACCGCATACGTGGCGAGGACATGCGCACGTGGCTCGCCATCTACGACCTCAGCATTTCTGTGTACGCGTGTGCGAACAAATACCTCATGGACGACTTCAAGGCTGCTATCCAGCGCCACTGCATTGACATGCTCGAGTCGGCTGGCTCCGATGCGGCGCAGTCGGCGGTTCTCCAGTTATGCTCAAAGCTGTATGCCGCAGTGCCCGAGTCCGATCCGTTGTTGAGGATGGTTTTTGCACGTATTGGCTTTTTACAGCCGCTGCTGTGGCAGCGGGCGCCGCAGCACACATCCGAGTTCTTGATAGGACATCCCGAGGTGGCAGCTCTGATGCTTCGGGAGACGGCAATCCGGAGGGAGGAGGATCTGGGCAGTAGAGCGCTGCCATCGATGGAGCGGGCGATGCATTCCCATGCAATGCCCATCTGGCCCATTGGTCCTCCTATGCACCCTCACATGCGACCGCCTCCGCCGCCTCCGCCGCTGCCACATTGGCATCCAGCCCCTTTTGGTGCTTAAGTCCTTGCGATGGAGAGTGTTGACCCTCGTCCCACGTGTTTCGACGCTGTTGTTTTCTGACGGAAAGGCGCGCGGCGCCAGCACGCTGAGGCATAGAATACCGTCACCATGGTTATATTATTTCTTGTACATGACTTGAGGTGGGTTGACGAAGGGGACACACACCTATAGCATCCGGTGGTCAAGGCGAAACTCTTGTCTGATGGAACTGCTATCCTTGGGATCCTCGGTTCTGTGGGGACGGGGCCCTTATCTTATAGTTGAAAGCAAACTACAGAGCACTAGTTTTACTTTCAGCTGGGCCAAAACAATAAAAGAATACGGGCTTTTCCATTCCTCCAGTCGAACCAAAATCAACGTCGACTTCCAACCCATGCACATATTCGGCGGTGGCAGCCCACTCTGGCGCCGCTAGAACCGCGCGAGCGGTGCCGAGACCGTGCGATAGGGTGGTGTTATGTTTATTTGGAGTTTTTGGACAATGGCTTCGTAGAGGAGGACCACGTTGGATTGAATGTGGTTTAGATACCGCCCATTCCGCCTTTGGGGGCTCTTTTACCTTTGAGATATGGGCAACGGGTCAGGTCGGAGCTTGTTCACGCAGCCGCTGAACCAGTTGAATGCACATCAGGGAGGGATGAGGAAGCTGATGGGCTATATATCCAACGCGCGAGGAAGCAAAACCCATCGATTCGGTAAGCAGGGAGGCAGGCAGGCGGCATCCACAACAACTACCCAGTTTGACATTTCAGGCCATGCACAACAAAGACGGATATGCATAGTTCAACTCCTAATGGCGTGGCACTGCCGGCTCACCATGATAGAAAACCACGGCTCTTCTGTTCTGAGACGTACATTTTCAAAGTAACAACAACCGAGAGAATGGCCGTATGGCAGTTGTTCGCCCTGACGCCAGCTTTGATGCCCATGGCCAAATACTAACCTGATTAGTCTCTTCCTCTTGGCCATCACTTGCCCATCTCTTCATACGTTGCTTTTCTGTGAGGACGCTCTCTACCAGAACACCTTTTTAGATGTATTACTACCCGGAGTACGACTTTGTTTGACCGACAAACCAAAAGGCTTCGGAAACAAGAACGCTTTTCGACTTCTGATGAAATATGGCAATGTTTGGCCATTGCGATCAAAGTTGGTTTGTTATATTCTGGCTCTTACCTCCAACAGTGCTGTGACTGACTCTTCTCCACGGTGGGCGGGCTTGTGAGTGGCGTGAGCAGGATGCCGGCCCGTGAGAGAAGCCAAGTGCCGCCTTGCAGCTTACAAGAAGCATTTCTCATTTCTCTCGAACCTCTTTGATGCCATGAAGAGCAACGCGCAGGCCGCATGATCTGCGGCGGAGAAATGTCGTAGTCGGAGTCGTTTGTCGCCTCGGGCCATCATTGAGCAGAATCACCGAGTCAGACCCCCGGCCGACCCCAACTCCACCCCGGCTTCTCGGTTCAAGCTCCAGGCTGGAGAGGAGAGAGGGGAACCCTTGCCCGAGCCCCACCATCGGCGCTAGCTACCCCACAGCTTGCCTCCCCCATCTGCCATCTCCGCTGGGTTTGGATGACGAGTCGGGTAGATAGATGGATGCCAATATAGCCTAGAATGAAGCAGGCAGGAGAATATATACACCTGCGTGGCCGGGGCCGCCGCCCACGATGACGGCCTTTACTGCAGCCGTGCTACTGTGCGGACCTCTGGACTTCTCCCAGGCCTCTCTGCCTAGAAGTAGATAGAAAGCCGCTGAGCCATGCCGTCAACGACAGCAAGGGCACTCGCCGTCGTGCTTGCCGCGCTCGTCGCGACGTGCGGCGTGTCCGGCGCCGCCGTCCAGGTACGCCAGGAGCAGCAGGCAACGCATCTCGTCGCGAACCTCGACTACGGCAGCTTCCAGGGCGCTTATTCCCAGCAGTATAACATCTCTTACTGGAAGAAGATCCCGTACGCCGCGCCGCCCGTGGGCGAGAACCGGTTCCGAGGGCCTCAGCCCCCAGCGGCTGTGGAAGGCGGCGTGTACGACTCCAGTCAACCGTTTGATATGTGCCCTCAGCGGACGGTATTGCTCATCGACTAGTGACCTGGTTGCCAAGAGATTAGCTGACGGTATGGTTGGTTGTGTAGGTGAACGGCTCCGAAGACTGCCTGTACCTCGGCCTCTACTCCCGCCCTTGGACTAGCGACGAACCTCTAAAGCCTGTTGTCGTCACCTTCTACGGCGGAGGTTTTATCCAGGGCTCGGCCTACTTCAACATCCCGCCCTCGGCGTACCCGATTCTCAACGTCTCAAGCTCCTCCGACATGATGTTCGTGTACCCTAATTACCGCACCAACGCCTTCGGGTTCCTGCCGGGCAAAGAGATCGCAGCCGACCCAAAGTCGGACTTGAACCCGGGCCTTTTGGACCAAGAGGCCGTGTTGAAGTGGACCAGGAAGTACATTCAGCAGTTTGGCGGCAACCCGGACGACGTGACGGTATGGGGCCAGTCGGCGGGTGGCGGCAGCGTCCTGGCTCAAGCCCTCGGCAGGGGAGGGAAGCAGAAGCTATTCCGCAAGGCGATGGCGAGTAGCCCATTCTGGCCCAAGACGTATGTCTATAACAGCCCCGAGGCACAGGCTCTCTATGACGAGCTCGCCGCCAGCACAGGATGCGCTGGCCCCGACAGCCTAGCTTGTCTAAAGAAGGCCGATGTCCAGACCATCCGGGATGCCAGTCTCGTCATTTCAGGCTCCCATGTAACAAATACTTCGTCCTTCACCTGGTCCCCCGTCATTGACGGGGAATTCTTGCAGGAGCCACTATCCTCGGCTGCCACCAGCGGCAAGGTGAACATGGAGCTGGCGTTCGCGATGCATAACACCCATGAGGGCGAGAACTTTGTGCCTTCTGGTCTCCAGAACGCGTCGAGTGTGGGATCGCCGCCCTTTAACTCCAGCGAGGCCTCATTCGATGAGTGGTTGAGGGGGTTTCTCCCCGGCTTTGGCGACTGCGAGATCCAAGGCGTGAAGAGGCTGTACCCCACGACCGGAACCACCGAAACGATTTCGTACAACACAACCTACGTGAGGGCAGGCCTCATCTATCGAGACGTCGTCTTGTCGTGTCCGGCCCTTTGGTTTGCTGGCGCTGCGCCAATGGATGGATGGATTGGCGAATACTCTCTCGACCCGTCTAGGCATGCCAGTGATACGGTTTGGGTGAGTTTATACTGGTCATGTTGGGTTCGACTTCCGCTAACATGGGTGAAAAAGTGGAACCAGATCAACGCATTGCAGAATTCGGATCCCGCGCGTTACCAAGGTTATACTGGTAAGTGCTCTTTCCTCTCGTCTTGCTCATCGTTGTTGTTTCTCACTAATATCGGCCCTTGCAGGCGCTTTCGCTTCTTTCTTCCAGACCGGTGACCCCAACACTCTCAAGCTATCTCCTTCGGCGGCGGCGGGCGTTCCATTCGTCAAGGATAACAAAGAATGGGTGGTAAGCGCGGCAGGTTTTGTGACTGCTGAACTAGATCAGTTAGGGAGGAGATGCGAGTTTTGGAAGAAGGCAGCGGCGAAGGTACCCCTGTAAGGATGTCTAGCATATCGGTTTTGGGATAGGAAAAAGATACTTTTGAGACACCGCCCTTATCTCTCAATGTTGGCTTCTTTTTATCACCGACTCTTTCAGTCCTGTTGTCCGTCATTTTCCCGAGAACGTCGGGGTAATCAGATAAAAGAGCAGGATCGGAACGAGTGAAAAGGGAGCGAAAGGAGCCGAGGGCGAGAAGTTGTGTCCGGTATTATCTGTCAACCATGTGATCATGGTGTAATGAATCGAGATACAGGCTAATCGATAGGGTCGTCTCTCAGCCTGAAAAGCTCCCGCATAACATCCCCCGTCCTGCCACGCAGCGCCGAGTGATACAGTTGGTTCGTTTCGTAAACCTTGGTCCCTTTCACGAGGGCCGCGGTTTCCTTAGCGAATTCGTAGTCCACATACATGTCCTGAATGTAGCTAGCAGCGTACACTGGGACCGTGTTCTTCCGCAATTGCTCATGGTCGTACAGCTCGGGCCACTCGTCAAACTTGGCGAGAATCTCGGCAGCTTCGCGCAGTTGTATCAGCTCCGGATATGTTTCGAAGTGAAGCGGGAAGATCATCTCGCCCGAAAAGTAGAGAGGAGCGGCCGTGTCTTCGAAGAGCATGGGCTCTTTGTCCAACCAAGAGAACTCCTCTAGAGCCTTACCGACCCGGTAAGCTGCCCAGTTAGATGCAATGCCTGGCTTCTCGGTATAGATTGCCTCGTGTAAAATGGCGTATATGATGTTGCTGTCAAATGAGGTGGCTTGCTCAAATTCGGAGAGGGAAGCACGCGTAAAAAAGCCAAACTGATCAAGGTCCGTTTTCAACTTGAATATGGTCAAGTGGACAGAGTCTAGACCGCCGTGAGCACCAAAGGCAATTCCCAGAGTGAGAAGCCTTGGGATGGTCATGTATCCGCCGCCAGGAAGGTCAATTCGTTTGTTTTCCCGAATGAAACGGGCTACCTGGAGGACGGACTCGATGTCCTCGGGGTATTTCTCGTAGTAGGCCTCGTTCCTTTCCATGACTTTCTTGAAAGTTGCCTCGTATACTTGCTCGGGCCTTTTGCCAACAGGTGCAAGACCGCCCGTCAGGAAGACCTCTCGCAGGCCCTGGGGAAATTTGGAGAGGTAAGTCAAGGAGACAAAGCCTCCAAAGGACTGGCCAAAAAGGGACCACTTTTTCTTCTCTTCCGGAAAGTCGCTGGTTAGACATGCTCTGACAGCTTCTAGGTCATTCACAATGTTGTCCTGACGGAGCAACTTGAGATGATCAGCCTGTTTCTGAGCGTTGCCTTGGAGAGCCAATGTGGCAGCGGAAACGGGCGAGCTAAGCCCAACTCCTCGATAGTCGAGAAAGAGAACCTGATAACCGCGATCCAAGGCTGTGCGGGTGACAGGACTGTCCTGAGGCTCGGGATTTCCGAAACCGGGTCCTCCCTGGAGGAAGACGAGCCATGGCTTCTGCTCGGCCTGCGTCTTCTCGGTCTCGCTGGGAGGGACGATGGGCCTCTCATGCTTGGTGACACTTTTGCCGAACAGCTGAAGAACACCCGACGACTGGTTGTTGTAGTCTTTAGGAACCTCGAAAAATAGTTCCGAGACTAGAAATTGACCTGTGCATCATCATATCAATGCCGCTCTGAGCTCCGTTGGGTCTATCACCAAGATTATGAGTATGTTACCTGGAATGACGTGTGATCTCTTGCTAAGCAGCTTCGCTGCGCTGATGACTCTGGAGGCCATGATTGCCACGCACGGGATTGAAGTCTGAGTTGGTTGAATGGCCAGCAGTGGGATGAATTGTCAATAATTTAGAGGACCTTGAGGACCCCGCCCAGGCGATGGCACAAGATAAAGTGCAGTGAGATGTCGCACCTTCTTAGTTGGGTAACTAAGCCCTGTGCACAGTGTTCATCTCCCTTGTCCAGACACTGTCTTCAACTCACCCGAGTCTGCATCTCACATTCTTCTGCGTTTATCGAGCCCGTTCATATTCCAAAGCATGTAACCGTTCTCAAAGTGTATTCATGCCAGTGGCTTTACATGGGGCTCGGACTTGTGGATACTACTACGTATGCCGACTTCTTCACTTGTAGAGAAATTATCCCACTTGTACGTGTTGGTAAAAGCAACAGCGTTGAGACCGACCAAAGTTATCATTAAATGCGACTTTGTTCAGTGGACAGTCACTCCTTACCCATTCTCTTTCAGCTTCTGTAAAGCAGATATTACTGCCAGCGACAGCTTGCGCCCCAGGGCTTTACAGACAAGTTCTCTATCGTTGCCATCACTGCCACCGCCATAACTCCTGACTATGAGTGGTCGCAATATACATGGCACAAGCCATATCTGATATCTTGCCTCTGTTTGAGGCAGAACGTAGTTCACAAAAGATGGAAAACAAAGTTGGCGCACTATGGCACAGCAGTCCTGGAAACCATTTTTAACCAAATACTTTATTCTCATGTATGCCTCTATTTATTTGAGGCTCCTAATTATGAAGAATCGTTCTTCTCTTTTCCACCCCCTCATTGGCGTCTTTGTACTTGGGGATTCCGTTTACTAGAGGTAGCCATCGTTTTAGGCTCCTTACATAAGCTTACCGCCGATTACGGATAAAAGTCAACCAATGACATCAACCCCCAAGAGCGAGAATGGGCTCGGCTCGGCGAATCCTGGGTCGGTAAGGTCGGACTCTAGAACCTTCAAAGTCCCAACTTGGGGAAGCGTTCGGCGGCTACATGGGCTGGCAAAGAACCGTCTCCCCATCACCCCAAACATCAAATACCACCTCCTCCCGCCACTTGATGCCGCATCCCACTTGCTCGGAGCACCAAGACACCGATAGTGGGATGAATTACATACATCTCACCCAGACGCTTGTGGAATCGTTCAACGCCCTTGCCGATGAAGTCCAGATCCTGACCGACAGGAAGACGATCCTAGAGCACAAGCTCAGGTTCGCCCACGAGCAGGTACGTTTGAAACGAAACGCGCAAGGGTTTGTCAGCATAGCCTCCTGCGCTTGCAACATCTCTCTAACACCCCTCCAACATGATGAACAACCTTAGCTCTAGATCAAGAGCACCTCACACGAGGAGCGAAGATCGATTCTCTTACCATTTCCTGACTACTATGATTTTACATCTCCAAATTACCTTGTTCGGTTGATTTCGGGTGATAAGTCTCGCTGACCCGACTACTTGACAGTACCAGTACATCGCAGATAAATATGCACCGGCTGCTCCCGAAATCTCCGAAGTCCTGGCAAAGCTACAGCTACCGCCCGAGCTCGCAAATCCATCTTTAGACGCGAATCCCGTACCCCTACCGAAGCGCAACAAACTGGACACCAGAAACCAGATTGCTCTCATCATTCGAGACGGCCGGCGTGTGGCCCAGCAACTCCGGTCTATCGGCGAAACGAGTAAGACGAGCGGTTCTAGCAGAGAAACGTCTTCCCACGAAGCCCGCACCGCAACTTCCATGTCGACCGTTCTCGAGCAAGATTTCACGATCGAGGGAAAGAAGGGGTCTTTAGAATGCCCATTCTCCTCGCCAAAAGCTGAAGGTGACGGCGTTGGCGACGCACACAACGCGGGGGGAGGGTGGCAGGACCCTACGCCTCACCACTCTGCAGACCCCATCTGCGCCGCCATGTTCGAGGAGTCCACGTCTCAACCTGCTCCTGTGGCTGCAGACTCGCCTGCAAAATGCCCGATACGCTACTTGGACCAGCACTCCCCCGAGGAGATTGCACACTACGTCGAAACACACAAGCACGAACTGCCTCGCAGCCATGAGGTCTGCGTGCGAAGATATCAGAAGAACGAGGTACAAATCAAGAAGTTGGATGCCAAATACGGCAACTTGGTCAATATGATTCAGGGGCTTAGTGCGTTGCATCAACCCATGTTGCCGGAGTCGCAGCAGGAGCAGGAAGAGATTGACCGAGCCTCGAATGAGAGGGTGCACAACTGGGCGAAGGCCGTTACTGTATCCGAGACCGAGGATGCCGCGCAGTCCCTATCTGCACCCATGGATGCCGAAGAAGTTCGGCAAAGCCATTTTGATCGCCCTCTCAAGGAGGTCCGGGTGGGCGAGTCCCCTAGCCGGCCATGGGGCATTTCTGTTCCAATCTACGAATCGCACGGTCTTGGCGGCGAAGAGCGCCCTCTCTCGCCACCACCGGCCCCTGTTTTTATGCCATCAGGCTCGGAGGGCGAGGAGACCCCGGCACCCAAGACTGGCAAATGCCCTTTTGATCACACCAGGATGGCTGCGATGAACGCGGCCCTCGAGGAGGTGCAGCCGCCCTCACCTACGCCCGCGCCTAAAGACATTTCGAATGGAATGAGCGACAACATATCGCCACAAAAAGCCGGAGGCAAATGTCCCTTCGACCACGCCCAACTGGCTGCAATGGGGTTTGCGTCGCCGACGCCAAATACTGGCGAACATACATTTGTCCACGCGGATCCGGATCCCGTCGAGCTGCCGTCTACTCCTGTCAAGCCGCAGCCTTCTCAAAGTGCACCGGCTCAAATACAACAACAACAGCAGCAGCAGCATCAGCAACAACAACCGACATTCATCAACCCGCCGCTGGACGCGAACAAGCAGTTCAATTCCAATGGTGTGCCGCAGATGGTATTCACCGGCCCCGTCTTCATTGGCTACCCTATCGAGCAGGCAATCCAGTTCATGCAACACTTCCAGGGGAGGCAATAGAGACCTGAGCCTTTGCCCCCTCCCTTTCTCATCTCTCGTCGTATAATTCACAAAAAATGAACTTTAATTTTTGGGGAAAGGAAGGCGTGTGTTTGGTTTTCTTTCCTTTTAGCGTAGGCGTTGGGATGGTGTCTTGTTTCTTCTTCGAACTTGGTGTCGAGCTTTTTTATTGCTTTTAGCTTCTCTAGCCGAGCCTTAGCCCTGTATGTGCCGCACGAGTTGACACATATAAATCGAGGAGGACTAAGAGAACGGAGGGAACATACTCAGGAAGGAATGGCAGACAGAAGTCGTCTGTATGATAGGTAGATACCACACAAGATCGGAAATGAGACCACTGATGTCATGAGAAAATCACTCGGTTGCCCCACGTTACGTCGAGGATCCAGGCACACAATGCGTTGAATCATGGTCTATTCCAAGGGCGACTTTTCAGAGTCTACACCCGTCCACCCAATCGATTCTTGTAACCAAAAAAACAAAATAAAAACCTAATAAGAACCCTTGGCCCCGTTTTCCTTCCCGCCGTGCTCGTTGTGAAACGGTTGCGCAGTCGCCTTTTGGTTCGTCACCCCGACACCGTTGGCATCGTTTTCGTTATCGTCGTCGCGATACTCGCTCTCCTCGTCCGCCTCGCGCGTCCACATCGAAATGTCGTCGTCATTCATGAGCGCCGCCACGTCCTCTGGGTCAACGAGGCCGGCCTCGACGTCTGAGTAGTCAGGCGCATCATCACGACCAGGCACGAACCTGCTCGCCTCGGCCTCCTCGAGTGCCAGCTCAGCGGCGCGGGCCATGGTGCGCTGGTAGATGAGCCAGCCGACGACCAGGCCAACGGTGCCGCCAAGGATCATGGAGATGTAGTTGATAGCCTTGCCGCCGGCCGTCATATCGTCGCCCTTTTCAGCAATGAGAGCAAGGCGACTACCAATGAAGACGTGGACGAGCAGTTTAGGGCTGTCGCGGCTTGTTAGCTACACGGACGACTCGGAAGTCAAGTGAGAGCTGGGAAGGAAGGTGTGTGTGCGTACCTGGCAAGGGCTGTTGAAGCCGCAAACGCCCATGGCTTAATGGACGGGATCGTGGACAGGAACCCATTCGACAAGCTGTACGGCAGTGGGCAAAAGCGCACCGCTGTCAGCATTCCCAGCCCATCCTTCCTCAACACCTGCCCCAACGCAATAAACCGGTGGTCCTGACCCACAAGCCGGTGCACGTATCCGCTAAAGATGCCTCTACTTGTGTAAAACGCTGTCAAGCTCCCCGCTACCGTGGCCGTCGCGACGATGGGGTACCCCAGCGGGAACCCGTACACGAAGCCCGAGATGGAGATGGCGGTGCTGTAGCCAATCATGGGCGGGAAGGCCGTTAAGAATGTAAAGGCCCAGATGATGAGCCAGCCGCCGGGCAGAGCACGCCACTTCTGCGCGACCGGGCCGAGCCACTTGAAGATGGCGTGCGAGTAGACGAGCATCAAGATACCGAGGACGTTGAGGACCAGAAGGAAGACAGCGACAGCGACGCGCTGAACGGGGCTGAGGCCAAGGTACATGTCCCAGAGGCGGTTGCCAGTCTTGATTGCGTGGCGCACGGTGCGATTCAGACTCGCCAGAGCTGTTGCCCGTCGCGATGCCGGCCTTTGGCGGCCGAAGCGGGCGGAAGACAAGCGGCGGCCAGAGGTGATTGTCGTGGTAGAGGTCCCGCCGATGTTGCGGATCCATGGCGGGCGGACGTCGGCATAGTTCTCGGAGGGGGAGGAGGGAGGGTTCGGGGAGAGTGACAGCGCCCGCGCTGCAGACTCAAAATCGGCTGGCATCGTAGTGAGTAACCTCGTCGGCGTCCGCGGCGATTGAGAAGAACGAAGGGGTTGGCTTCGAGGCCGGAAGCTCCGGAGGTAGCAGCTGTTCGCGGTGTCGAGGAATCTATGTCGTTTCGGCTTGGCGTTGCTCGGTTCTGGTCTGGAATTGTTTTATTGAAGCCGTGACAGGGCCATTTCGAAGAATCGGTAAGTCAGATGCGAACGATATCGGGATGTGTAGATTGGCAAGCTGCGTCCCAAGGCATGCATGTCAATGTCGTAGGAGCTGGCTGACCGTGAACACCTGCCGCGATGAGGTAAGCTAGGCGGGCCACAGCGAGATCAAAGTGGTCGAGCCAAGCCGTCTATCTACTTTTGGATCGTCGCCAGGTCCGTCAGTGCGAGCTTTCGGGAATTTCAAATTTCTCGACCCCTATCTACCCAGGTAACCTGTTGCTCCTTTGCTCACTGTTACAAAACAAAAGCTTGAAAAACTGGTGAGTGAAGCTGGAAGTGTATTAAAATGGAAGATGAACCCCCAAGGTTGGTTTCCAAGAGAAGTTGATAAGATCACGTTTTGTCGAAACCGCATTGAGCTTGTCTCATGTTTTCATGCGAACAGTTTCAATTGCCCGTCCGTCATGGGTACCTACTTAAGTTAGGTACCTAAGGTAGGTACCTAGGTATGTACAGGCAGGGTTCTAGTTTACGCATGCACGCACGCCCTTAAAATGGAAGCTGGCGGTACATCCCGTCCGGATCGGCCTGCCTGCCTGCCTGTCTGCCTGCTGCCAACTGACAAGCGCTTTCCGGCCCCGTCTAGTGTGGTCTCTGTGGGGTCTCCACACGAGCTGGAAGCTTTTGGGTGCTGCTTCCCTGCATGAACTCTGCCTACCTGTAGTAGGAACGCTAGGATCTTATCAGCCCCCTCTCGTACTTGTAACGCTTTTCTTGCTACGTCCATCATTTGTTGGTCGCACTCTCGAGGTGGGTTGGTGGAGGAGTGTGCTCCTGGGAGCGTCGGGTTGACATTTTCTACTTTGTGTCTTTCTACTTTATTGTGATTTCTATCCATCTAGCAGCCGTCATCGGCGCCCGCTGGGTCCTTTCGGAGGGTCTCTCACCAGAAGCCTGACCTTTCCATCCCCAATTTCCACACCCTGACTCAGTATGTCCACTTCCTCCTTGCTGTCGTCTGCGCTTGATGTTCCCTCGCGAGCGAGGCCTTTGTCGTAACTACGAGCATCGATGCCCAGGATTCCGCCCATATTGTTCCGGTCTCCGGGAACAGAGAATTCGCGGTAGGCGTATCTCCATTCGTTCAGAAAGTTGCGGATAGCCTTGCCGACCTTGTCCTTGCCATTCTTACTGTGGTGACCCGTGCCTGTTATGGCGTAGATCGGCCGGCTTTCCTTAACATTCTCGATCAACACCCGCTCCAAGTACTCCACAGCTTCTTCGGGGTGAAGCCCGTGCAGGTCGACGTAGATCTCGACGCTGTTTGCGTTGGCCTTGTTGCGCTCTTCGTACAGTTCGCGAGCGGCCTCTCGGTGCGCCTTCCGCATGAGATCATTCTCACTCTGACCGCGCAGGCTCAGAGCCTTGGCAGCCCTCGCGTCGTTGCGGTTCCAGGCTTGTGCGGCGCTGACAGCCAGGTTAGCTAGACTCGTCACGAACCTCTGCGTTCAATCAACTTACCTCTGAAGGAACTTGTTCCTGAGACCGCCGTGCTTGATGGCTTCTTGTCGAGCTTTGAGGTAGGATTTGTTGGCTCTCTCGCCGGTCTCCAGCCACGGGATGTGTTTCGGGTTCGGAATTGCTTGGGCTGCCGCGCTGTTCTCCCCGTTTCGAATACTGGTTGAGCTGCCGTTCCGTCCAATCTTTTTGAGGTCTTGGCGAAGCGAAGCTGGGCCGGGGGATGGTGACATTTTGACAATCTCGGCAAGGGAGTTTGGTGCGAAATTCTCCTTGTGGTTGTGGCCATGACCGCCTCGTTTCCCATGGTGCTTCTTACCCTGCTTCGCAACAGCAGAGCCCAAAGTGGGAAACGCGTCTGCGTCATCTAGCGAGGGGGCTATGGGCTCCCTAGCCTGCTGGTGACGGCTGCCCGGACGAGATCTAGACCGAGGGCTCTCGCCCCCAAAGAATGGCTTCAGACCAGGCGGTGGCGTGATTCCAATGGTAACATTCGAGCTTCCGCTGTAGCTGCTGAGATGTTCAGGGTTACCTGCTGGGAGTGCTGGGAATAGGTTGAAATCGTTCAAGTTGGCCTGCTTGGCGGGCGGCGTGCTGGCCCCGTCCATGGCAAGCTTGTTCATAAGATGTGCAGGGTCGTGAGAGAATATGCATGTATCGCCCGCTAAGCAGTTGCCCATAACCCAGTATCTTGGAAGATTGCGTCAGTTACAGCTCTACGCGACAACAAGACGGCTGCATGTACTCACTTGCAAAGGTGGTTGCTCAAGTCATGACTGAACCTGCAATCTGCCCTAAGACATTGTCCAGTGGACATGTAAAACTTGCAGATGACGCCCGATCGCTGCCCAGCTGGTGTAGTAGGGCGGCTCTCCGCAGCTAGAGCTTTCCCAATGAGAGAGACCTTGTTCTCCTCGGGCTGCGGGTTGCTGTATCCATTCTCTTGCGCCTGACTCTCCATGATGGACACGATTGTTGCGCTGAGATCGTATCCATGGACCGCAAGGGCGGCCTCAATTTCTTCATCAGTTCGTGTCTGGCCGAGAATTGAGCGGAGCATATCATAGGGGGACATGTCGGCTTGTTGCGACGACATGGACGAGAACTCCGGGGCGGCGGCGTTCAAGCCGCTTGAGGCCCCTAGGGACGATGTGACGCTGATGGCGTCATCCGCCACTAGCCACTCTACATTCTCAGTCTGGTAATCGCCAAAGGTTTCATGGGAAGGCGATTTATCGCTGGCGAACTCGTACGCGTTGAGGTTCGGACTGTGAGGTATGGCGGGCGTTGCAAAGGCGAGTCTCGGGGAAGGCCTCGGGGAGGAGAAGGGAGAGGCGGCGGATGACTTCGTTCTAGTGAAGGACGGGGTAAAAGACGGGACAAAGCCCGGAGGAGCCAGTGGGCTAACTCCAAGGCGCGGAGATCCTGAGAGGGGAGTTGAATTACCGCGCCAGGATGCAGGTGATGGTCGTCGCAGGATGGTCTGGCGGATGGGAGGCGGAGAGGCGGCAGCTCCGCCTCCGTCACGGTATCGCCATAACACATCGAGGATCGCATTATCTAATGAGGAGCCGTTCAAGGTTGTCTGGCTTCGCAGGAGGTCCTCGAGCTTATCCGTCTTGTCTTCGTCCTCGAGGGTGGCATCCTGGAGGATAGGGAGGCAGATCTCGTAGTGCTCGTCGGAAACCATGATTGCGCGTTACGGGGCCGAAGCGCAGCCCTTGAAGGATAGCAACAGGCAGCAAAGATGCGTCAAGGGTATGTATTGTATGCGTATGTAAGGGTTGGAGCCGAGATCGAAGCGGCGCGTCTATGTATGATGTTCGGTCTTGGGGTGAAGCAACTACTATGTAAGGCAGGCGGCGGCGGGAAGGCAGCGGCAATCAGGCAGGCCTGGGTTGTGTTGACGTCGGCTGTCAGCCTGTGCGGATCGCCGTCGGAGACGAGTCTTGAGCAGAGGGGCGTCTTTTTGAGCAACGCCTACAATATGAGCCGTCCGGTTGAGCTAAAGCTTCGAGGTGTAGAGTGTTCGAAAAGCGAGCGAAATGGCGATGGGAGCGAAGTTGGTGGGCGGCACTCGATGGTTCCGTCACATGGTTTCGGAGCCAGGGGCAGAGGGGGGATCGTCTCTAGCTTCTTGTTTGGATGAGGTGGTCGGTTTTCCCGGCACAAAGGCAAGGACAAAATGTGGCTCGTTTGTTTGAGCCTCGTTATCTCGCGAGCTTTGTAGTCAGCCGTTGAAAGGCAAGGTGGGCGAAACACACGAGTAATCGGGGGGAGTTGGAGATGATGGTTTGGGTGGTGGAAAGAAACGCGGCCAAGTGCACGTCGTTCCCCTTCAGCTGATGACTGGGACCAGGAACTGGGACGGGGACGGATGGGGCCACCAGAGAGCGGCAGGAGGTAAGGTGAGTTGCGGTCGAGTGCTTGGGGTGCGTGCGTGCGTGCGTGCTTGCTTCCTGCACACTGCTCGTACTGCACTAGGTGAAGACGGGCTACTGGATCTGGGTGCAGTTGTGTAAACCCGGCTGTAGACCAGCTGGCGGCCAACAGCTGGAGAGGGGGTGGTCGGGGAACTGGGGGCCGGTGTCAAACAGCCATTGGCGGCGGTAATAAGAGGGGCACGTACCTACGATACTAGGTACAGGTACCTGTAGAGGTACGCAGTATTAGCAATCTCAATCCGAAAGGGCGGGGAGGGATCCAACAGCCCATCTATCGCACAATCAGGGAGAGTGAACGTGGGGTCTCTATATATTAGGTACGGATATTCATACATGTAGCTGGTGATACCATCGCCTCCCACCTCTCACTTTCCGAGCTCGCTGCATCCACATCACATCTACAGCCTGGTCTCGGCAGAGAACAGCACGAGTTGTTGATTCATTCTGGGACATTATGATGAGTCGGGGCACTTTGGTACGAGATTACGCATGGGCCAGCTATTCGAAAACCCTTGAGGTGCCATTGGACGTACGTATTCGCCTGATTACATTTATCCTCATAGGAACGACTACGTCCTCCACTCATTGAAAACACTAACATTGCCAGAAATTGCATGAGACTGAAAAAAGCAAGTAGGCTGTCAGCGACTGTACGTATCCATCTGCCAAGACAGTATTGTCTGACTGATGACAACATGAGGGTAATCTCATTTTCATCTCTACTGGGTACTCTGACCAGCTATTGCTTACCCTTCCTGTTTCACGCACCTCACCCAAGCCAACCATCGCTCATGTCTGGTTTCACAAGCTGAGATATCTGAAAATCGGCCATGTATATTTGACTGGTGCCTTGTTGCTCCTATTCAATATTGGTCTCGACATTATCGACCCATCCCGTTACTCTATTTTATTATGTATCATTTTCAACAATGTCATAGCCCATCTCTTCTCTAAAAGACCCATTAGACTCGTCGCTGCGACAAAGAGGAGAGTGTATCGGATTTGAAAGCACCTGTGCCTTCCAAAGTCCGTTGTTCAAGTCGGCCTAAATCTCCAGCGCCGCAGTGTGAGCTGCAGACCTAGGGTACCTCTTCCTCCAGATCACCCCCGAACCCAAAACTGAAGCCTCCCCCATCGGCCTCGCTGTCGCCTCGGCCTACTGCTTCCTCCCACTTTCTCTTCTTTTGGGCATTCTTTTTCTCTATGGTTTGGAGCGCTTCTTCCAGGAGATCTGGCTGATCCTGCCGTAGTCGCTCAACAAACAGTCCGTATGGATCCTTCACCTCTTGCTTGAAACCCGTGACCTGGTCTGGCTTGTCTCTGAGGAAAGACAAAACTTCGGAGAGCTTGTTCTTGGGGACAAAGTTCTGGGTCAGAGCGATACCGCTCTCGATGTTGACAACTAGATGCCACCATCCGCTGGGCACATGCAGAATCTCCCCTTCGTTACAGATGCCCTCGATGCACTCAGGCAGCTGACGGGCTTCCGCATGGAACTCGAGAAGCCACTCTGCGATGCTTAGGGGGCTCGTCACCTCACTACTGTCCTCCGAAACGTAGACTCCCGGCACCGAGGCCGTAGGCGGGAACATAATCCAGTATTTTGCACCGGTTATCACGGCGTTCCATGCGCTCGTGCCGTTTGGATCCTTGTGGAATGTCGATCCGCTCCTCTCTGGGCCAACAATAAGCCAACGATGGGCTGGTCGTTCCCCCCCCAGGAATTCGAACAGGTCAGGTCCGAAGCAATCTGGCTTCCAGTACGCCGCCCCTTCCTCGCGTCCGACGTTGATCTTCATCTTTTCCGCGAACTTCTTGTCGAAAAGATACAGAGGACTCTCGTCATCGTTATTCTCCATGTACTCGCGATAGGTTGAAAAGGGCCAGTCCACGGCCTCTGCACGAAACTCGACGTTGCCATAGAGCTCCGAAATGGCGTCGATGTTCCACTCGTGAAAGACTGGCCACGTCTGGATATAGTTGGTCAAGATGAAGGGCGTCTCTGTCCATTTCTCGGAGAACTCAGCGTATGTAAGAGTTTCCATGCGCTGAACGAGGTTGCTCTTCGGGATTTTCGAGGTAAACTGCGTCAAGTCCACATGGCTGCAGACGAATGGCCTATGCAGAACGTCGGAGAAGACGTTGCTACAGTCGATCTTTGACTGCTGCCCAGGAGACAGCCGGAGCTGGGTGGCCCTCCAGGTTCCCTGCCATGTGCCATCAAACCTGCCTGAGCTGTTGGACCTAAAGTTTGGTCAGCAGTTGACTCTTTACTTACATGACAAGATGTGATGAGCGAGTGTGTAGTCGAAATCGCGTCTACAAGCCAGCCCATACTGCAGAGTCATGGAAACCTCGAGCCATGAAACCGGTGACGAGAGTCACAGCGTGGGTCACAGCGCTTACTGATGAACACCATAGCCCCCGGCTTACAGGACTTTAAGCTGTAAGCTGTATGACTTACTGTAGAAACAATGACTTCCACAAGTCGTCGGACCGGCAGAATGCATAGAGGAATTTGCAGCTAGAGCCCAGAGTTCTCAGACGTTCCTGATCGAGATAGTCCAAGAGGATCATGAGGGCCTCGTCGGGCAAAGTCTTGAAATATCCGATGTGCGCCCGAGCGTTCGGACGATCCGAGAGATACTGGTTGCCCAGCGGTTTCACACCCAAAGGATGGACAGGAATTGACTCATGGAAAGTGACTGCATTTTTAGCAGGTTTTGAGTCATAGTTGAGACCATTGGTGTTGTCAGCCAGCGCATTGGTTCTCCCATTGGACATAGTGCCATGGGGTGGCTCGAGATTATCGTTGGCCATGTATCTTTAGGCCGTAGGTTACTGACAGAACAATGACATGTGCCTGCTTTGGGATAGTATAGCTGTGGCGGAGAGAAAAAGGAGGGGGGTTAGCAGGCATTGGAGGACCAAGGCAAACAGAGGGAAAGAGAGAGTGTGCGTGTGCGTGTGCGTGCGGGTGTGAAGAAAAATACAGTCGTCAGAAAACAATGGAGAAAAAAGAACAGGGAAACCTGCACAAGGAATCATGTCACTGGGCTGGCATCGCAGGTGCTGGTGGTACAAGCAGTCAAGTCAGTAGGGACAGCAGTGATGAATGGGTGGCGGACGTATGCTTCAATACACTCGTGGTACAACTCAATTAATGCATGAAGATGTCTAGATGAAATTCTTGCGGGCATTCCGCCACAAGAGGGCCGGGGGTGTGTGGCCTGGTAGGAGAGAGAGGCGAAGAAAACGAGGAAGAAAATTTAGAAGGCAAGCGCGACTACGGTGTCTCTTGCAGCGCCTGGCGCCCCTGCCATCTCTGGTCGTCCCTAGTGCTGCAGAGTTGCAGAGTCCCACTGAGGCCGCTGAGCCAGTTGGCTGTCTGCTGCACTGCTAGGTATTAGTGGCCTTGGACTCACTCGGGCAGGTACGGCGGGTGTGCCCTAATCAGTATTCCTGCCTTTTCCGTTTAGCGCCACCTCGCTTACCGCATAAATCGAGGGACCGCCCGCCGCCCGCGAAATTTTTTTACGTGGTCAAGAATTCCTGCGGCTGCTGATAAAAACTTCACCTCCCACCTCCGGACAATCAACGTGCACCATCACCCCACGAACAAACCCAACACCAAAACGCACCCTTTATTCCTAGATTCAGTTCTACTCTTGCGATTCGCCAAGAGTACCGGATCTAGTTGAGTCTTTAATTCTTAGAATTCCATTCGTCGACCTTTTTCGCAACTCTCTCTCACCGAGACGTTTGCGAATTTTCTAACCCCTCGCCAAACCCCACCTTCGCGACGATATTTCTAGATCTCAAGCTGTGCTTGTGATCTAGACTTCTTCCACAACACAACCGCAATCATGGCTGACAAGGGTCTTGAGGATGTGCCTGAGGGTAAGTCTTGCGACTACATCTTGATCTTTTCCGTCAGAAGCTTTTTGGAGGCCTTGTCTTTGATTCAGAGGGTCGCCAACCGGCCACCTTGTCCCCTCCCCTCTTTGTTTCTACCTCCCGCCTGGCGCATTGCAAAATGGCCTCAAGTCGCTGACAACATATTCCTTAGGCCAGATCGAGTCGAACTACGATGAGACCGTCGACTCCTTCGATGATATGAACCTGAAGTCGGAGCTCCTTCGCGGTATGTTTTCTCGATCTCAAAATTTTCGGGTGGAAATACCCTCACCGTGGAATGTGTCGCTGACATGGCTCTTGCAGGTGTCTACGCCTACGGTTTCGAGCGTCCCTCCGCCATCCAGCAGCGTGCCATCATGCCCGTCATCAAGGGTATGTTTAGACCAGTTGATCCTTTTGCGCGATAACCCTCGCTCACTCTCCAACCAGGCCACGATGTCATTGCCCAGGCTCAGTCCGGTACTGGCAAGACCGCCACCTTCTCCATCTCTGTCCTCCAGAAGATCGACACCAACGTCAAGGCCTGCCAGGCTCTCATCCTCGCCCCCACCCGCGAGCTTGCTCAGCAGATTCAGAAGGTTGTCGTCGCCATCGGTGACTTCATGAACATTGAGTGCCATGCCTGCATCGGTGGTACCAGCGTCCGTGACGACATGAAGGCCCTGCAAGATGGTCCCCAGGTCGTCGTCGGTACCCCTGGCCGTGTCCACGACATGATCCAGCGCCGCTTCCTCAAGACCGACAGCATGAAGATGTTCGTCCTTGACGAGGCCGACGAGATGCTTTCTGTAAGTTTGTTGCGCAGCATCCTGGGTCATCCACGTCGCATGCTAACACCTCCCTCCAGCGTGGTTTCACCGAGCAGATCTACGACATCTTCCAGCTGCTTCCCCAGAGCACCCAGGTTGTCCTTCTGTCCGCCACCATGCCCCAGGACGTCCTCGAGGTCACCACCAAGTTCATGCGCGACCCCGTCCGCATTCTCGTCAAGAAGGACGAGCTTACCCTCGAGGGTATCAAGCAGTTCTACATTGCCGTTGAGAAGGAAGAGTGGAAGCTCGACACCCTCTCCGACCTGTACGAGACTGTCACCATCACCCAGGCTGTCATCTTCTGCAACACCCGCAGAAAGGTCGACTGGCTCACCGACAAGCTCACTGCCCGTGACTTCACCGTCTCCGCCATGCACGGTGACATGGACCAGGCTCAGCGTGACCTGATTATGAAGGAGTTCCGTTCTGGATCTTCCCGTGTCCTGATCGCCACCGACCTTCTGGCCCGTGGTATCGACGTCCAGCAGGTTTCCCTGGTCATCAACTACGACCTTCCCGCCAACCGCGAGAACTACATCCACCGCATCGGTCGTGGTGGTCGTTTCGGTCGTAAGGGTGTTGCCATCAACTTCGTCACTGCCGAGGATGTCCGCATGATGAGAGAGATTGAGCAGTTCTACAGCACCCAGATTGAGGAGATGCCCATGAACGTTGCCGACCTCATCTAAGTAACGCTTTCTCACGGATACACGCATTCTCCCTCTCCCTTTTAGCACGGAACAAGCCCCTTTGGTCTGCCAAGGTCGATCACGCACCGGATCTGGCAAGACGCTTTGGGGTTTTTTTTTACTCGAGATTCATCAGGACTTGTTTGTTGATAGATCGCGGGAAGGCTACCTGGCGAGCCACTGGGCGTGGCTGGCCTCACCATTTTCTTGGTTGACTGCTAGACGCGCCCCGGCTCATGGGTGGAATTGAAAAACTGGCTTGCATGCGGGAAAGGGCTTACGAGTCTTTTGGCACCTTAATACCAACGAAGGTGCGGCGGACTGGTACCTAAAAGAATCATTGGCAAGGGTTCTAGTTTTTGACTTTCAGTTTCCTAGTCTCTCTGTACGTAGGGGCCACGTCACGATGAATCTGCTATTTTTTTTAAAAAATAAGTCGCTGTTCTCGACGTCTGATGAGTGAAAGTGAACGCCAACATGTCTCTACTCTTTGGGCAGCGATTGGTTGAGTGCACATTATTTCGGACTTGTGATGCGATTTGTGTCGTGGATTACCCACGACGCTACCCTCTCTTGCTCTGCTTCTGGTCGACCGGCGAACACTTCAGCAGAGGAAGCGGGGGCGAGAATGCAGAGGGCTGGATACGGGGGAACGAGCTGGGCGAATTGTCGCAGTCGCAGCCCAGCCGAGATGGAGAATCGTCCTCCTCAGTCCCACCATACCTTTCAAGTGGCCGGCGCTCGCCAACACTAACACGCCGTGCGTCAAGGAACCATGGGGGGGTCCGAACATAGCTTGAATCCCCTTATCGCAAGGCTTACAGCGGGGGCGGCGCCAGGACACCTAGCCATGGAGCCTAGCACAGAAGGAGAGACTGGAGATGGGAGGGAGGTTGGGCTGCGACGAGAGCCACGTGGAATCCGAGTGCAAGTTGTTGACATAGCAGGAACGATGAGTGCGGTATCGAACTACATACAACACAGTCAGCCAGTAATTAGTATAAATGTGCGAGGAAGTCTACTCGGTGAGAGACCTCTCGAATATTCTCACTCCAGACGGGTGTGGGGGACACCTGGCGAGCTATATTGTGCCCGTATCAGTAGCAACGAGACCCATGAGTTTCGCCGAGGTTTTGTTATCGAGCCCGCCTCCACGCACATTTTATCCGACCACGGCTAATGGTATATGGGGATCGCTGCTCTGGCGGGACGACGATTATTACCCCGCCAAATGCACCAGAGTAGGCCCTCTCTTGACAGCACAAACCACAGAATGCGTCCTGCTCACCAGGAGCCACGGAATTCTACCAGAGGTTTTTCGAAAAAGAACAGATGCAGTACTATAACTGCACAGACTATTCCTGAGTTGCGCCAACCAAATCTTTTGTGGTTCCGCCGATCAGGGTTTCGTGTTGTGTGGGATGAACCTTGGTGGAGGGGATAAAGGGTGAGGAAAAGTCATTCCCTGGTTTTTTTTCTTTTTTTCCCCTTCTCTGCCAACGTTCTTTTTTCCTTCTCTCCGTTGTCAGGCTTACCCTTACCCCTCTCTGCCCCCCTTTTTCTGTTTCGTTTCGTTTTGGACGTTTCTTTTTAGGGTTGCAGGGAAGAGGGATTGAAACCCGCGTTGAAACTACGGGGGCAGTATTCAACTAAACGATAGAGGCTACAATCCCCATCCAGAGGAATGTTGACAGGGGGCAAGACAGAGACAGGAGTTGTGGCTGGGCACTTGACTTACACCGAAAACGCGATGCGTGTCAAGGTCAATAAGTCAATATTCAGATGACAATCTTCTACGATAATCCGACATGGCTGATTTGACCATTTTTTTGCCCGAAAGATGACTTGTAGCCCCCAGGCCCTGTAACTACGCTTTCGGTGTGATGCTAGACTGATAAGGAATACCTTGTGCTTTGAATTCGGGTTGCCCTAGGGTACTATGTAAGTAAGCAGCGGTTGAGATCGATGGCCGCTGGGGGATTTCCGAAACGGACAGTATCTTATTTTATTTTTATTTTTTATGCTTCTAGATTCATTACGGCGCTGTTGGTGATGTAAAACGAAACAGGCCATAGCTTCCGTTGATTAGCCAGTGCTGCGGCCGCCCGTCCATGTCAAGATTGCCATATTCCACACTGGAGGGGAGATAGCACCGAGTTCCAACGAGCATCAATGCTGTAAGACATATCACTATCGGCCCACGGGGCAGCAACAACAAGCAAGGAAGGCCGAGGTCGCAGCTGACTTTCCCTAGTCTTCTTCAAACCAGGATTCCCAATCTCCTTGACGAGTTCATTCAGTGAGACATTGACGTGTTGCCCCCCAGGTATTCAAAAAGAAGTACCATCGACGAAGTGGTGACTGAACTTGCTGCAAGAGCAATCATCGAGCACACTTTGTAACGCCAGGAGGTTTCTACAATATTCTCCTTGTGCGGACTGTAGTATTATCTAATACGAGAGGTGATCCGATATGGCCTGTTGAGTGAGAAAATGAGAAAGTCACTCGGCTTCAGACGGAGATATGGCCGCTCAAATCTTGGCATATCTTCCCACAGGTTTCCCCTATATGGACATGTGATATTGGCTCTTCTGGCTCACTTAGACTTCACTGGCAATCCTTCCTCTTGTTCACCTTACTGCCGTTGGTTTTTGCACTTCCAGTACTGAACATATATACGCTACTTGCCCCTACGCAATGCCCCCATCCATATCCCAGGTCTGGGTCACTTTGGGGCATACATAGCATGCCCGCAATTGCTGACCTTCCCTGTCACCCATGGATTATCTGTGCACTAATGAACAGTGTTGGAAATTTGACAGCCTCATAAACTAGGTAAACCAGACTTAGAGATCAACGTAAGTCGACTGTACGGGGACCGAAGTGAACTCGGCGCGTTTTTAGGCTCCGAACGAGCTGACATCTGACCATAGAAGCACCGCACTATCCTGGCTCTGGCTCATGTGTATGAACCGGTGAACTGGTGAGGCAGCAAGGGCAGTATACGGTGCATGCATGTTAGGTAAGAATATGATAATTACAACCAATGCGAATATCAACTCGATGAAATACTAAAGAGATAACGTTGGAAATCTTTATCATCATAACCCGTCACTTTCCCGCTATCGTACATTCCCCTGGCTTTTGCATACACCATGAGTATAACTCGGCCCTTCTAGTCACGCTTAGCCGGCGTTGACGGGGTGATCAACTCGCTAGATGCACACGGCGGTGCTGTGAAACTCGGCCATGGTTGGCAATCGGAGTGGCAACTTGAAGTTCTTGGAGTTAGCGACTGGCTTTGCGATATCATATAGCCTCGACAGATCGGGATCCATTGACTTACCCGCCATACATCTGACCGCATTCGTTGATAAAATCCCTGCAGATTGTTCGGGTGCTGCAGGAGTCGCTCGGCGTAGGCTTCGGGTTGGGATGGGAAGGCGGCTTCGTTGGAGACGGCGGCCAAGACAGCGGCCCCCTGCTCACAGACCGGCTCGGGAATGGTAGTTGGAAGCCCGGGAGAGGCCAGATGGGGGGAATGCGGTGCGGCGTCTTGCGGGAGACCGACTGGCTCGGCGCCGTGTTGCATGGCGGCATCGTCGGTCGCGTATCTGGCTTGCACCGGTCGTAGCATCCTCCCCATCGTGTATTGCATTCCGTGTTGATGCCTTCAATGCACATGGTTTGTGGACATTGATCGGAGGGAACTTGTATCTGCGGGAATGCGGTGACAATCCCAGCGATGCCGAGAACTGCCAAGAGTCGACTGGAAAGCATCTCGTCGTCGTGTTGGTGGTGGTATTGACTGAAAAGATGGCGTTTAACGTGCCTTGCTCGGGAGATCTGTATGTGTGTATGCGCTTGAGTGTTTTTGTTAGTCAGGTGAAATCTCTGAGCGAGTGTGTCATCTTGTGTAAGTGTAAAAGATTCTGTGATGGCAGTACAAGTTCCTATATATCCCTTAGCCTCACCACGACGCTGTAACTTGATGAGTCCGCCAACATCCGGTTGAAGGATAGCCCCTAAGGCGGGAAGACGGAAGCTAGCGGGCGTGGGCTCATGATTATCTCATCTTCTACGCCATCTTCGTCGTCCTGCGCTGCTTCGGTGGATGCGCCCTGTTTGCTAGTCCATCTGGTAACCACAACTGATGCTGTTTGTTACTGTTCAACTTGTCTAGACGAGAGGTCCAACATGGACTAGATACGATATTGGATCATATTGTCGTGGACGGAGCGCATCCGGTCGAGGTGGGCAGAATGGCGTCCGTCCAGATGGGCAGAATGACCAAAGGTCATCAAAGAAGTCAAGGTCTGGAATGCCATATGCCGTTTTCGAACATTTCAATGTCACCTAGGTCGTTGACCTTGCCGCAACGAGCAAAGCAAGGTCTCCTTCCCCGCAGGAGATGTTAATGGGCGCAGAATGAAAGGGGTTACGGAACGTCGCACACGAACACGGTCCCTCTGCCTGTAAGACCTCTGATTTCGGAAAAGAGCGGCGAGTGACCAAACGAGACAGACAACGGCTTTTCCGTCGCTCTGTGAGATGACCCGCCAGACATTCCTCGGGCGGGCAGACGAAGCATGATGCCTTCAACAGGGCGGCGTCAGCAGAACTTCCTTAGGCCCGCTCGTATGCAGGAAGACCGGCAGATCGTTGGCCGCCCAGGCCACAATCGTCATGTTGTGCTGCCTCGTAGCTGTTCGCCAGCCACCGGAGGGGCGAGCTGGCATGATGGTCTCCGGACTTTTCGAGCTGAGACACTTGTAAAGACTGGGCGTCGATCTAGGCCCTTTGCTGGCGAACGGTCTGGACGGATGAGTATGGATCGGTTGTCTCGATCTCTGCCTGAGAGGTCGCATCCGGAGAGGTTCGACTCGAACACTGACGTTTTCTAGCGATGGTCCTTCGGTCCATTTACTGGGAGAAGCATCACTGAAAAATCGGCTTGGGCCGAGTGCTGAGGCAGGCTCTGTCGGGTGCTCGAAGGCCTCTACTGGTATAGTTCTTTGTAGGTTCTAGGTCAATTTCATCGCAACTTATGCCAAATCCCTTTGCTCACTTGGGAAGAATGACACTCCAGGTTGGTTCTGGGTGTGTGGACTCCTCGTCACTCGAGCGATTGACGCCTACAGTGATCAGTTCAAAAGTAACGGGCTACTGTTAGACGGCTGGCCCGAGGAAAGAAATGGAGGAACGTTTTGCGTACGAGAAAAGTGCGTCTTGTGCCATTGCGGGTTAGAAGAGGAGGTGCTGTGCAAGTTTGCAACGTAGTACAAAAACTCTGAATAAGTATAGGTAGTCCAGATGGGTACAAGTTCCTTCTTTATCCGGTATAATGCATACCCTAAAGCTAACGAGCAATACCTCTTTACTTTTCCTGGAAAGCATCTATTTGCTATTCGCGCAGGATAGTACGCAATCGAACGCAGCTCACGACTTTGACCGTGATAAAACAAGGGATATTCGTTGACGAAGGCACACACGCGCTGATAAATTAGCCCTCGTATATGTTTCTTGGCACTTCAATCCACTGTCCAAGGCAATTCCGGAGATGTTCAGACATTGGAGATCCCTCGGAGACAATCAGAGACTGATCGGCACCATCACTTGGAACGCATACTTCTCGTATCGATATACGAAGACGAATTCAGTACCCTCTACCGACCTTCGCGAGCAAGGATTGCCGTATGAATTACTTTATAAGGTAGTCACTAAAATCACGTTCTTGATCTGTATATCTCACCCGATACACCGTGCCCCGATCAGAGTCAACACAGTAGCCCTAGTGTCCACAGTCAGCTAGAAAAAGTCTCGTCGCGCATGAGGATGGTGTTCTCGTACTCCTGGTGCAAAGGGGCCATTGCGGTTCTGGGCAATAACCGACGATGCGACTCGGTGCTTTTGCCATAGCGCGCCTTACGTATAAAAAAGTGAATGAGGGAGAAAAGTCAACCCAGTGCAATCATTGCTGACACATGTTTGTATAGAGAACTCATACCTGGCTACTTGAAAAACACATACGCTGACAGAGAGACTCGTAGTGTTGCGAAACGTTCTCTCGAGTGGTGTTCTCGTGACCAACCTGGTGGTTGACTGAGGATCGAGTATCGATCGCATCGTAGACTCCGCCGTTATCGTCACCAGAGCCCCACCCCCACTATGACTACCCAAGTGAGAATCGCCCAACTGGACTCGACCCCCTGCTCCACTGTGAAACGCTGTAATTCTGCACTTTTCAGAACCCGAACAGCGTCATTTCGTCTCTCATCTCAAAATTTGTTGGTTCACAACACTCACTTCACCGCGTGTGGATGAGTGTGCCCGTATTGGCAGTATGACGACCGAACTCTACAATGTCACCATATCAGATAGGACACAGTGAGATGAACCCCCGATTATCTCATGATCGAAATTTATCGGTCTGAATGACTGACTGACAGCATGTCACTCTGTGCAGTCCTCTGAAAATATTCGATGCGGCCAAGAGCCAGGATAGGTTTCTCTACGTCTCGGCCCCTATGGTAAGATACAGCAAGGTAACCTCATCAGCTACTCATAAAAGAGAAACATGTACGTCGAATACTCATGATATCTATAGCTTGCCTTCCGTCAAACTGTTCATGAATATGGGACCGACCTCTGCTGGACGCCAATGATCCTGTCTAAGGAGTTCAACCGCAACAAGTTTGCCCGTGACAGCGGTTTGTATTCCCGTACAAAGGGTAATTCAACAGCTAACAAAAAGTTTTCGAGATCTGACGATATCGACCCGCGGTGTCCAACCCCCAACGATAGTTCAGTTTGGCGCCAGCAGCCCCCTCGAGCTCGCCCGCTCATCCTCCCTCGCCGCCCCATATGTCAACGGCGTCGATCTCAACTGCGGCTGCCCGCAGTCCTGGGCCTGCGCCGAGACGCTCGGTGCCGCACTCATGGAGAAGCGCGAGCTTGTCCGCGAAATGGTGGTCACCACTCGCCAGCGCCTGGCCAGTGACGGATGGCACGTCGGTAAGGAACGCGACATAGACAGTCCCAAGGGGAGGAGCATCAGCGTCAAGATCCGTGTTCATAACGATCTGAGGTGAGTCACTCACTCCCGGGGAATGGTTGCTCCCCTCGGAGAAGCTCTCTGACCGAGATGCACTAACGATACAAAGGCGGACCATGGATTTCATCGACACAGTCATCGGTAACACCCAAGACCGAAACATCGACTTCCTGACCATCCACCCCCGCACCCGTCACACGGCCTCCAGCGTCCCTATCAACACCGACTCCCTCGGCATCCTCCTCGACAAGTACGGCGGCACACTCCCTATCCTTCTCTCGGGCGACGTTTTCTCCATGGCGACCCTGCCCCTGTCAACAGTCTCTAGAGCGGCAGCACAGCCCTCGGAGCCGAAGACGATTGACGGCCACAACGGCCACACGCACTTCACTCCCAGCGGCACCAAACTCGCGGGCCTCATGTCTGCTCGCGGCATCCTCGCCAACCCGGCCCTCTACGCCGGTCATGAGTCCTGCCCCTGGGAGGCCGTCGAGTCCTTTATGCGCCACGTTGTCCGCGCTCCCATGCCCGTGAAGCTGGTGCAGCACCACCTCCATGAGATGTGCGGGCCCGGCATGGGTCCGGACAAGCGCGCGCTGCTCAACAAGCAAGAGCGAGCGGCGCTCCTCGGGCTTGACAACATGCTGGATGTCATTGATTTCATGGACGATGCAATCAACCGCAAGACGGGCAGGACAGATGGGCTCCGTCGCGAAACCATAAGTAGCTCAACAGTTCCCGTGCCGTGACCGTTTTGTCTCTGGGTCCGCAATGTGCTGCTTTTTCCGAAATGTGATGGTTTTACTATAGTAGAAAGCACTGATAAGGTATTATGCCTTCGGAAGCATCGCTCGCGTCATGACTTCAGCCAGACCACCATTCCGTTTAACGCCGTATCCTTGGACATGCCGTGAGTCTTTCCGCAAGCCAGGATGCTTGTTCTCGAAGCTGCGTTGGAAGGGGCCCTATATTGTACAACGGCGTTGACTCTTTCTTTGCCCCTGCCGGTTCCTTCCTTCTCTGGAACCTTGCCGTAAAATGGGATAGACCTCCGAACGCCTGGTCCCTGAATAATTACAATGGTGTAAGCTGAATGCCTAGTCCAAAACCTCCCCTTCGTCTTCGTCCGAGAGTCGTGCTCGTTTCTGGTCTCTGCCCTCTGCGTCAGAATCAACTTCCTTCCGCTTGCCAGGAGATGTAGCACCGTTGCCGTTCGGCCTCTCCGGCTCCTTCAGAGTAGCCTGTGAGCCCGATTCGGTATTGGTGACATCGTCCCGGCCGTTAACCCTAGCTCTCGGGCTTTGTGTCCCCCTGTCTAGCTCAAAAGGCGTGCCCGCTGTGGACGACAGTGCGTCTTGGCTCATCGGATCCCTTGGCTGTCTGGTATTGGCCAAGTCGAAGGCTGGGGACGGCAAAGAAGGGTTCTGTTTGCGGAGCGGATTCTCGGTATAGAACTGCCGCACAATGTCGATGGCTTTCGCGCACTTCTCCTCGTTTCCTTTCAACGCTTTCCACCAGGGCTCGCCATTGACATCGTCAATCTTTTGATTGGTGTGTACACTGGCGAAGAAGATCGCAGTGATGGCAACATCGCGAGCCTCAAGCAGAAGGGGAATGGACGTAAGACAAGCGTCGCTGCAGAACGCCCAAGCCGACTGCCGGAGATGCTTGTTGTGGACAATATCAAGCTGACCGAGGAGCTCAAAGAGGCGCTGGTACGGGTTTTCGACCATGAGATCAAACGTCAGGTACTCCAGCATGAGTTCCTCGTACATAAGGATGCTGTCTCTCCACCGCCAGTACTCTTTGCTCATCTCATCAATCATAAGCTTGGGGTTCTTCTGAGCGACCTTTGCCACAGTAATGATGATCTCCTTCGTCTTCCGACAGTTCTCCTCCGTTTTGTTCGCGAGAAAGAGCGCTGTAGCCGCAATATTCTGTTCGATCGACTCCGTTAGCAGTGGTTCAGCTCGAGCTTTCTCGGCCCCTCGTTTTGATCTGGGGAGCGCGGAAGACGCCTGACACTAATCAGACACGCCCAGTGTTGTCGCAAGAGATGGGAGAAGGATATTTTGGTCTCACATAATGGTGAATGCCACCCTTCTCTTCAACCATGCTGTACCGCATGTAGAATCTGTGGAAGAAGACACCTGCGACCCAGAGAGTGATCTGGGGCAGGTCAAGCAAGACACCGGCTTGGTATATGAAATTGATACCCTTGGCTCTTCTCAATCGTTCTTCCGCTGGAGAAATGCCATCCAGAACACTCGGCGTGCTCAGCGTCTCGTCGGCAGTGAAGTACCACTGGTTGGGCGGGGGGCCTGGTGTTTGCGCCCTCGAACGCTGTGGCGAGCGAGTGTCGCGTTGGGAGAGAGGCCGCGGTGGCGACGTCCGTGAAGAGTGCGTAGGTGGCGATGGAACAGCTGGCGGAACATCGAGGCGACGCGCGGGAGATCGTGACAGCCGATCCGGTCGTGGCGGCCCCGGCGGCAGATTGGGAGGCTGGTAGGCCTCTCTAGACGGCCGATAGCGATCAATACTGGCCATCGCCGCGAGCTTTAATTTGACGCTTTCAAGTCGGCAATTAATGGAGTTTACTGTGATGAATTGTTCATGGGTGAGGAGGCGCTCGTCGTCGCAAGATGGGTGGTTGTTGATTGATGATCAATGTGCCTTCCTTGGTTAAGCTGAGGTGGATTTTCGGCCCAGTTCGAACCCGTTATCTTATCTCGAGTACCACGTGACCACTTAAGACCCTGGCTTATTTTCTGCAGCTATCTATGTCCGTGCATATGGATCGAATTGCGTATGTAGGTACTTTGCCAGGTACCTACCCGGTTTAGGTAGGTAGGTAGCTATTCCGAGAGCGCTTGAGAAGTTACTTGCAAAAAATTTTGATTTCGTGGGGTATCTTATTAATCTATATGACATGGGTCTCTCTTCTCTCCGGACGTACCATGCAGATCATCTCTCTAGAGACCCTCGCCGTCATTGCGGCCCCAAAGCTTCACCGTCCGGTCGTGCCCACCACTCACGATCCACTTTCCGTCTCTGCTCACGTCCACGCTTGCGACAGGACCAGAATGCCCGCTCAGCGTATGTATCAAACCCCAGTTATCGGCTGAGAAGATCTTGATCTTGGCGTCAAAGCCTCCAGAGACAAAGAATGTACCAGCCTTCTTGGGTTGTTGTGCGCCCTTCTCATCAGTCACGGGAGGGGTTCCATCGATAGGATCGTCCAACCCCCTGAACCATCGTATGTCAGAGACAGCTTTGGCGTGCGCTCCGAGGTTTGCTGTCCTCTGCACCTTACGAATGTCCCAACATTTGACCCAACCGTCTGCCGACCCCGACAGTACCCTGTGTCCTTCGGAGCCCCAGTCGAGCGCGTAGATTGGCTGTATGTGTTCGTCTAGGATCATAACAGTTCTTCCTGAGCGCAAATCCCAGACACGACCGATGCTGTCAAGACCGGCGCTCGCCAACAAGGAGCCATCGGCGTTGAAGCTGACAGAGTACACGCCCCTGGAGTGGCCTTCCTGGAGGAGAAGCTCTGCAGTCGTCTCGACATCCCAGAACCTCCATGTCGTATCATCCGAAGCCGACGCAACGTAGCGGCCAGAAGGATGGAACTCGACGCGGGACACTCTGCCACCATGTCCAGTAAGTGTCGAAAGGGGGATATCTTGGTTCAAAGACCACAGGTGCACCGAGCCCTCGGCTCCTCCCGAAGCAAGGTTCACTGCATCTGGAGATACGTTGCTTTCGGGCAGCGTAGAGCCAGGGTACCATGATATACCACTGATCTTCTGAGTGTGTCCTCGTAGGTTCATCTTTGCCTCCAAGCTGGGAACCTCGATGAGCTTGAGACCTCCTCCCCAGTTGCCCACCGCAACCATCTCTCCGTTCGGTGACAGCCTCGTCATGCTGATGTGTCTATCACCGGCTGTTTGACTGCCCTGAAGCTCGAAGCCTTGCAGCCTGTCCTTGATTTGTTTCCTGAACTTTACGTGTGTGCGCAGAGGAATTGAAGCTTCAGCCTTCTGAAACTGGACCCGCCGTTTCGCTCTGGGGAGGGAGTATTTCGCGATATCAATGCGCGCTTGGAGAAGTGCCTGGCCGCCCGGCGTGTAAAACTCCTCGTCTTGCTCGTCCGCGTCCTCGTCTGCATCCTCCATTTCTACGTCACCATTTTCGAGGCCGGCCATCTCATGTTGAATGGCGAGAAGGTTTCGGAGACGATCTCTGCGTTCGGGCTTGCCTTCTCCAAATAGTGTGATGGGTTCGCCCATCTCCCGAAGCTTCGCCCGCACTCTGTTGTCGTCCGTAGGTACCGCGATGCTTGCGGCTAACTTCTTCCTTTCCATCTGCGCCAGGACAGCGGACGCCTTTTCTGGTGCGGCGCCAGAGAAGGCCGAGGGAATCTCGTAATCGTGGTCGGTGGGAATATCCTCCAGCGCAATGCCTCGATCTTCGTCCATCGCCTCCTCGACGTAGGCTTGTCGCGACGGGTGCATCATGTTGGGCGGAAGGGGGGCGTTTGGCCCAAACGCGCGCGTAAAGTGGTGGGTGTCTGTCGGCGAGTGCAGAATTGGAGGATTCGAAGGTTGGCGAGCTTTAGGAGGATGTGGTTGAGGTTCAATGTCAGGCTGGCGGGGAAACAATCTGCAGGATGCTCTTCGAGCTTACAACAATGCGTTGCAGACAGTCTCGGGAGTTGAGCTTGCCTATGCACCAGCCATGGTTGGAGGTCCGCTGTAAAAATTCTCGGCAACGGTGCTTCTTTTGGCCGTTCCACGATTCCTGTGGCACCTAATCCACACCCACTTCCTTCTCGAATGCAAGTGGCCCCTGGGCTGTTCAGGGATCTCAAGGCCAGGAAAAGTTGTATTCGACTTTGACTAACATCAACTGCAGCAAACGTCGGAATGTTCATGAACCAACTTGAACTACAACACAGAATACACGGGACTAACTAACATCATGCCTCGCTCCCATGTATGCTATAATCGAGCTTTCGGTGCAGCTCTAACACGACTCAACACCTCATCCATTACAGCACCCAAACGCTTTATCGCCAAGTCACTGATTTGATGATGCAGCATTACCCTTTTACCATCGAGCTTGATGCCATGCCGTCTCCCTATTTCGTTCCACTCGCTTGTTTTAATACCGCATCCTTCGAGGTCCAGCCAAACCATGTTGGTCTCGATGGGCTTTAGCACTATCCCTCCTCTCCTCGTCCACATTTCCCCGACTTCCTGTGCCATTGTCCGACTGCTTTCAAGCACGGCTCGGGAGTCCCAAGGCCCAAGTCCAAAATTCTCGACGACGGCCTGCCGTGCTGCAGCAACGAGGACACCTGCCTGCCTCATACCGCCTCCGATGCTCTTGCGCAACCGCCGCAGGCTCTTGATTAGACCAAACGAGCCGAGAACCATGGCCCCCATCGGCGCGCCCAAGTTCTTGCTGAAGTCCACTGTCAACACGTCACAGCATCTGCCGAAGTCGCCCAGGCTACCCGCCCCGGCCGAGACTGCCTCCCACAGTCGCGCCCCGTCCATATGGACGGTGATATCATGTGCCGAGGCCCACTCCTTGATCGTGCGCAGCTCCTCCAAAGGGATTATCATCCCTGAACAAGTGTTCTCTATGCTAATCACCCGCGTCGGACACTTGTGGACGTCGTCCGTGACAGTAGCGTGCCTCTTGATGTCGTCAAGGGTGAGATAGAGCCCGTTTCTGGGGCGGATCCCCTGGATCATGGCTCCCGACAAGTGTGCGACTCCTCCGGCCTCCCAGTGGATGATGTGGGCGTGGGCATCAGCGAGAATGGCGTGGGGTGGTTGATGGAGGAGAGAGCGAAGGGCAAGTTGATTTGCCATTGTTCCCGAGAGGACAAACGCCGCGCTCTCGTGCCCGCATATCTTTGCCATTTCCTCTTCAAAGTCTCTTGTTGTCGTATCCTCGCCGTAGACATCATCATGGAGCGTTGTTCGGGCAATGGCAAGCAGCATGTCTCGGGAAGGTGTTGTAACCACATCGCCTGCACCCAACGTTAGAACGCTGCTGGCTCTGAGAGGAGCATGAGGCAAGAATAGGAGAGCTAAGACAACGGGGGGGGGGGGGGGGTATGTGAAAACAACCTACTCCTGAAGTCAAACGCTGCACCAGTCTCCTGAGGAGATCCCCAAAGCATAGTGCCGTGCTCGTTGTTGGTCATAATATTCTATAGCTTAGCCCAAGAAAGGATGCAGACAAGTCTCGCAAGAACCTATGAGCGGGATTCATGGCTGCAAGATTATTAGGACTTCGGGCAACACTCCTACATATGTTCAATCTCTAATCAACCGGATCTGTGGATGATATGTCTTTGCAGACAAGCGTGCCCCTCTGTTAGACTATTGCGCCATAGATGCGAATCGTCGCAAACAAGTTACTCGTGCCATTGATAATTGATAGGGAGCTTTGACACGAAACCGTTTTCATCGCACGCGAGGTCATGCGGTCAGCTCAGGCACATCTTACTAAAAAAGATCCCCGTTTGTCTGATCGTAGCTGAACGACCTTCAAGGGAAGCAAGGCCAAGTCAATGGATTCCATGACCCTCCTCCACGACGAAAGCCCTCGTGTACAACACATCCTTAGACTCGATAAATCCTTCTGGCCATGCATCGCGGCCCCGAACGCATTGTCGTGTTACGATTGGCTATGCTGCCGATGCGCTGCCTCCAAGTGCTTATGGCAGATGTAACCATTCCAGGTCTTACATGCAGCCGGCAACGCGGTGCTCTTTGGCCCATACAGTCAAAGCAGGAGCCCTGAGGATCGCAAACGCTGTCAGGAATCAAAGCTTGCACGAGCAGGGCTGCTTAAGGATTCCATGCCTTTGCCTATTTAGGAAGCTAGTACATTCATGTTTGTCTCTTGAGCACTCCCCCAAGATGAGGACTGACGAGCGAGTTACATCTCTGTCTTGGCCTAATGATAATTGCAAAATGGAATCGCAAAGTGGGCGGTGTGGCATATAAGCCCTTGAAAGAAGGTGTACACGTCCTGGAGACAGGCAAGAGGTAGAGTGCCTAGCCGCCGTCTCTCACCAGTCGTCCAGCAGTCTGATTCACTCGTTGACCCAGTCGGCAGGAAACGCCAATTACGCGACCATCTGGCCAATCCGAATTCTCTCATTCTGAGGAGACTTTGGTTACCATGGTCCTTGATGTACACGGCTCCTCCCGGGAGGTTCACTCCGAGAAGCGTACCGATGCTGTCGTCGAGGCAGACGAAACGGCAATTCTGGCGCAGTATGGTGTCGTGAGACAGGTGGATGGACTCATCAACTGGCAACGAGACTGCAAGGCATATCCGAGAAACTGGTCGACAAGGAGGAAGATATTTGACATTGGCGTCATCGTCTTGTTTGAACTGTACACGTACGTATTTGCATATCTGCCGCCCCTCGCATTCTTTACTGTACTTAACATGACTTAGAACCATCATCAGCACAACAGGGGTAAGTTGATATCACGTCATATCTCTGTCCTCCCCGCCCCAAAGATCTTGCAAACGCGGTTCGCCTGGCGGCACGACCCGACAGGCGTAATGGCCTCTGAATCGTCACTATACCAACCATTTTGTCGACACATGATCTGGTGATATGCTCAGTAGAAATTCTTGCCCAGGCAACAAAGGTACCCTATCCTGTATTGGTGCTGACCCATCGCGTAGGCTGTCGCCGCAGCAGAAGCCGCCTCCGACTATGGACTTGGTCGGCAGGCATCCTTGGTCGGATTTACCCTTATGTCAGTCGTCAATTCCATACGACTGAACACCATAAACATGGCTCACCGCAGAGCAGGTACCAACTCGGCCAAGCAGTAGGGGGATTCTTTATCCCCCCCCTTTCCGAGCTCTTCGGTCGTCGCCTCCCGTACCTCGTCTCCTGCGCCGCCTTCTGCCTCTTCAGCCTCCTCACCGGCATCGTGCACGCCCCAGCAGCAGTATACGTCGGCCGCTTCGTGGCAGGCCTCGCCTCGGCTGTGCCTTCCGTGGTCATCGCCGGCAGCGTGGAGGACATGTTCAACACGAAACGGCGGGTATGGATCATTGTGCTCTGGAATGCGGGGACCACGGTCGGCTTGTGCTTCGGACCGATCTACGCCGCCTACATTTCTGATGCCGCAGGGTGGCGGTGGATCTTCCACAGCGCGGCAATTGTCACAGCGGTGCTGTCTATTACCCTCTCCGGGATCCGGGAGAGCAGACCGAGCATTCTGCTGGGAAGAATCATCGGGCAGATCAAGAGCGAGACGAAGATACAGGAGCTGGCGTGGCATAACCCCGACGAGGCGCGAGATTGGCGTGCCTTGGTCCGGGTCGGTGTCGTCAGGCCTGGCAAGATCTTGCTCACAGAGCCGCTGGTCATCATGGTCGCGCTCATCTCCGCTTCGTCATGGGGTATGATCTACTTGTTCACCGAGTCGCTCACCGTAGTTTACCTTTCTCTCGGGTTTACCAAGACCCAAGCCTCACTGCCTTTCCTGGCCATTGCTGTCGGCGTGCTCTTCACATTTCTACCCCGGTTGTGGGATATGAAGGTCGTCCGGGATCGCCAGCGTGCGAAAGTGCCTGTTCAACCGTAAGGCGCCTCCAAAGCCCCTCCATAGGACCGGTATGAGAAAGAGACTGACGCGCGACCAATAGAGAAGACAAAATCATCGGGTTCGCCTTCGCAGCGCCGGCCCAAGCCATCGGCCTCGCTTGGTTCGCCTGGACGATTCCGCCGGCGGTGGTCGGCGTGCACTGGATGGTTCCGACTGCTTCCCTCGTGCTCGTGGGCTTCGCTGTCAATGAGACGGCGCACACGCTTAGCGGATACCTTGCCGATTCGTACCTGCTCTACTCAGCATCGGCATTTTCGGGGCTGGCGCTCATACGGGCCGTCGCGTCAGGGCTCATGCCGCTCGTCGCGCACGAGATGTACGCCGGGCTGAACACCAACGTTGCAGGCTCGGTACTCGCGGCGTTGGCGGCGGCGTTCTGCGTCACCCCGTGGCTGTTCTTCCGGTTCAGCCTGCGATTGAGGCGGAGGAGCTCGTTTGCGAGGTTTAGTCTGGAGACGCATTGCCAGACGAATGTAGAGGAGAACTAGGACACATACTTGAGCGCGCCCTGTTGAATGTGGTTACCTAATTGTGTGTGTCCATCGTCTTGCCTGAGGACTGGATAACTGGGTGTGACGTGAGGTTGACGTGCTCAGAGCAGATTGTCGCGGTTTCAGCAGGGTTGGTTGCGGAGGATGGAGCACCTTATTTGGTGGGAACAGGTGGGGAAGTGGGAAGTAGTTCGTCGTTATTGCGACGAACTTGTGTTTGCGTATTTTAAGGTAGGTGTCGCAAAAGCGACGCCGCTAATTGCGTGGCAGCAATTAACTCCTTATATATCTATATCCTGCAACAGTAGGGTTTCGTGTACAATATCAATCGTCAATGTGAGATGAGCACGTTTTGCGTATATTAAATTAGTCTATCGGGCTCCTCCGGTGCTCCGCCGTCAAGATCGCTCTTACCGAATTAATGGAAGCACAATATCTATATCACTGACTAGTTAGCTTTAATTCATCTCACGCAGGCAGCCAGTTGTCTGTTAAAGTACTCGCAATTCTGCTCCTTCGCCAGCTCTTATCACCACATATTCATTCTCTACCACCCGTCTTCACAATCCCGAACCCAAGATGAAGTTCACGACGCTCGCTACCACCTCTATAGTACTTGCCCTTGCTAAAGGTGCAATTAGCTGCAGGTTATATAATAAATGCCACTGCTATAATCACGATGGCTTGCCGAACGCCACCGCAACAGAAACAGTCTGCAATCGCTTCGTCTCTGGATCAACAAAATTTACCGATGATTATTGCCTATACACCGGCCGACCTCAGGAATATAATGGCATAGTTGTTTGGAACATTGGAATGAACAACTGCGACTGGCGCAAAATGTGCGCCGAAGCTGGCGCCACGGGGGCGGATTCTAGCTGTGATGATAAGGTAGATGGGACTTGGATGAAGTCTGCACCCCACGACTAAATGGGCACAAATACCTGGACAAGGCTATGGGAGTGAATGGCCTGAAAATTCATTGCGACAAAAGAAAGGCCTGTTGTACCGTACTGCGATACAAAATGCCAGACAGCATAGCACACAAGAACCTGCGACAGAAGGAGCGGCGCTGTAACTCAAATCTATGTTGGAAATACGCGATCTTGATGGTTCCTAGCATCGCACGAATGTCAAGCTGGTAGTGCACATGAGCCTTCGTCCAACGTAAATCTGGGACCGAGGGTTGTCCGTATGCTTCATATATCCACTGGCGGATTCCGAAACGAGCTTTGCCATCTTAAAGTGATACACGATGCTCAGGCCAGTGTTGCATTCTGCATGATCTAGAATGTGTCGACAGTGTAAAGCCGTCCGAGACAGTGCCTCAGTGGTATTTCCTCGTCTCAGCCAGTCTTAATTATTGAAACCCTTTGTTGAAGACGCCACTTCATGCCGGCATGAGTTGCAACCTGGAATAAGCGTAATCTTCCTCCACTACGCGTCTCCCTTGGGCATACCTCGACAGTGAGTTGCGCAAAGACCGCGCATGTCCGAGACTGGGCCGGCACACACACACAAAAATAGCAAGAGAGGAACGTTAGCGAGCGGCCGGCGCTATTATTATGTACGTGTTTGATAAATGAATGGACAAGACCGTTGTCAGATTAGGTACTCCAGGCATTGGGGGGAAACTCCACCTTTTAGCGACAATTGGAAGTACGTCATACTCATGCTTACTCTTTAAAACAACTACGTACCCAGTGGACTCCTGAGCTAGGTACTCACCCCAATCTCCGTACCTACTAGGTAGGCATTTAGTTTGGAGGCTTGGGACGATTCCTACATTACTTTGCCTCCGTTCTCAGGTGGGGAGAGAGGTAAAAGTTGTTGGTGGGATTCTGCTTGGCCCCGGAACAAATGGTTAGGTAATCACGGTTGTGCACTGAACCTATGTTACCTTCCTGCTCTGCCGGCATGGCCGACCGCTTTTGGAAAGAGAGTGAGCGGAAGGTAACATGCTGAATGTCCGCTGCTACCTATCCGGGCGAACACACGGATGAGGAAGGCCCAGACCTGGAAGGGGGTGTCAGCCAGACATAGGCGCCTCTCTACGTTAAGTTCCAGGGTAAACAGAGACAGACAAGCATGAGAGTCCTGCGGCACGGAAATAAATACCTAACAAGCTGACGAGAAACTTTGCAAGAAAAACCGAGGGAGTTCGGGCTGAAATGGGAACAAGGCAAAGTATGTTACGGATGATGGGTCCAGCCCGTGCGCCTGCCCAATGAAGTGTCCAGACAAGGCCCCAGCGCGGCTTCCCGAAATTTGGCTTCCGCCTGCCAATGCCACCCCTCCCTCTTTCCCTTCCCCCTCCAATACCCGGTTGGTTGTTGCTCTCATGTGAATGAAAAGTCACTCGCCTGGCGGGCTGACATGGGCTCGCGCTCTGGTTGGTCGACGCATTCTCTACCTCCCCCGGCCTAGGGAACCGGCCTGGGCGGGCTGAATTTTCCTGGATTTTTGTTCACAGGGAACGCCAGGCCCTGTTTCGACTTCTTTCCCTTTTTCTTCCCTCTTCCACCAACACCATTTGGGTGATTACAACCTCCCTTCCTCTCTCGATATGTCTAGTTGACTGACCGCCGTCCCAAGAAACCCGACCAACCACCAATGCATAGTAAAAAGGAATCGTACGACATCTCTAGCTCGTTCTTCCGCCGCCAGATGCGCAGCCCGAGCCACAAGAAACTCCAGAGAAACTACGACTCCGAGCCGCGCGCCGACCCCGAGCGACGACGAGGCACGCTTCTTGTGCTTCGCATCTAAACTCCCCACCAAAGTGACGGTTTTCACCAGTCCAGGGCGCGACCGGGACTCCGACGCGCGCCCCTCGTTTACGAGCAATATTCACTACTACAAGGAGCGCCCTCCCTAAATAACCTCAATCCCCCACCGAGATCATGATTGCCAAGGCGATGCCCGCACTCAACACGGTGCGTGGCTTCCAAAACACCCCCGTCACATCCGGCGACGAGGATTCCGACTACGGTGTCTGCTCTAGCCCGCCCCCTTCTTCCAAGAAGCGAGGCGGCCGGCCCGCTCACATCGACGACGTCGTCAGCGCCAACTACAGCCCCAACATGCGCGGCGCCGCCTCCCCCGCCATGTCCGGCATCGCGAAACTCCGCTTGCAGATGGAGCCCCTCAGCCTTGACGCCTCCTCCCGGACGAGCACCTTGACTCTCAACGGCAGCAACGGCCACGGCGGCCTCTACAAGGGGCTTGGCATCAGCAGCGCTGTCATGAGCCGCTGCGGCAGCCAGGATGGCAGCCAGAGCGAGGCCGGCAGCGAGCGCTCCGACAGCGGGTCTACGAGCTACGAGATCAACCTGGAACATGACTACGTCGATGAGAGCGTCCGGGATCGCACCGGGCAGATCGTGCCTATCGAGAACAACAAGGATGTGCAGCGCAAGATGACGGCCGACGACTTCGAGCCGCTCCGGTGCTTGGGCAAGGGTACCTACGGCACGGTGCTGCTGGTCAAGCAGCGTAACACCGGTAGGCTCTACGCTCAGAAGCAGTTCAAGAAGGCTTCTTTGACGGTGCACAAAAAGCTCGTCGAGCAAACCAAGACGGAGCGCCAGATTCTCGAGTCGGTCAACCGACACCCTTTCGTCGTCAAGCTCTACTACGCCTTCCAGGACCACGAGAAGCTGTATCTGATTCTCGAATACGGTCAGGGCGGCGAGCTCTTCACCCACTTGAGTACCGAGAAGATGTTTGCTGAGCCCGTCGCTGCCTTCTACATGGCCGAGATGCTCCTGGCCATTTATCATTTGCACAGCACCTTGGGTGTTGTGTACCGTGACCTGAAGCCCGAGAACTGTCTGCTGGATGCCGAGGGTCACCTGCTGCTTACCGACTTTGGCCTTTCCAAGGTCGCGATCGACCCTTCCGAGGACCACTGCAACTCGATGTTGGGGACAGTAGAGTATATGGCACCCGAGGTCATTCAGGGACAGAAGTACGGAAAGGCGGTCGACTGGTGGTCTTTTGGTGCGCTCGGCTACGACCTGATGACCGGCAACCCCCCCTTCCGCGGCGGCAACCACGCCAAGATTCAGCAAAACATTGTGAAGCAGAAGCTCGTCATGCCGTACTTCCTGAGCCCCGACGCCAAGGATCTCCTGACGCGCCTGCTCAGGAAGGATCCGAAGAAGCGACTCGGCGCCAACATGCCCAAGGACCTCCAGACGATGAAGAGCCACCGCTTCTTCAACAAGATCAACTGGAAGAAGCTGGAGGCTAGAGAGGTCGACCCGCCCATTCAACCCATGATCACGGACCCCGAGCTTGCTGAGAACTTTGCGCCCGAGTTCACTGACTTGTCTCTGAGTCCCGTCATAACGTCCAAGGACCCGTGGAGCGCCATGTCAGCCAAGGAAGACGACCCGTTTGGCGGCTTCAGCTTCGTGGCGTCAAGCAGCATGCTGGAGAGCCACGCATTTCGATTCTCCACCGAGGTCTAGAGAAGATGCGTAGGGTGGTGGCAGCGCCCGACGAAAGAGCTTAAAGTCCCTATAGGGCGTTTGTGGGCGTGAATGGTCTTGAATAAGAATAGACAACGGGGAAAGGAAAAGTACAGAGTCTTCACTGGGAGCAGGCGCAGACGAGCAGCCTGCCCAGCAGGGCGTTATTGACACGAAGCAAGTAAGCAAAGCAATGCAAGAAGATGGGCGTCGAGTTTAGTAGTCGAGCATTCGGGTATCGGAAAACGGCACATAGTCATCACTTGCATTTAGTACCATCTCCTTGTTTTCTGAAGAAACGCTAGTCGTAGTTTGTACTTTCTTATCAAGTTGGTCAAGGAGCATTGTACCCAATAGAACCCAATAGACACGAGCTTGAGTTCCTTGAGTTCTTTTTAGTTCTTCAATAAAATGGCCAACGAGCGAGCGACCAACCTTGCGATCCGTGGGCTCACTCCATGTGACCTTGTGGTTCCTTGGTCCACCGGGGCTTGGCTCTTGGCGGGCGATTTAAACGTCCGGATCCATGAACAGCCAGACCTGCCAAGTAGCTGAATCGAAAGTAAACTCTCACCCCCATCCCTCCCCCCCTC